>JAHWFO010094270.1:1116836-1167395 GCA_023313115.1 Rhysida immarginata
AATTTTAAGCATAATGCCGTATTAAATTCTTATAAATTTTATGCAAAGTTCTTCTGTCTTTAAACATCCTGAGTAAAGCTAACTTTAGCTTAAACTGATTTATTTTTTTTTTTCAAATCATCATTAATTAAATATCGCCACTCTCAAATTTAATTTAATAATTACTTTCTATCATCAGCCTTATATAATTACAAATTGCTCTTTAAAGCTGATACCTCTTTCATTACAAATTGATATTTAAAACTTGTATTCCCTCAATCCTTCTAGTTTTGTAATAAAGAAACCCGATAAAAACCAGAAACTGCAATCTTAAAATCATTAGAGAACAACAACACAAATATTTACCTTAAAATTTAAATTAAAAAATTCATGAAACTTCGCAAACAAGTTTATGCTTAATTTATTTTTTTAAGTTCATAAAAAAATTTTTCCTCTTGAAAGAATTAAAGAAAATTAGCAGATTATGATGTGAGTGGAATCTTCATGTGCGAACGAAGCAGATGTCAAAACTTGGCGTCGTTCTTTTGGTGTAACATTTTATTTAAGAGGGGTCTAAATCAAGAATAAACCGATTTTGCAGCAGCAACAGATATTAAATTGCATTATATCAATGTTGAAATAAGCAGGAAACAATGTCGGACATCCACTTTTTAAGTTTAAAATATTTTACAAAAAGCATCCCGTATATTACAGTTTACTCTAAACAATAGGCTCGTGCTTCCTATAAGCAATTTTAAGTATATGAAACACGCAATCACGAATTAAAGTTTTAAAGTTTACACAAAGCTTTTAGAAATGGATCTTGCATTTGAAGTTGCAGTATTGGTCATTGGCCATATCGTGTTAAAATCAACTTCATTTACATCGTTTATTCGGATCAAATACAGAATACAACTAAAGAAAAAATATATATAAAGAATTTTGGCTGAATAACTCACAACTTTACCTCCAGACAAAATTACGATTTCCTTCCATTGCATCGAATCCACCATTTTGCAGCTTTGTTTTGTGTTTTTGTTTTGTTTTGTAATTATGAATTGTTTTGCTGGAAAATATTGAAGAAGAAAAGGCATTCAAGAAAATCATTTGCAGTCGACCTGAACTGATAAAAAATCTATCGTTTATCTTATTCGCTTTTGATTTATTTAGGCATTGCTCAAGAGTGATGATGACCTATTGGCTAAGGATTTGCTTTGTATACGAAGAGAGTATTTTTTTTTTTTAATTTCCTCTTTTAAAACCTCAAAGTGCTACTTCTAAATTGCACACGCATTAATAACATTATTTACAATCTCGTGATATCAAGCTGACGTGAAATTTAATTCGGAAAGCAATAATTAAACAGAATTATTTGAAAAATTAATGATAAGTTTGATTAAAATTTTTAAATTAAAAGTATGTTAATTAAATTAACGACCTTTTTATAATTATTCATCAACATTGCCAAAATAAGCCTTAATATCTTCACAGTTTTTTTAATTCCAAACATTTCGAGCGGATATAGTCAATTAGGAAATCGTTTTACTTTAACCACCATCTTAAGTCGAGTTGGCGTTCATTAAGTATTTTATATTAATTTTAATTATTTTTTCTTTAAGGCTCACTTATTTTAATCCAGTTTTTCTTTAGGATGATATCTTTATGTAAACAGTGGTGAGAAAAACGGATTAAATTATGAAGGAACGGATGAATAATAATGCTTTTTAAAGTTACCCGTCTGCTTGAAAAACGAAGAAATCCTCCTTCGGCAAAACGCGACGGCGTTCGCCTTAAATCTACTTTGTTTCTTTTCGTTTTCTTTTTACTATTTTTTTCTTTTTATTAATAGGGCTTAGATAACATCTCTTTGGCATAAAACGTTATAATTATTAAAACGAATACCTAATCGTCCGTCTTATAATGGAATTAAGATGTATAGAAAAGGAAACAGCGCATTATATTACTTCTAGTCGAATGTTTAACCTAGAAGGCATTAAAGGTGTACTCTTAAGTGGTGATATTATGGCAATGAGAATACCTTATATACGCCAAATCCTTTATTGCTATAATATTGATGTTGAGATATTAAAATTTTAAACACTTTGCATATGTACTTGAAAACGAAATTTATTAATATCCAGGAATAATTGTAGATTTATGATCGGCCAGAGAATATGGCGTAATCATCTGCTGATTAAGCTAATGAGTTCCATTATACTAATATCTCATTATGACAATATATTTCATTATATGAAACCTAATAACGCATTCATTCGAAAATACCTTACCTTTAAGACGTTGAGAAACGCTTTTTGGTATCATGCTTATCCACGAAAAATGTATTGATCATACATTAATTTTTTTCTTTTCCTATTCTATTATATGAATAAAATTTTTTAGATGAATTAACTAGAATAATAATAAATACTGAATTCAGCAAATACAAATTTCCCGAATGCAGTATTTTTCATTCACTATGGACCTTTGCTCTCCATTTTACGCAAAAATTAACGCTAAATCTACAGGGTTATTCAGAACTTATGTTACAGATGAATATGATAGAGAGAGAGGACAAAAACATACATTTTTTATTAAGCAATATGTGTCCTATCTCGCACCATTACGACACTTGTTTCAGTGTTTTGACTGTCTGCCGTTGTCTGTTGTTTTTAGGTTCATTGAAAGCTGAATCATCAGAAAGTCAACATTGAAAAATGAAACGTTACAGCCTGAGTGAGCTAACCAACATGGATTTGATCTATGGTGCTGGGAATCAACAAGGAAGAATAGCTGCAAGAATGTACATCTTAATCTGCTGGACTTCTTCTTGTGGGGACCTCTCAAGACCCTAGTATATGCCACACATATATATCATATCGATATTCATCTTCGACGGGTTGTTGACACCTGTAACACCATACGCATTACACCTGGCATATGTTAACGGGGGCGTCATTGTTTGTTGTTTTTCAGTAAAAGCTCAGTCATCAGAGATTCAAGTCACTGGTCCTTGCATGAATGATTGCTGCAACTGAAACAAATATAATGCCATAGGACACACAATGCTTAATAAAAAAAAATGATTGTTTAGTACCCTTTATCTGCCATATTCTTCTGAGAGATAAGTTCAGAAGCACCCTGTATATGGATTATAAAAAAATAGCATCGTTATTTTGAAAAAAAAAAATTTCATTAGTTTATTCTTAATTGTACTTGAATGCAGTATGTTCCCTAAGGAAATGTCATACTTCGCTAGTGACTTAGTAAATTATGCAATACAGTGGTACCTTGGTTAACGAAGGTAATCCTGGAACGTCGTTTTCCAAGGCCCGATTTCCCATAAGATATAATTGGAAATCGATTAATTCATTCCAGCTGCTCCCCAAAAACCATAGTACATAATAAAAATACGAGGTCTGTTCAAAAAATAACCGAACTTTTTTTAATTACGCAGCAACGGATCGTCGTAGCGACGAGCGCTTGGCAGCACTGCAATTGCCACATCCTTCCGTCTAATGGACTTTTGCAAGTTTTTACATGTTGTCTAGGTTCCGAGTTATTGCCATTTGAGTGCAACGTGATTCATTATTCGTGGCGATTTTTGCGTGAGCAACGATGCAACGTGAAATCTTGCGTGAAACTGAGGAAAACATTCAGGGAAACGCAAAAAAGAGATCTTTGTGCGAAATTAAGCAACATCAGGCACGGCTAGTCACTGGATGGGCGACTCATCAGTGACTCAGGATCTTCACCCCCCCTTCCCCCCGGGCTACTGTGACCATCATACAGCAGTTGTTAATTCAGGTCCATCCAGAAACCCAAGTCGTCGGCCACAGGCCATACAGGCTCTGGATGGACGTATTGGATTACAATGTATTCTTAAAAAAAAAAAAAAAATTCATGGTTCCTTCATCATGACAACGCACCTGCCCACTCATCCTCGTAAATTCGCCAGTTTTGTGCTAAAATCACATGACTGTCCTACCCCAGCCTCCCTACTACCCTGACTTAGCTCCCTGCGACTTTTTCTTGTTTCCAAAATTAAAATCAGTGCTGAAAGGACGCCGTTTCGACTCCATTGATCACATTAAGAAAAATTCGTCACTGGCATTGAAGGTTATTTCTAAAGAAGCTTCCCAGGACTGCATGGTGAAGTAGTGGGAACATCGCTGGAACAAGTATGTGAAAAGAGGAGGGGAGTATTTTGAAGGAGACAAAAACCGATAACCTGTATATTAAATAAAAAAAAATAAAAAATAAAAGTTCAGTTATTTTTTGAACAGATCTCGTATATGTCCGATTTAATGTCATCATTTAATTCATCATAAACCACATTTATAACCACATAAAATAAAGGACAGCACATTACAAGGAAAGATACAATAATCGAAAAACGTAAACAGATGGTTCTGATGGATCAGACATAATTAAGCTTCACTGCTATGACGCGTGGCTGCTCTACATTCAATAATGTCCTCCCACGCTTAGCCGAGTGCAAGATCGGATAGAGATTTGGGCTCATGCAGGACGAAAAAAATCTCAAGTAATGGAGACACGTTTATCAAATTAAGGACATAATCAAGCATTGTTAACCAAAACCTGCGCCGTTATCAAAGATATTTTTTTTCTTACAGCTACTCGTCGTTAACCTAACCAAGGTGCCATTGTGTAAGGATCATTTATGTAAGGATCTCTTACGTAAGGATCAAGCAAACGACTACCTGAAGACAAATTTGCATGAAAAACTACTGCGAAGGAAAGTCAAACTAAAATTAAAAAATAGAAATCTTAATAAAACTTGATAATGTCAGTTCTCAATGTATTCGCCATTCATCTCAGTGCACTTGCGCCACCTGCCTGGATTCCAGCAGAATAAAAGATTTCATCTTGTTCTTGCAACCGTTCCCGCACGGCTTATCTGGAATCGTGGTTCATGGATATTTCTGAGGCTTATTCGTGATTTGGAATACGAATATTTTGCCGTATCAAATTGTGAACGATGTCAGTGTTTTCCGCCGTCACAGCTTCTTACCTCTTCCAGGTCAATCTACTTGTTGTACATTTACGAAAGCGACGTTTCTCTTGAATATTTCAACCAGTGCGGCCTTCAACGTACACCTCAGATAACTGTCAATGGATACTCATCACCTTTAGCGTGTAAGAATCGGATAGCAGGCTGCACTTCCTCTCTGATGAAGTGAAGCTTACCACAATTGGCGTTTATGTCTAAAAAAATGTGCTAAAGATGCATGGTGGCTCGACAGTGCGCGAACAATGTAGATGTCAGAACTAAAACTAATTAGAAGAGTGAACGTTAATTGTGCAGGAGGGGAAAGGGACGGGAGAAAACAATATTTTATATAAACCTGTTTAATGACAGAATTAATGAAATTGATCGACATTAATTATCGATCTACAAGCTAATGTTTTCTTTTTAGCAAGATTTCAAGATGTGTAAAATTTACTCTGAATACACTTATTGGTTTCATTTAAAAACTCTTACTGAAGAACAACAGGGACCTCAGCTTCGCTAACATTAAATTGATTAGGGATTAATTTTATGGCTGAGGTTTTATATTTCGTTATCTTCAGTGGCGTTTATGCTGTCATCTGCGATTGGATTCTCATAGGCTTGAAGGTGTGAATTCCAAAATTGACCGATGCTAAGGTGTGTGAAATTGGCACTTGAGGCAACCGTAGTAGCTGTACACGGCGACCTATAGAGGTTAAGCTTCTCGTAGGTGGGGGCTACGAAGAAAATAAAAGAAACACATTAATATTGAGTTAGCGGTTTCACTGGAAAACAATTTCACTACACAGCACGGTTAACACCAAATAAGAGTTACTATCAAAGGATGCAACGCTGTCCACCGAGCGCAATAGGCCGACTAGGGCACCGTCGGCGCTCCCTACCGCTAATGCCTCGCGGCTGTTGCGACTCTGCTCCTCTCTCTCTCCCACTTTTGAAGTGGAGAGACAGATGATATTGCCTCCACGGAGTTAAGATCTATAAAGATCTTCAGGTGGCAACGTGAAAAAACGTAAAAAACTGAAAACGCCTCAAACGAGGCAACATGAACTTGGCCCACAGCTTTCGCTGGTCGGAAGCTAACTCCCGACACCTATCCGCTTTGGCCACCCGGGTAGGCACAAATCCAAAAGAAAGTCCGCTCCTCTCTCTCCCTGTATTGAAGCTAAGGCAGATGAAATTGCCTCAGCGAACGCCTCAAAGGATTTCAACTACAAGCGCTCGGCGCACATGGGACAGCATAGGATGAGGCAGCCTTTACGGGCTGCGCCAGCTGTTTAAACGCCCCTAAGAGTAACCCACTCCAATCCGGCGAGGTCATCATAAAGACAACGGAAACATAAAATGAAATGCTTTATTATTTTTATCAATCGTACAAAGCCGCTTAGAAGATAAGGCGACGAAACTTTAGCCGACTTAGCTTGTTCCATTCCATCAAGAGAAAGGACCGCAGATGGTACGCCGCCCTTTCCCACACGACAGACGGCGGGTATGCAGATCCGAAGGTTCACTCCACTTTGGCCCCGTGAAGTTGGCTCCTTCCACTTTCGCCCCTTAAATTTTCGCCCGTTCCACTTTTGCCCGCCGAAGTCCACTTTCGCCCCGGCGCAATTATATGGTGAGTCTTTTAAGTCGTTTGGAAATCCACTGTCGCCCTGTAAATTTTATCAAGGCCCTGAATTTTATTTTTTTCTCTTTTCTCTTCTTTCTCCGATGTCACCTCATTTGATCTTTTCATTTCTCTCTCAAAATGAGGTGACAGTTGACTTTTATACAAATAATTCCTAGGTTTTGGCAATTGGTTTTGGATGTAAAAATGAAAAAGTGCTTTGTACCCGGGTGCAAGAGTGGACACAAAACAAACACAATCTCTGTACAACTATTTCAACCCCAAAAGGTCTTTTGAGAAGGCAAGAATGGGAACGAAAAATTCATTGGAAAGACATTGAGCTTACTGAAAAAAAAGATTATGTATGTTCACTGCACTTCGAAGTAAGTTATAAAACAACTAGTACCATAAGGCAATTCTGAAATTTCCTAAATAATTGTTTCAAGGATTTTATGATCTGATTACGTCCACGGTATGGATGGCAAGGAGGTGCGGATTCCTCGAGAAAAAGGTCAATTAACATAAAATGCTGTCCCTACAATATTTCTCGACCAACCAATCTATGCGGGTGGATATTTCATCTTAATTGAAACCACTGTAAAACCTAACCTAACCTATCCTGACATAACCTAACCTAATCTGTTATCCAAAACATCACACCACTGCTCCTTTTTAGTTGTAATATCCACCAATATTACAACTAAGGGTAGGAAACGTTGATGAGATTATCTCGAAACGCGTAGGTTCATTATTAAACACTATCATTTTGTTATTCCAAAGTTTTCTTTATTGTGTTCATGCTCAGCAAAATAGACCAATATGCAACTACTGGATTTAGTCAGAAAATACTATTACCAATCCCGAAAGTTGGCTTTTACCACTATGAATGTGTGGTGTAACAGAGTAGTCGTTCCCTAACCTGATGATGAGATTCTCTCGAAACGCGTAGATTCATTATTAAACACTACCATTTTGCTATTCCAAGGTTTTCTTTATTGTGTTCATAAAATATCGTACGGTGAATAAATTGTTTAAAATTGATTATTTTGTGTGATAAAGTTTATAATTTCCGTACCTCCATGCTACTCTGGCGACACACCAGGGGTATAAATGGCATCCGTGACAAACAATCTCATAGCCACATGACTTAACAGGATTTTCTAACCTTTATAACCTTTATAGTAGAGTAGTCTTCCCTGAAGTAAGTTTCCAGCCAATCTGCCAGTTTCGAAGCTGCCGGGTTCTCATTATTACGTCAGCGCAAGTGTAGATTAAAGTCAAAACTACTTAACATAATGGCAGTACAATATTCAAATACCTTAATATTGGTCTCATATTATATCGCATTTTCTAACTTCAGCTTGCTGCCCTTCATGATAAACAGTAGAACAATAAATCATAGCCACACGCAAAAAAAAAATATTCTCTCTTGATTCTCACTCGATATGATGCTATAAATTTTATGTGAAGTCACAGAATTATCAATATTTTTCCCCAAAGTTTGAAACTTCTATCTTTTAAATAGCCTCATTTATTTTGCTATCAACAACAATAACAATAACATTCATGTAGATGGTTTATACCTCTCATTAAAAGGGATTTTTATCTTTTTTAGTAGTTTAAATTCTAAATAATAACCTTTCTCTACATCACTTTAAATCTTAGTTACTAATCTGGCTTTTTACGCAACAGCGCAATTATTTAAGACTGTCATTTAAAACCTTAATATTTATGTCTGTTTGCTATTGGATCTGTTTTAAGGGCTTTCTAGCTTTTTCGATTCTTTTAAATCTTATGATGAGGTTTATCTACCTCTGAGTTATCGGCGGCTCTGATGGGATTATTATAAATAAAAAAATAATAAAAATTTTCAGTTCAAAATTATTATCTTGTTCAAGTGTTTGCTGTAAAAACAACTTCGGTAATCTTAAATTTGAAAATTTTATCATGAGTAAATAAATACGTTGAAAGAGAAATACAAGAGAAATACAGTGCAAGTCAAAATGATTGGTACAAAAAAGAAAACTGCTCACCAAGGCTGTACTTAATATATCGCCTAAATAAATGATAGAATGGGCGCTTTTACTCAAATTGGCGACAACATGCAGGAAAAAATATATTGTCCGATGGACTTTGCAAACAGCGTCCATAATCACCGTTCTGCCACATTTCAAGACAATTTTGGAACGGGTAAAGCAATTTGAGGAGACGGGCTGTTATGTAAGAGAAAAAAAAAAAGCCGTTCATCTGTTGAAAACTGTGTACCAATCCTGCAATTTGGTCCTTGCCGACGATGCTTGATAGATGAGACACGGTAATCTAGATTATGCCGGACTTGCTGCAACGGGTAAGGAGCAAGCTAAACTATCGCCTTGACGTTTGCTGTGTCACAAGGGGCGCTCATATCGAACATCGGTGAAGCTTAGTGGAAAAAAATGAGGTATAACCGTTCCTTCTCTTTCTAACAAAAAAACAACAGATCAAGGCTGTTCCTCAACGGATTTTACGATTAAAAGCTCTGTTTTGTAAAGATTCAGGCGAAGAAAGAGGCTGAACTGAAAGACAAAGTAAATTAATAATCTGATTAAATTTATGTTGAACTCTGAAAGCAACAGAGTCCATACGAATCAGTCAAATCTCAATAACATAAGATAATTTAGGAAATCCAAAAAATTAAAAATATAATTTAACTAAATAAAGAAATATAAAATAAAAACCTTTAATGCACACACTTCACCTTAAAAAGTGCAGTAAAAAGTAAAAAAATATCGTTAACTCAATAAACTTAAATATTAAATTACTTAATAATAATGAAAGCCCAGTGAAACTAACGATTGAATGATGCATTGTCATAGGTAAGACGCCTTCATGGAAAGTTGCAGTTGTAGGTAATGAGGAAGTGGGTAAAATATTGATTACAAAATATCCGCTCAGACAGCCAAACAAGTGAATGTAAATAAAAGTGTGTAAAAAAGGCTACAACGTCTTGCTCAGAAACTATATTTTAGAACCGGTATTGACATCAGAAATAAACCTCTTTGTCAAGAACTCGATGTAGCGTGTTGAATTCATTGTCTAGTCAAAAAAATACGGACCCAAAAGACTAACGGTACACAAATTGAATAAAACGTTTTAAACGTCTAAAACTGCCATAAACTCAAGACATAAAAATAAGTAAATCAAAGCGATCAGGCCAAAAGCTAACTTATTGGTATAAGCTATAAGTAACTTGGTTAATTTTACAATATCAGTACCGCACAATTTATAAGTAAAAATAAAAATGGTAAGTCTAAATGTGAGCAACGCACGCAAGAAATTTTCTGGTTATTTATTAACGTTGGAAGTCATCCGAAATTCTAGTTTAGATATCTACGTAGTTTTGAAGAGTAGCAACCTCAGAGAGTTAAGTAATTTCATACCATCAGCTTAAGCGGTAAGATCAACTTTTCGTAAATTAACGTATGATTCAAGATCAAACAGAAATACACTATGCAAAACAGACCCTCCCGAAAATTCACAGTGTCGATGGCGCAGTTTTCTTTTTGTACCAATCCCTTTGACTTACCGTTAAAATGTTAGATAGACCTTGTGGCGAAAATATCCTCACGATTTTTTTTTCATTTATATTTTTCCAAAATTATTTTTTTGATTTTGTTTTAACTTCTTGTTTTTTCTGCGTTGTATTGTTGTCTTAAATTTATGAACTATGTTATACGTTACTAGAAGCGTACCCATCCGATTGTATAATCAGGAAATAACCGATTGTTAGATAACCCATTGTTAGATATTTTCTTTGTTGTGACAACGTCCATCGTCGCCGATTTTATATAAATGATGTTTTATATAAAATTACTGTGTGCTGCTATAAGCACCTTTTCCAGGGATTATTAAATACCCAAGAATCTAAAAAAAGTATTTACCTTACTTGGACAAAAGTATCCGGACACATATTTTAGGAGAGAAAACAATGTTTTATGTCATAAATTAGTAACCAGCAGGTCCGCCTTTCGCAGCAGTAACAGTCCCCACTCTTCTGGGTAGGCTTTCCACCAGGTTTTGATACGCAGCTGGTGGAATTTTGTTCCATTCTGCAACGAGTACATTGTCGAGCTGGGAGAGTCGTTCCGTAATCGTCTTTCGAATTCATGCCAGCGTGCTTTTATCGGATTTAAATCCGGGCTCTAGGCAGGCCAGTAAATTTCTTCAACGTCACTTTCATGGAATCATCCCTGTAAGACGCTTGCTTCGTGTTAAAACAGGAAAGGGTCATCTCCGAATTGTTGCACCAACGTAGAGAGTGCCGAATTTTCTAGGATGTCTCTGTACCTGTCACTGTTGAGCGACTCCTTCACTGGTTATAAGGGTTCTAGTCTATACGAGGAAAAGCATTCCCACAATATGACACCACCACCACCGAATTTAACAGTTGGAACAACACAGTCGGACTGAAAGCGTTCCCCTGGCAATCGCAAAACCTACATCCTTCCGTCGTTTTTCTATAGTTATACCGTGATTCGTAACTCCAGAGAATACGTTTCCACTGATCCAGAATCCATCTGCGGTGAGCTCTACACTACGCCAAACGACATCGGGCATTCACCTTAGTGATGTTTGGCTTTTGCACTGCAACACGATCGTTGAACCCCATCTTGTTCAATTCCCTACGAACAGTTTTAGAACTGACAATGCCCCAGATGAATTTTGATACTCAGTAGTAATTTCTTCTGCTCCAGTACGTTTCCATTTCATGATGACATTATTTACCGTTAAGCGAGGAACTTCCAACAGGAGTAAAATTTGTCTAACGAATTTGTTACACCTAAGGGAGCATCCTCCGAACCTCCCATCTTACTGGTATCACTCTCAAATGAATATTAGACACAATACGCTTGGGTTTTATCCGTGTTCGAACACTATTTGTGATCATATTAGGCATATCCCATATTTCAGAGGGGTGTCTGGACACTTTCGTCCAAATAGGGTGTATGTGTTAGAAAGATTTTAATTATTATTCTTCCGTGTACTGTTGATGGAGAAACGTCATTTGTGATATCTCGTTCCTTTATGGGCGATTTGTGACTTCTAAGTGACTATTGAATTTTGAAATTTATTTGTTTTATATTCTTGTGACTTTTCAAGAAGTATTCTCCCCTGGTGATTTCCGGTGCAGGTTTCGCGACACCGGCCATGGAGAGAATGGCCTTGTTGGTGGCAGACGGTCACACCTTGCCTGTAATCTAATGAAAGGAATTTAAGCAAGACTGGCGTGTCTCCAGTTCTGCCAGCTTCTAGGAACCCAGCGTTCATTATGTTATAGAAACTGATCTCAACTGTGTCGATAATGATGTGCCAGAGAGCCGATGCCCAGAGAGCGCTCCCGACATGCTATTGACAACTCCACCTCCACAGTCATTGCCGTCGCCACCTTGGGAAGTCTCCAATTTTTCTAGATTGCAAAGCACCGTTTCTGCACCAGTGGATATTAGCTTGCCATTAGGATAATCGGAAGACATCGCGATGGATGAGCTTATCAGCTCCGCCGACGAAGAATTTCAATCTTTCTCCAACGACGCACTTATCGCAGTCAGCGAATGTCGCTTGCCTGTCGCTCCCTGTAGTGTCAATGACTAATTCAGCACCGGAAGCTGGAAAGATATGACCTCTTAAGACAACTGATCAGCACGAAGGTCGTCAGAAATCCAGGAGCCCCGTAAGAAGAATAGACGTCATCACAGGACGTCGTCTTCTTCTAGGCAAAAGAGCAGCAAGGACAATCGTAGTAGCTCTTTTAGCCACCTCTCGCCTTTATATAGAACTTCTGGCCATGCACCTTCAAAACCGCTGTCGCCTCCAGATTCTGGCCAGGGTCCAACGTCATCTAGTCATCAGCAATGAAAATGATTTCATTAAACGTCTGTTACCTCGGCTCTCATTTTAAGCAGATGATGCTTTCAACATTTATCGTTCTACATGAGCCGGACATTCTCCTCCTTCAAGAAGTTGAAGTTAGCTCCGTTGCAGCCTTGCCACGTTCTTCAAGGTCTTCGTAGTCGTTACCCCAGTGATCAATGTTTTAATCAATTCATTCTCTCCCTTTAGCCAAATGGTAGTCACCATCGTCTTAAATCTAACAATTTCAGGCATCCAATTGATTTCGCTGTGTCAACTTCCGTCTGCTTAATGTGTATGCTCCATGCAACCGTTCAGAAGAACATCCTTTCTTCAATGACTTTGACGCATATTGGTACACATCACTTCCTGTAGTGATCGCGGGTGAGTTTAACTGCCATCATCCGACGTTAACAACATCTTTTTGTCTGGATATATATATATATCTATAAATCATTTGTGCCAGCAGACTGTTGTTTGATTTAGGACTGAACCACCAGGAAGAAACCATCCTGGGTCAACTCATCACCAAGAACTCACTGCATCAAAATTAGATCCTTTCCTCGTCGACATCTTTTTACATTGTTAACGACATTTTCAGTTTGCTTTCCAGCAATTCAATGCTTTCATAAGAATCACGAGGCACGCGCAAACACTGAAAATGTCGTTAACAATGTAAAAAAAAGTAATACACTTTTGGATCACCCGGTATTTCCTGATACTCCCGGTTCCATGCAAGTCATCCCGTGTTCGTTTTTGGGCACAGTGGCATCATGTATTCCTAGCAGCCTTCAGTATCAGCTTCATCGTCAAGAACCAATACATCGCCATCTCGTAGTTGGTTCATGAACGCTTCTTTTCTAGACAACGAGAGCCATATGGGAGCATTCGTTAAATTCCTGGAACGGCATCTCCACGAGTTAACCCCTATCCTTGCTTCGTGGCTCCTATTAAAGACTAAAATCCGATGTTTTTTTCCGGAAAATTGGAATAAAAAGAGCCAGAACTCTTCATGCTATATGGGATCCTAAGACTCCTCCAGAACTTTACGTTATGGAAGGAACACGCTACTGATATTCGCCAGACCAGAAACGAAGTAATGGGTCTCATGATCTGAAAGACATCAGGCCCGGCATTCAGAGACAAGCTTTCTGGGAGTCTGACGTTCGCCATACGATGTCGACGTTTAGATCTGGATAGTGGAGTAGTCGAGTCTGACTCTGACATCTTGTCAGCTACTTTTCATCTTTCTTTGATAATCCAGTTTTCCCGTTAAAACCCAAGCAGTGTCAGGTAGAAGCTCTTCCACCTTTTGCTGATGACGTAGACGCCATTATAACAATACTAGTTACCGAAAATGAAGCCAAGAGGTTCTTGTCTGCGGGCAGTCGTCCACAGTTCAATCCGGCCATAGAAGATCTCCAATATTCTTTTTACATTAAGACTTGAAAATTTCTTGGGCCTTTTCTTGTTCGAGCATTTCATTCCATAATAACAGACCCTCTTTCCATCACGCCAAAATTCACCATCAGTAAAATCATATTGTTACCAAAGACTCCAGACCTTGTGAGTGCGACCCAGTGGAGACCCATACCCTTCTAAACACGCATTGTTAGGTCTTCACTGGTGTATTCCAAAACTGTTGCTGCAGTGTTCATTGACTCCGGCCAACCCTGCTCTATACCATCGCACAGGATTAGGATCCGGTGCATTACGGAAGAAGCCAGAATCCGTCAGCAATCACTGGCAGTGTTAAGTCTCGACTAGGAAAAGGCATTTGACAAGGTTAGTCACGTTTATCTCTCCAATATACTTAGTCAGCTTCGTCTTCCGACTTTTGCCAACGTCACAGCCGCATTATACACCTCAGCCATCTCATTCGTGTGTGTTAATAGTTCATCTTCCACCTTTGAACTTTTAAAGGGTGTCAGACAGGGGTGTCCACTCTCTCCTTTTCTGTGCATCCTTTATCTTGAACCATTACTGCAATATCTGAATCGCCATCTACATGTTCGGGCATATGATTTGTCAGCAACGTCAAATTCCATCAGGACGTTTGGTTATGCAGACAATGCTCTTTGCATCGGACGCATACACCTTGGACATCTATAGGTGGACCTTCGAGCTGTTAAGCGCCTCAACAAAGTAGTACAATTAACCTCAATTAATCTAAAGGTATCGACTTAGGGCGCTGGACTGCTGAACATTAAAAATTGCCCCCCCCCCCTCCTCCAATGTGGGCAAACTTCGCCTTTTGCCATCTACGGTTCTTTTTTAAGGTAAATAGGCTCTCCTTTTCCAGCTTCGTTGCAGTGATTATTGTCAGCCTAACTTGTACAAAAACTTCCATTTGGAACTGACGAACTTTATATCCAAGTTTCACTAAACGGATAAAATTTGATAAAATGTGATATTAGGAAATCTTACCATTAATAATTACGAGTGTCCCGTAATAGTAAGGGGAGTCCGATTCCCTGCACTAAGTCGACTGTCAATGCACATAAGAAGTCGACACAGTCGGAGTGTGACCGAATGTAAACAGTAGTAACCATTAGCTGTAACCAGGAAGGTGCGGGGCAGCACCTTGCATGCAACAACCTGGGGCGTAAGTTCCATTTCGTTACTGCACACGCAGGAGGTTTCCTTGATTTCTGACGTGCCGAGCACGAGATGACGAGAGATGCGAAAGCTAATCAGGAATATGATACGTCCCCCCTTCCCAAAAAAAGTTCATGGCATTACTATAATATTTTTAGCGTACATAACAACTTGAAATGAGTGCCGCTCGAATTTAGTGCATCGTAATAAATTTTATTCAAACTAAAGGGTTTTCCAAAAATAACTTTAGGATTTTATATGACTGTAAATATACGTATTATTGTTTTTAAGTAAGTAAACATTCATATATACTAATTGGAGTCCTCTACAAATCTAACCATGGAACCTCTTTGGTGCTATATGCCACGCACGTAGAGAGAACGCGAGAGAACATGAGAGAATCGTTATTTCTCACGAGATTCCTTGGATGTGTTATTTCACGAAATGGTGATGTGAATTGGCTGCCAATTTCATATGACCTGACAGCTTTAGATTATTTCTGTGGAGCTATTTGAAAAGTAGAATGATTATTAACATACCAGCAACCATTCCGGATTTAAAAGAAATATTTGAGCTGCCATAAGATTAAAATGGCAATACTTGAAAATGTTACATGAAATTTCGATGACCGCATCGATGCGTGCCATCCTGGTGCCATCGCACCTGGGTGGGCATTTAAATAATAGCATCTTTCGCATTTAATTGTATTCGATGTTACTTTGTTACTTTAATTAATTTGAAACTAAGAGCCACCGGCATCATCGCTTATCGTACAAGAGCACTTGAGGACGTGTAGACATATATAGACACAGAAATGTTTCCAAAATGATTCCAAAATCATTTCCGTGTACTTTACTCCTGTAAGGCAACTGTTGTAGAAAGTAGGTCCTACCAAAATGCCATTCCATAATCCACACCGCAGCTTGAGCACTAAAATTTCATTTTGTTGTAGTTGGTTTATTTTTATGCTTATTTTTAATCTTTCTTTTTTTTGCTAAAATCACCGTTTTGAGCTCTACAACTGTACAATTGGAAATTTTTCTCTACCTGTAACAGTTACCAAGTTGCAAGGTGCAA
This sequence comes from Rhysida immarginata, assembly GCA_023313115.1. Taxonomy (NCBI): domain Eukaryota; kingdom Metazoa; phylum Arthropoda; class Chilopoda; order Scolopendromorpha; family Scolopendridae; genus Rhysida; species Rhysida immarginata. Next base: position 1,133,018 of record JAHWFO010094270.1, read on the forward strand.
ATTCGAGGTCAAAGCTCAAATTTGACACAACTATTGTTTAGCCCCTACCTAACTTCCTATAGGTTGCCTGCAAGAGATTTGTTGTATCCCCATTCGTTTTGATATTGTATATAAAATAAACAACTAATAACCAAGTCACAAAAGTAAGTAAATAACACATAAGTCAAAACATAGATAATTCAAGAAGCAGATCAATTTCTGATGTTGTACTGAAAATTTTCTCAGTAGAGAGAATTCTGCGTGAATACCTGCGAGGAATCTGCAAGTAAGTTTCCCTGTATATGCTCAACATTTTTCGCTGTTAGGCTTGGGTCACACTGGCGTAAAACGACGTCGCCAAGCGCGGCACCATGCTATTTACCGGAAGTGACATCACCGGCGTCGTTACGTCGACGTATTTACGCGGCGTTTTACGCCAGTGTGACCCTAGCCTTACTTTCACACAAGCGCTGGGTCGGCTCCTCGAGAACGCAACATACAATTGACCGTAATTGAACATAGGTTGCGGAGCAAAATTCCAAATTTTTGAAAGGAGCGAGGTTTTGTGAGCAAAGGCACGAGCGGAGGGCGATCGGACTTCGCCCCAGCGCGAAGCCCAACACAAAGTCGACAAAGTGCAAGCCCCATCTATTGCCCGTAATGACACCTGCAATATTAATAGAGGCAGTATGCATAATAGCGGCAACAGATGGAGGAGTAAGAGTCGTGCACATAAAGCTCTAGATTAAGAAAGTACGGCAAACTTTGTCGTCTGCTACCAAATCCGCCATTGTTGGCCCAAATGGCCCTATAAAGTGAGTTACGCTTCCTCTAAAATTCGTCTTAAATGCATCCTTTTCGCAAATTTTCTTATTATTATCGTCTGGAAATATAACTGGCAATCAGTTAATTCTGTAACTATTGATTTTTCTTTAAATTTTGTTTTCAATTATAATTTTTTACATATAAATATTGATAACGTTGAGGCCGTTTAATGATAATCAGATTCAGTTTATAGTTTATTTTCACTTTATTTATTTATCCTTAATAAACGATTTACATGTAATTAATAAATTTTTTGTAGTAGTTTTTGTGTGTAGTTTTTGTAATTTTATTTATCAAAATATAATTTCATAAAATTTTATTAAAATATAATTTAATAAACTTTTATGAAATTAATTTTTATATTTATATCAAAAATTTCACTTTACCAATTTTAATTTTATTAAATTATAAAAATTATTAAATTATTAAAAAAAGTATAATTATAATTATAAAAATATCAAATATAATTTAATAAAATAGGAACTATTAAATTTAAGTTTTTGATTTAAATATAAAAATCACTTTGATAATTATATTTTGATAGAAAATTTTAAAAATTATAATTTGGAAAAACTAACCGTTTGATTACAAAAAAAATTACAAAAAAATAACTACACATGCAATGTATTTTGAAATTTATTCATTTATGGAGGTTTATAATATTGACGTAAAAAATCTATCCAAAACTTATAGTTAAATTTTTCTATATTTTTTTTCACCCAACTAGCAAATTTTCGTTATTCAATTTCATATTTTATATTCAAGTTTAATGATGAGTGATAATTAACTTTGCTAAAATAAGATGAAAATAACATGGACGTTTTATTTCAAGTTTTGCCTCCACATTTCACAGACAGTTTAACCTTGTTATATTGAATTGTATTTTCTTAAAAAGAACTATATTCAACAAAAAATTATATTTTCTGATCGTCTGAGAATTGCACAATGCAACATTTCTATAACATTCGGTGAAGTTATAATATAAACATACTTGCTTCTTATTACTTCTTCAGATATTTTAACGAATTTATTAACCTCCAAGGAGCATAGATTGAAGGATTCTGAAATTTTGCTTATTCGGATTCAAATTTAGGATCAATCAACGAATATTTCGTTAAAAATATAATCTAAATTGCATCTTCCACATGCATTTAATGGTATCTATCGCTGCGTTTGGGCCAACAATGGCTGACAAACTCACGTGACAGCCGTTCTACCAATCAGCAGCTGCGGGCGGCGCGGAAAAGGTTTGCCGTACTTTCTTAATCTAGAGCTTTACGTGCACAGGGAAATGACGCCAAATTGCGCAAAAGCGCGAATTACGAGACGAGGGACGAGGGAAGAGCAAAAGAGATGAGAAAGCACGAGCCAGCCAAGCAAGAGGGGCCGAGGAGAAGATCTTCTCGACAGCCGAACTCACAATTCAATTATGGACGTAGACAATACTTCGAATACTCGGAGACAAGTATTTTTGTGAGTGCTGGAACTGCCCCGAGTGCTTCGGCGGCCGTATCTCCTTCTGTGCTCCTCGCCAGCGATTCGGAGACGAGCGGCGCAGGTTCGTCGCACACGCTGCGTAACAGACTCTTTTTCAGTTTCACATCTATTCCCCATAATAGGCATCACTTCTATTTATCATTTACATTCTTTTCATCTCGCTCTCTTTATTTTTAAAGCATTAAATAACAAACTTATCTCTTCGCTTCCCCTAAACTCTTTTAATCCCAAACCACCCGGTCCATATAATCTCCGCAACAAAGACACATTAACTATCCCTTTGACCAAATTCACCTATCAATCTAAAAGTATAACCAACTCTGGTATTAGGCTTTGGAATAACCTTCCTAATGAAATCCGTTCTTCGTCCTCCTTGACTACTTTTAAATATAGGCTAAAGAAATATCTCTCAAATTCCCCTACTAACCCACTAACCTAGATCTGTTTAATTTACCAATGTGTATTTATTGTATAATCCACCAGGGACCTAACATGTCGGCCTTGAGCCATACTGGCCCTGGTCGGATTCTGTAAGAATTTTTCTATTAATAAATTAAATTAAAATTAAAATTAAATTAAAATTTTTGGTTCCTTTTTTTTATCTTTACGATATCTTTAGGAAGCGAGAGGAACGTTGACCAGCCTTCAGCACCACAGGCCGTCGTTGTCGACACTTCTAGCATAAGCTTCCCGACGGAAGAAACCGAAGAGTGTGATAACGGCGTATCTGTCTGGACCTCGAGAGACGCCGCTGTTTGCGACCTACGAGGGACGTCTTCGCAGTTGTGGATATCGTCGCTTATTCCACCATCTCCAACGTTCCAGAATCTTTGTTGCGTCACAGGACTACCGAGCTGGATAGGTCCGCCATTTGGTCAGCGAGACGACCAAGTGCCAGCGTCGACACATTCATCGTATCTGGTGGTAATGCCCTGGGGGCTGACCACCTTTCTGCAAGAGGACCTAGGAGCCACTTTTCAAGCACAGAGGTAAGCCGGCTCTCACTCAAAGTAGCTTTCTATATCATAATTTGCTAATGTCTCTCTCGCTACTGCGCCAAGTCTCGTTCGCGAAGCTTATCTTGTGTTTAACTTATGCGTCACTATTGTTCGTTGCAGGAGCAGTTAAAGACTCCTCTGTCCTTAACGCCTTTTTCCGTCGCTGTTTTTCTGAGGGACGGGGTCATTTCCTGCCTCAATTTTACTAAGTTTGAGTTCAAGTGCCCAGCGGTCATCCACGTGAGCTACGAACCTCGACGTCATAGTTTGTGAATTCATTTGACTATTTTTGGACGTTCATTATTAACGACTAAATTAGGGCCTTTTGTAATTATCTATTTCTCGACTCTACAAGTTTGTTACACTTGAGAGCAAATTCTTTCACATAATAATAAGCTTTTATGCTTTTATTTTTTTGTATAGAGGATATCCAAATGGTGTCCGAACACAGCGCAAATCCTCGTGTTAGGGATGCGTTGAAATAGCCTCTCGCTTTATATGAGTGGCTTTACCAAGTTCTTTAGCGTGTATGTTATTAAGTTATCATTTATTTAATAAATTCTATCGATATGACTACATAGCTGTCTTTCTTTGTGATCATTCTTTTAGCTTCCACTGCCATATTAAATCTAAGTGATAGGCCCTAGGACTTGTTAATAGTCATGGAAAACGCTAATGTATTCGGAAATCGACGTCTTTGAAGAATGAAAGGGAAATAGTCTCTTTGAATTTCTAATACAATTCGCGGAATGAAGATCAAACTACCCCTGTCACGACCACAAAGGATTTCTGCCATTCCTCATAGTTGCTCTTATAACGAGTCTTGCTCTGTTGCAAAGCCTCTTAGCGGAGTTCAAGTTTCGTAGTAGCCTTATTATTACACCAATCTTAACCGTCTCCAAGATTGAGGAACCAGTTAGAATACTCTGTATCAGCATTGGTTAATCCAATATTCCTGATGAATTTTAATCGTGTAAATAATGGCCAAAGAGTTCCATTAATAATGCGTTGTTCTAAAGTAGGGGCTCTTCCGCCATGCTTAATTGCTGGTAAACATTGTCAGTAATCACCTTCCAGAATAACCACTTTTCCACCAATTGGTATTCAGTGTTCATTATTTCTCTGACAGTCTGTCAACTTCCTTTAGCTGGTAGTGCGTTGCAATTGAGACCTCGTCCCAACTGATAAATCGTGACGCTTTTAGAAGCTCTGCACCTTATGAGGTACCTCTGATGTAGGCGTTTCATCAAATGGCACTGGTAAACCCAAGCATAAAGTGAGCAGTCCTATCGAGAGGGAGAAGGGTAGCCGCTATAACTGTCGAGGCAATAGACGTTACCTGAAGATTTGATCCAAACAGATTATGAAAATTTGATGAAGGAAAATCTTGCCGCTTCCACTAGGATCAGCCAGATAATAAAGTATCGTTCTGGGTAGTGGTCGTTATTCACCGCTCGCATGATAGTGCCTTCCTTTGCTCTGAATTTAGAAGACTTATCATACGTTCTAATGCATGCTAATGCCTCGTGTTCTTACCAGCCTCAAAATATACATTTCTTTCTTGCGGCAAGTGAATACTTATCCGTATTATTGCGTGAGATTGGTCGTGTACCTGGAATTCGAACAATCGCCAAGCTGCTTCATTGTCTTTCGAGTACCGCTCCCTAAGATTCACGTTTGCATAGCCCTGGTCGAAGTCCCTCGTTTGCTGCTCTAATTGTAAGGAAGTTTTTAAGTACTATGTAGTCCTCTTGGCGAAGACTTTTCTGGTTGTCTGCAATATAATTAAGGCGAATCGCAAAAACATCCACACACAACTGTTTTATCAATTTTCCAGCCATGCCAAATAAGATTAAATTCATTATCGCGTATTGCCATACGATAAACAAAATACTGCAGCTGAGTAACAATGTTCCATGTTGTTCGACGATTACCCTGCACGTTCACACACCAGCCTTGTTTGCCAATGAGAATAGAAGTGGATATGTTAGTGAGTCGAGCTTATGGTGCAGAATACTGATAAGGAAGGAATAATTCGTGGATTTGCCGCGAACACGCACATCCCTATATATTGTCTTGATGGTCTTCGTATATCATCATGTTTATTGTTATAAATTCTCATTTTTACATATGATACCTCTCTTCTTTCCCGAACTGCATCTTGATTCCCCTGAAGTTCAACGTCCCTCATCATTTCATACCTGAGCAATGGGATTGTTCTGCATAATGAAATCAGCCAATTCCTGCATTACTTTAGAAAGGCAATCGACGTTTCTGGGAAGTGTCATTCTTTGCTCGGTGGCCAACTCTGTATTTAGCTGTATACATAACTGCGCGTATTTCGGTACGCTCCCGGGACGTGGATGTAAGCTGGAACATCTATGGTAAATCTGGCCATGAATATGAAATCAGTATGGGCCACTGCCAGGTGGAAGCGCAGTTTGTGATCCCGTGGTCGATTTTCAAAAATTCCGGACCTTTTTTTCAAAATTTCCACTGAGTCGGACCTTTTTCCATAATGGGTTGCTCGTCGACCCCTCTCGACCTCCCCCTGACTACGGGCCTGTTATACTCAAGAAACATTTGTTAAAAAATTTGAAGTTCGTGGATCAGTACCAGTAAATCAATCCTTTCAGAGGCGAAATAGGCAAAGGCTCTAGTTCAACGTGGCCGTTGTGGAAACACATGTGAAAAGAGTTTTGGAATTCCATTCTCAAAGGAAATGTTTCGCAGAGCATGTCGGGCACACCAAATTCATTTTTCCGACAGTATTCTCAGCAATGTCCGTTTTCTGGATAAATTCATGTGAACCTTGTGTGGCCCTGCTTCACTAGCTCTGGCTCTACGTTGGCGAATTCTCTCTGCATCAGTACCTGCGGATTGTGGCGCATTCTTAGCGTATCTTCTAGGCATTAGCTCGCTGCCCTTGTGTTTGCTTGGCTTTGCATTGACTCTTCTTTTGTCCATCAGCTGCAGCCGAATCTAATCGCTGCTCCTGTGTTTGCTACGCTATGCTTTTTTCGCTTCCTCTGTGTCCGCTTTGATTGGACTGTAGAACATTCGTATTCGAACGTGCTCACTTTGTCTCTGATAAATGAAAATGTTGAAATGAAGGGAAATTTGAACGTTAGTGAACTGAGGAATGACTGAAGGAAGGAAAGACATAGGGCATGTAGTTATGACGCAATCACATGCATGGTATTGTCAAGTCTGCGAATGCAGGCAATGGAACGTTGGTGAACGAAACATGGGGAAGATACGTAAGCAAGGACCTACCTTTGTATTTCTAGGCTAAGTCCCACGTAATTACGACGAAAAGGCTCTTTCCGTAGTCAAATGCGCTTGCTGGATGTCAAAGTCAACAAAGACTGGAAAAGTGAACTCGCCAAGAACTAACCTCGAATGTGGTCGTAGAGTTCAGAAGTGGAAAGACAGGCACTGAAGTGATGCACCTACGAACGAATTAACGTATGTTTCCAGGGAAACGCATTTCATACGTCTGATTGATTTTAACGAATCCATCTGTAAAACACGTTTCTTTATTAAATTTAAATTTAAAAATGTACAATTAGTCGAAATAGTAAAAAGGAACTGTTAGAATTGAGCAGAACCTTCAGCGTTCATTCTGTTACCGTTTTCGCGAAGAAGAAAAAATTAGTTAAGGCATCTTTATCCAACGATAAAAGGGTTTTAGCATCAAAATGTTATGAGCAGTAGTGGCTGTGAGTATAATAAGTGGAGGGCCGCAAATACAAAATTTCAGGTCTTAGGCCTTTTCGTACAAAAATAATAGCTGGATTTGTATTTGGAGCCTCGCGGCCCCTGCCGAGGCCTCAGAGGACTATATCAATTTTAGTGTGTAATAGCTAAAATTTTAAGCAACACATTATAAATAGAAAACATTTCAGTTTCCTGGACTTCTGGTTTCAAATTTATAGCTTCTTTTTATGTGACAAACCAAAAATATAAATTTTTTGATATTAAAGTTTATTGTTAATTTTTTTGATATTATAACCATTCGGCATTTCCATATTTTTTATAAATGTTAATAAATAACTACACATTTGAGTAATACAAATGTATCTGGCACCTTACTAACTATAAGTCGTTCATTAATTTATTGCTTGACTTAATATAATTATTTAAACTAGATTATTTCTTAAATGTTTTAAACGGAATAGTTGTTTTAGAGCTCTCAAAGCAACGCCAACGCCATCATCGGGAACATAAGTCATTAATCAAAATTCACTGTAGTAAATCAGTTAGCAGCTTTTGGACCATTATTGTTCTAGGCCGCGGTTAAAACGCACTGAGCTCGTGCCTCGACAAAGCTTCGTAACGGGCATGTGCCCCAAACTGTTGTCAACAATGCGTGAATTATAAACAAACCATAACATTGCAATCACTTTTGACTCGTCCGTAGGAATCGATTGATATATTACATGTCCTAAGTTGGTATACTTAATATTAGTGCACGTGCTTGAAGGGGTCCATGAGAGTGCTACATTCCAGTAAGTTTAACCATTTTCAAGTTTTCGTGCAAACAACGGCCGGCCGGACAGACAAACTTACCCACTAAGCTTGTATTCTTATATACAGGGTGTCTCACTAAAATCAATAGCCTTTAAAAAACAAATCAACCTCTAAAATACAAATCTGACACAGTACTTTAAATGGAAGAATTGTTGTACTTTTATGTGAGGGGGTTTTATGTGTATTCCATTTCCAAAATAAATTGTAAAAACATAATAACAATGCATTATAAACAAACCATACGCTTCCTTTTTTTTAATAGACTCTCCGTCAGCCTTTATTTTTGCTTAAATTCATGAACATTTTCTGTTTTTTGCCTTTATTTCTAAATCTAAACACATCACACTTTCACTTCATTTTTCAATGTTGCTTACAATCCGAAAATAACATAAAAATAGGTTTCTATTGTACATTTCAGAGTTGACTTCCATATTCGAAAATGACGTCGGTTTTTGCGGAAATGGAATACACATAAAAGCCCCCCCCCCCCTCACATATGTATTTTAGAAGTTGGCTGGTTCACTTTAGATGAGACACCTTGTATAGCTTTAGTTAAAGCTCGTAATAAGCGGTCATTGAATTACTCTTCGGGGATCATTTTCTCGGATGTAGCATTCAAAATTTGAAAAGAATGCCATGTTCGTTTTGTGCTCGTGATTTCCGTTCGAATGACATATATGCATTATATTGCCAAAAAAAAGTTTAATGGTGAGGGGGGGGGGACTCAATATCACGTGATTGTTAGACCGATTTCAATGACTTCTAATCAGGTGAGCTCAGGAAGGATGTCTATCGAATAGCAACAACAGAATTTGAAAAATTTAAATCTTTTGCAACTACCAAAAATCTTTGATGAAATTTTGGCTGAACGCACGAATAAACGAGCATTGGGCGAGGTCAAAAATGCTAATACCGAATTGAGTTAGTGAATAAAATCATTGTTGTTACGATAGTTAACAGTAAGTTAACAATCGAGCAATAATTACACAGGCCTGCGAAATTGAAGTTTTTGAAAAATACAAGAGAAGTTTTCGCTGATTTTTATGTTATTTGGTGTGCTGATTTCGAAAATGACCTCCATTTTTTCCATCACGTCAGGATTTTTTGTAAAATCGATATCGATATTTTTGCTAAAATCCTATTTGAAAAGGAATTCTCGCGAACAATTTTGCATGTCCTATCTGGCAACAGTGGAATCTTTCACCCTGTTCTGCGGTGACTGATCCTAAATTTTCGAGGGAAAAGTCCACATGTGAGTGAAGGAAATGTATTTTGACACTCATGGAGCAACCCAACACTTGAAATTTGTCCGGCATGTTCATTACAAGTCAGGATCCTTGGAATTACCCAGACATTTACTGACGACATCTTTGAAGGCAACCCAAGCTTCTTTTTCCTTTGTTGTCATGCTAGTCTCAAATTCTTTAACCTTCATAAGCTTGCGGATATCCAAGTAAAATTGAATTTTTCAAGAAATCCTGACGTGATAGAAATTTTTCATTATTATTTTAGAAATCAGCACCAAAAAATACACGAAGTTAAGCTATCAATTCTCTTGTATTTTTTCATCGCAGGCCTGTGTTATTGCTTCACCAACCCATCTCGCGAGGCCAACGAGATAACAAGGCCTGGAAGCGAAAAAGTCACCTGACCAACTGGGTGCTAGCAACAATCGAACCTTCACTGTCTCTATCTTGGATGTTAACAATCAGTGTTTTTCCTTTTGTTGAAACAATGAAGGTTGGATTATTACTGGCACCTAGTTGGTCAGGTGACTTTTTCGCTTCCAGGCCTTGTTGTCTCGTTGGCCTCGCCCATCCCGGTGTTTGCATTTTTGACCTCGCCCATTGATTTGTGACGAAAAACGATTGTGTCGGTTAATGTGTTTTTCTAGCTGGCATCGTAACAATGATTTCTAATTCAGTAGGTTACCAGCAGCTTTGCCATCTCTCAACACACTTTGAAAATTATCCTTATCTGGCACTAATGAAATTATCCAAAAATTTACTTCGTAATTCATTAGAGCTTTCCCAGGACCTTCTTTAATGTTCTAAGCGGCATAAGAAAGTGTAACCATCAACCACTAAGGTTGAAATATAATTACTAAGTTAAAAAATGTAAAGAATAGTTGATTACGGGGAAAAGTTTAAATTGTAATTTCCATTTGTCCTGCATTTTATTTCTTTATTATTGCGAAGTTTCTTTTTTATGAAATGACAACAGAAATTAATTTCTCGGCAATATATTTTTTTTTCATATTGTTTCTTTGTGACTTTTCCGGCGCTAAAAGAATTCTTTAATGTTTCCATCAATTTTTTTAAAATTTCAATTTGATAGTTGAAGGCTGGTCAAGGATTGAAACTTATAGATTATCTTTCGGTCCGATTCAATTTAGTATAAACTACTATGATATGATATATGGTAAATGTATATGTTACCGTAAAAGCCCGAATTCCGGTAAATCCTAGCATTTACCATAGTGAGGTGGTAAAATTCCGAAAAAAGCTTTGAAACTCTTCCATTTCGGGCTTTTACAAATTCACCTTAGTAAATGCTGACATTTACCACCACATAAGTCCGAATAAGTGATGAAATGGTGAAAGTCCGAATAAGCGATGAGCTGTTCAAGCTTGTAATTTGCAAGACCTAACATGCTCGTGACTCTCGTAGCTGCTCGCGTCTCTAGCACGAGTACTTCTTGTGAGTGTAGAGGCTATAATCTAGTTTCAGTTTCGGCTTCAGAGAGGTATGAGAGGCTGCAATCTAGTTTTAGTTTCTTTTTTTTTGTGCTAATATATTTTACGTATTTATTATTTCGTTCATAAAAATGAGTGATATTATGCGGAAGAAGTTTTACGATCTATTGAGTGAATCAGTGAATAATAAGGATAACAACTTTTATTTCACCAGTGAAAGATACAGTTCTCTGTTGAATGTGGTGAAAGAAGCTAAAAGTGTTAAAGTAAAACAAACAGTTCACTATAGGCAGTTGAAACGCTATGATATTCTCAACATAGGAGGTGAAGAGAAACTTATAATGCCACTATCTGAAGAACAACAAGAAATCCTATATGTATGTTTCTTTTGATAAACTGTTCAACGTTATACACGAAGCTCACATCGCTGTTGGTCATGGTGGAAGAACCCGCATGATCAAGGAACTGAATCGTAAGTACAAGAATGTGACTGTAGAGTCAATCGTCACATATCTGAGACTATGTGAACCATGTCAGAAAAAAAAAGACTCTGAAAAAAGTAATTGTAGTTAAGCCTATTTTACACAATGAGATGAATTCTTGATGTCAAGTCGACCTGATCTATATGCAATCCAATCCAGATCGTGATATGAAATTTATTTTAGTATTTCAAGATCATCTTACAAAATTCGTCCTCCTCCGATCCTTACATAATAAAAGAGCTGATGAAGTTGCATATCTTTTGGAAATATTTACAACGTTTGCGGTACCAACATTCTTCACTCGGACAACGGGGGAGAATTTTGTAACCAAATCATAAAGAGTTTATGTGAAATGTGGAATGATATAAAAATAGTCCACGGTAAACCGAGACACTGTCAATCGCAAGGTTCAGTCGAACGGGCGAACCAAAATATTGAGAATATGCTTACTACATGGATGGAAACAAACAAAACAGCAAAGTGGTCAGAAGGATTACGATTTGTACAAGCAATGAAAAACAGAGCATATCATGAGGGGATCAAATGTTCACCTTATGAAGCTATGTTCAGTGTTCCTATGAAGCTGGGAATTGCGAGCTCTGTTGTTCCCACGGAATCTAACAACATAAACACTGAGGAGGACTTAGCAAAAGTTATAATTGATAATGAACGCATGAGTGATACAGAAAATGACGAAGAAAGACACTACGAACAAACTCTTGATTTTGAAGTGAAAAGTAGGGACAGAAAGCTGCGTAATGGTGGAAATGGAGACCGAAGTTCAAAATGAAAAAATAGTCCTAGAACCTGACATGACGACCGCGACTGTCAGCAGAGCTGAAAAAGTGAAAATGTTCCGAGAGGCTGCTAGAGAAGGACTTGGAAGAGCAGGCAAAGAAAATGAAAGCAATTTCCTCTGAGAAGCTTCAAAAACCTACTCTCGGACAAAATGTTAGGATAAAAATACAGATATTGATAGAGCAAAGATGGATCCCAAATCAATAATAGCCGTTATTACAGACATCAAAGACAATGAATTTTACGAACTTGGTACTAAGTTGGGTAAACTAAAAGCGTTGTACACAAGAAACCAATTTACCTTGTGCAAAGAGAATTTCTTAATCATCGAAGAAGTCGGAAAGGAAGAAATAAGTGTACGTGAAGTGGTAAATAAGCTTTCTTTAGTTGGTGGACAAGGATTCAAAAAATGCAATTGTTCTAAGAAGTGTACCACGAAGAAGTGTTTGTGCGAATCAGCCAACTTACTTTGTAACTCCAAATGTCACAACAGTCAACCTTGCTGTAACAAGTAATCTTAATTATGATCCGATAATGTTAAAGGAAATTATGATTAATATGTTCATGAACATTTTCTTATAATACAGCAATTATATGTACTAAAATAATAAATCAGCTTGTATTTGCTTGTTTGTATTTTTTGTTGTTTAATGCTTGTTATTGTGGATATTGTGTATCAGATTTAAATTGATAAAGGAAACATATAATTTATTTGTTTAATAGTGAAAAAAAAACATTATTTCATAATAGAATGTTGTTCTCATTTCCTCTTCCATTTACACGGTTTTTAAATAAACATTGATAATTACAAATATGGACCCAGTACAACAATATATATATGAAAATTGAGTTTCATAAAATTGCATACGATAAATGAGTGAAAAAAGCTTTTAAACTCTTCCATTTCCAACTTTTATCAAGCCACATTAAAATATTGTAAAACTTACATGCTGAAAGAATAATTTAAAAAAAGGAAAACAATCACTCACATTCGGACTAAGGTGAATTTGTAAAAGCCCGAAATGGGTGCGTTTCAAAGCTTTTTTCGGACTTTTACCATCTCACTATGGTAAATGCTGGGATTTACCGGTAAAACCTAGGATTTACCGGATTTCGGGCTTTTACGGTAACATAAATATGATAAAATGAATGAACTTCATATTGGTTTCAATGATTTTCGTGGAATTTATGCTTCTAATTCTCGAACTAAATTTATCTTCATACATGTATTTCTTATGGTTGTATTGCTAATAGCAGGATTGCCCTACGGATTTTGAGGCCCCGGGCTCAAATATGGAGAGAAGCTCCCAGTAAAAGCGAATTTTCTCATTTTAACAAGAATGAATGTAATCCAAAGGCCAGATGATGTTCAATTTTTGTGGACTGAAAAGTGATTTTTCACCATAATTATTATTTTTATTATTTTTTTTATTATATTTAATTCATTTTTACATTAAATTAATGGAAGTTGTTTGAAGATATAAAAGTCATTATTGATGAAAGATATTTTATCAACAGCTCGTGGGACCCCCGAACATATACTCGGTTGTCCGACCTTACTGGTTAAAATGATGGATTATTGAGTAAAAAATAGCCTGTGCAAGACACTTCATTCGATCTTAACAATTCTAATTCTTCGTTTTGTCGAGTCTTTCTGCACTTGAAATAAAAATTATTATTTTTAATGGCATTGGAATGATTGTGTTTTGAGAAGCCAACACAAGGACTCATGAAATATTCACGATTCAATCTAAATGAGTTTTCTTTTTCTTTCAGCATTTTAATTATTAGGCAAATTTTAGCCAACATTTACTTGATGGGATTTCAAAGCGACACAGATTTTTTCCATGTTAGGAACACCATTATTTTTCCAAAAAAAATCGTAATACAGGAATAAACTGATTGCCGAAACTGTGGATACCGACGTATAAAAAATGGAAAAACGAAAACACTAATCCACATCAATTCTTTTTATTTCCTCAGATGAGGCTCACTGATGAAGGATTTGTAAAATCCAAAATGCGCATCTGAGGAAATAAAAAGAATTGATGTGGATTAGTGTTTTCGTTTTTCCATTTTTTATAAAAAATCGTAAAATTTCAGTTTCTATAAATGTGTAAACCAGAACTTATTTTCAAGAGTTATAAATAAGGATACGATAAATATAAATGCAAGCAAGTGTTCAAGCATTAGACATTAATATGCTAACATAACATTTCTTGCTTAAGTCAACATGAAACATGAGATTCTACACGGAAAGCATAAAATTAAGGGGATGGTATAAAGTAAAGTCGCGTTATCAGAGATCTTGTTGACCATGAAGAATTAGTGATAATGAGGAAGTCTGAGAAAACATTTTGTAGAGCCCTGTAGCTAAACAAGTCCGCCGATATGAAAATATCAATGACGGGCACAAGATAATGAAAATAAGAAAGAATGAATAGCCAGTTACGAAAGACTGAATACTCATTTAAGTTCAGAACCGAAGAAAAGCAGCCCGAAGAGATTTTCAGATGTAAATATTAACAAATTTAAAGATTTATAGATCACAACTGCAAATTTATTTTTGACAGAAAAAAAAAGCATTGCTTAGCTTTAGTTAAATGGTTGCTATTTCAAATCTTCAAAAAAGATGGAACAGTGCCAACGTAGTCAAATGAAACAGTGGACGTGTTCAGCGAAGAATATCTGAGCGTCGATGATCGACGATTGAGAATATGCAAAAGATTAGTTATTGAGGTGATCCTGTCGCCCGGTTTTAAAAATTTAGGGTTCATCAGCTTTGAACCTCTGATGTTATTTACAATGAGGAAATACTTTTGGGATCGTAATCTACCAAATACACATGAAAACCAAAATGGTGAATATGTTATCCCATTTCATATTGCCAGGCAATCAGAGTACATAAGACCCATTGTATGCTAATGCTCCCAAAGTGCTTTAGAACTTAAAACAGACATTTCCTGGCTTACGAAAGTGGATCATTCCTAGACCCCCTATGTAGCCCGAAATTTACGTTAAATTAGACAACACTTAAGCAAGGTAAACGCAACTTACTTTAAAGTATTGCGTAATCTACCAAAATGTTTTATGACGACACTGTAATATTATTTCCTGTAATGTTCATATTAAATAAGCTTTATTTTCCTTATTTTCCCGAACAAAAAGCTTTATTTTAATACACAAAATAAGAGTAACAGATCCACATAAAGCGTTTAATGAAAGCTCGAATGTACAGTCAACCAAAGGAAATAATTCACACGAGTTTAATACTTAACATTACATTTCATGCTAATGTGTTGTTTTAATAGCTTTTTTAATTATAACTAGAAGAGGTACCCGGCGTTGCCCGGGATAATTACACTTGCACAAACTTTTCTTTTCATTGTTACTCATGAGATATATATTGTTGGTTCATGCAGTGTGTTTGTGAATTGCGTGCTGATACCATTGTTGATACCTATTGTTGTACCAACTTTGCCTTGCATTGTTGGTCATGAGATATTTCTCATTAATATGCCTTGCCATAACCATGAATATCGATTTTTTATCGATATTTATTATTTTTCCGAAATCTGAGGTAGACAGTGACCTTCCTCATGCTTTAAAGGTCATGTATGCGAAATTTTATCAAGATCGGAATAAAACTGTAGATTTGTATAAAAAACGTACACACAGATCCACAGACCCACCCACAGACAGACCCACAGACAGACCCACAAACATCCTTCTTTATATATATAGATAGATTATTTAAATTTAATAATCTTAATAATGTTAACTCTAAATGGAATATTAAATTATTAAAAATAAATTAATATTGAAACGGTAAAACTTAGAGTAAAATTCAAGTGTGGATTATTTCCCTTTGATGACTGTAGATTTCGTTGACAAGGTCAGCTTCTTCAGCGAGATCCTTGGACTACCGATTTATTGAGAAACAATATATCGAAAGCCAAGTTAACGACAATCGATAATCGAACAGTGGAGTGAACATTTGTTCTGATGGGATGAAAGCAGCGCTTTCACTAAGCTCATCTATCCAGAGTAAATGCAAAAGGAAGCACACTGAAGTAAGCAAGAAGCCTGACGAACCCTAGAGGCATCCACATTATGCAAAATAAAATAAGATTGACGATTGTCAGACGAGAAACAACAAAGCAAAAACAAAACAAGACATAAAACAAAACAGCACAGAACGTAAACCAATCAAACAGCGAGGTAAAGAAACAGAGCATCACATCTTCCAGTAATCTGGGAAGGAAACGTTGCCAATGTCTTCAAAATTGATATCCAGAACATGTCTAGGCTTTCGGTACCTTGTATGCCACTTCATCTCCTTCGAATTCCTCAGGATCCCAGTCACCAAGTCATTGAGCAAGTCCTGGATGCACTTCTCAATATAAGTCATGTTGAAGTCACCATGGATTGACTGATTTTTCGCGGTTCTTCTATCCAGTTGGGCAATAGTCCCCAGAGTAACGTCCTGAAATGATTGGAGCTCCTTCCAACTATTTCTGCAGATAGTTTCCCACGCTGGCATGCCATACACCAGGATAATCCTAACGATTGTCATGTAAAGGAGAAGTTTATTGTCAATGCTGAGGGTGCTGTTGCGTCCCAGGAGGCTATAGTTAACCTTTTTCGCCTTGTTCAGGACGAACGCTACGTGACGATTCCAGGAGAGCCTTGAGTCTATGACAATACCACGGTACTTGTAATTATCATTCGAATTTCCTGTTGAAAAAAACGAGAGAATCTGGAGGGCGCTTGAATTTTTTGTTTAACAGTGCTTTACATTTCCCTGCGTTCAGGTTCAGTCTCCAGCAATTAAACCATTTTTCTAAACTCTTCAAGGTATTTTGTAGTTGAGTGATAATGAGGGATGGCTGGCGCGTCCAAGTCAGAATACCAGTGTCATCCGCGAAAATGTACAATTTGCATTCTTGGGCTTCGGAAAGTCATGCACAAAACAGTTAAAGAGGATAGGCCCTAGGACAGAGCCCTGTGGAACGCCGGCCTTTACAGTGCAGGGAGAGGAGAGATTCTCGCCAACCTTACCTGGTAAGAAAAGAATGGACCATCGATATCAAATCAGGAGGGAAATCATCTCAGATCATTTTGTAGATTAGCCTTTTATGCCATACTTGATCAAAAGCTTTGCTGACGTCCAAAAAGACTACACTTCAGGAAAGGTTCAGGGGAGTGCTCAAGTCTTCAACGAGCCTCCATATCTGCATCTGACAGGAGCAGTTGGTACGAAGGCCAAACTGGTCTTGTCGGACTAGTTCTTTAGCGATACAGTGGTCCTGGAACCTGAAGATGATAGTTTTCTCCAGAACTTTAGAAATGGATGGGAGCAGGCTAATAGGCCTGTAGCTTAAGGATACAGCTGGATTTTGCCACTGGGGATGCTAACTACGGTGGATTGCTTCCAGAGGGTCGGGAAGTAAGAAAACTTCCAGCAATCATTAATTAGGGACGTGATGTCCTCAATAACGTTCCTCGAGAGATTCTTTAGGGCAATATTTCTTACCTTGTCTTTTCCAGAAGCCTTCTTCTTTTTTCAGTCTCCAATGGCAGTGTTGATCTTACCAGTCTCAATTCGGATCTGCGACAGACGTTACGGGGGGGTGGTCTTCATAGAAGCTGGTAATGCTTCCACTCGCTGGGTCACGATTTGATTTACGGAATTGTTGCTGTCGGGAGTTACAAACTGCATCTCTAGCGAGTCTGCAATGACTTGAGCTTTTTCATGGTCACTTTGGACATGTTCACCATCTGGGATGAGAAGTTGAGGACGCGTAGCGTTATTCTTCTTCATCTGCAAGGATCTAACCATGCTCCAAATGGAGTTATCACGGGTCGACAAATTTTTAAGCCGATCATTCCACCTGGCGTCGCGAAGATCTTTGACTTCTTCATGAACCCTAAGCACAAGCCTGTTGTACTTTGTTTTGAGCCATGGAACTCGATAGTGATGCCACAGCCTACAGGCCCTGTTTCTTTCTGCGATTAGTCGTTTGATACCTGGGATGAGCTCGAGGTGATTAGAGGGTTTGCTCTCTGTTGGATAGGAGCTAGCATTAACGGCACTGATGATACGCTTTGTGATAATATCAACACTCTGATCGATGTCATCCTTGTTGCATGCAGCGTCGAGACAGAATTCTTGGCCCTTGAGTATGTCTTTGTAGAGCTTCCAGTCTTGCTGATGTTTAACTTCTTCCCTGAACTCAATGCTAACATTATCGAAGATCAAAGCCATGGTCGGAGGGAAGGTCATCGATTGTCTTAGAAGCGTTTTTTATAAGAGAAATGTCCAAAATATCACTGATAGTGGAGTGGTCACAAAAGTAAGTGTCCTCCACTGGCCGCGCAGTAATGACATCATCCTGGGTTTGCAAATACGCGCCACTGCAATTGACTGCTTTACAGTTCCAACTTGGATGCTTGGCATTCAGGTCGCCAGCAAGGATTATTGGGATGTCACCAGCGAGAAGCTCGTCCAGATCACTGAAGACAAGGTTGTGCTTGGGTGAGTTGTAGAGTGCAACTAGTTTCACTTTGCCAAGGGAGATATCATTGATAATAACTGAGGCCGTTTCCATACCTGTGTAGAAATCGGAGATTACCTCTTGGTGTTGTATGCCTTTACGAATGATGATTGCAGCTCTGCCAGAAGGTTTTCTTGTCATGCATGCAGCTACCCTGTCTCTCTGGTAAACACTATATCCAGGTAGCTTTAAGTCGTGGCTTGGTTTGAGATGGGTTTCACAGAGGATAGCCGCATCGACTTCTTGTTTTAAAAAAAAATTGTGAAACTCCACACGCTTAGGAGGGATTCCTCTAGCGTTACATATAATGCACATAAGTTCACCTTTGATACTTACTTTGTGATGCTGGTTGTCTATCCTGCTACTTGTTTGTCGTAAGAAGTCAACTCATCTGTGGGAATCATCTGCCTAGCACAGAAACTGGTGACAAATGCTTCCAAGTTGCTTATACATCCCCTGAAAATCGTTGATCTGGATGCCGTCCTCATTTGATTTCGAAACTACTGGATGGTTCTTAATCTTCAGAAGCAGCTTCTTCAGTGACTCTTGGACGTACTTTCCAATTGGCTCTATAACGAAATCTTCAGCAATGAAAGCATTGGTTGCAACTCTCGTGTCAAGTCGGGCAATCGTTCTCAAGGTAACGTTTTGGAAGGTTTGGAGGTCCTTCCATCTGGAGTTACATATTGTAGCCCAGGCAGGCATGTCATGAAGAAGAATGGTTCGGATGACCATTTTATAAAGCAGCCAAGTTACACAGAGAAGAGAGCCTTTTTACAACCTGTGACAATAAAGTTCGGTGAACGACGTCAAATTGCTAACGGTTGTAAGAGTGCACCATCGTCGTATCCTGCCGCAGACAGGTCGAGACATGTTTAAACAAATTTGAGAGAATCAGCGCTGCGAGTGCGTTTAAAGTGTTTAAACAGGACATTGAAGAGAGAAGGCGTAGTACGCGCGGTCGAAACCCAAAAGTGATCAGCGAACGAAAGAGATTCATGAAATGATGACAACAGTTTACAAAGAAAGTGCTATTATTTTTGAAGTGTGTTTATGAGTGGTTTAAACGGTTCCGAGGAGGCCGGAACACCGTAGAAGACGCCCCCCGAAGTGGCCAGACACCCAACGTAATGTTACGACCCAACTGAAGGCTATCCCTAAAAACGATTACGCCAGGAGTTTCCAGGACTTGTACAGGCGTTCCCAGAAGTGCATTACCATCGACGGGGATTACTTTGAAGGATAGTAACTGCTGTTTCATGTAAGCGAGCAATCCACTCTCAATATGCCATCATTCACCGAACTTTATTGTCACAGGTTGTATAAGGTAAAGTGTAAAGGGTTGACGAATCAGAGAAAAACTAAGCTAACAGCGATGACGAATCAAGTACAAGGAAGAGCGCCACTATGACTCAGATAAAAGAGCCAAGGGGAAATATAAGAGTAAAAACCAAACACTTGTGGTTTTGAAGATAATAACTGTGATGACTTTGTTCCCTGGTGGTGATGGACAGTTTCAGCAGGACAATGCTCCCCGTCAGCGTGCTCGAATGATCTTGGACTGGTTCGAGGAACATGACACACTTTATGTTTTGGTTACCTTGTGTAAACACCACTTTAAATTTCTTCTACTTGCATAAAACCGTCATCGCTATTAAGTAACAGATTTGACGGTTTTTTCTTGATAATTTCTAACAACTCCAGGAACAAATGAATAAAAGAGAATACTGGACCAAGCAGACAATAATGCTACCATACAACAAACATCTCAATCACGACCTACGGAAATTATGTAGAAATTTCAACCTTATGGTGGCATTTAGAAGTGGCAGCACCCTCAAAAGGGAACTATGCAAAATGAAAGACAAAATTCCCTAGGAGTCTATAACTTCCAGTGCGCCCCATGCCCTAAGTTCTATTTGGGAAGCTCGCGAAGGGCTATAAACATAAGAAAGAAAGAACATATCGCTTGTATTAACCACGCGAGATGGGATGCATCGTCATTCGCGGACCACATATTGAAGGATGGCCATGATTACTCATCGGAAAACTTCATAACTATTCACTCGTGTAGCGATCCGAAGCTTATCCCGTTCCTGGAGTCTTTAGAAAATCATCAAGAACAAACCGTCAAATCTATTACTCAATAACGATGACGGTCCTTTGCAAACAGAAGAATGGTTACCTTGTGTAAACACCATTTTACATAAGTTTTAGTTATTGTGTTAAAAACCATAAATTTTTGGTTTTTGGTTTTGTATATCTCCTTGGCGCTTTTATTTTATAGTCATAGTAACGTTGTCAGAGAAATGCACATTCGAGCTTTCATTAACTCCTTATGTGGATTTGCGCGTTACTCTTATTTTGTGTATTAGACCTTTGTCCACAGTTTCTGGCCTCCCACGGTTTGCACTAGCTTTATTTTCCTTATTTTCCCCATTTGGAATGTCCGAATGGGAACTATGTGTCCTCCCACTTCCAATTACATTAGTACTGAATAATCGTAGTTCGGATTTACAAAAAAACGATTTTTCTTACATACAGAGTGTTTAGTTTTGCCATAATTTAAGCATAAGAGAGAGAATTTGGAGAATATACTAAACAGGCCGTCTTCTGAAACTTTTTAAAACGTTCTAAACAGAATTTCCATCATTAATTCCAACATCTATTTTAAATAAATTCAATTTCAACTTCAAATCCATTCAAAATTCATATAAGTGTCTGAAAAATAATTATCTTGGAAATCATCAGTGAAATCTCCACTTCAATATTGGACATCTGAGACCAGAACATCAAGGACTCCAAGATTTTGACTACTTTCATCATTATTTATTTATTTATTTATTTATTTATTTATTTACCTCATTAACTACATTAATAGGAAGTAAGTGATTAAATTCAAGTATATACCATTATGTGAGATATACGTAGTTTTCGAGATATACGCAAAGGTTTTCGAAATACATGATTTAATTTTAGGTCCAGTTTTTAAAATATCGACTATTTTTAGAGATTATTTGGGATCTGATTAAGTTTAATTATTTCGCGAGGTAAAAAGATAATATTGCTAGGTAAAATGAGACGACTTTAAACGCCGCGTATGACCTTGACGGAATGTGATTTGCATGGCTTGTCCACTATTCATGGGGATTAGCTTTGTATACACTTGTTGCTCTTATTTGAGACATTTCGTGCTGAAACATGGCTTCCAAAATCACAGCTTTTTGGGAAGGGTATATGTTTGGCCTTTCCGACGCTAACTTCAGTCTTTCGTGCATTGTGGAACTATGCAAACGAAATGGTATTGTGGTATCCAAAGCTACTGTGGGTCGAATAATCAAAAAGAACAAATTGCGACCATCTAATGAACGTGGACGAGCAAAGAAGCAGACTAGAAACAAGCCCCAGCCAACACGCACAGCTCAGGTGGTGCGAGAAATCCGGTCTGAAGTGCTGAAAGAAAATCTCCCCCACACAGAGAAGTCTAGCCCAAAGGAAAGGTATTTCACAGGCAACAGTCTCCAGAATAATTCATGACAATCTTGGGCTGGAGCGACGTCATAAATCAAAAGTTTGGATCCACATGGACAATGCATCAAGCCACACTGCCAAGTCATCTGTGGCTCACTACAGGAAGATGGAACAGGAGACGGGCATACGAGTTATTCCCTTCTCTCATGTGCCTGTAAAATCTCCTGACGCATCACCGATGGATTTCTGTGGTTTTGGTCTCCTGAAACGACGGCTCGGAAGTCGCCGACCACGAACCGTTGATGGGCTATGGAAAGTGTGTCAGCAGGTGTGGAACGAACTTCCCATGGAATCCCTCAAACTCAGCCTACTTCAGTGGAAATTACGGTGCCGGGCGATAGAATATGGAATATATAAAAAATATTTATTGAATACATTCTTTAAATCAATTATGAAAAAATAATTCTTTTAGGGGTTTAGTATATTTTTTATTAGCTTTAATATTTGTAATTATTTGTGTATACAGCTTATACTGAAGTGTTTGACTATACTATCTGATAATTCCCTTTGGGAGATAGCATTGCATTGCAAGTTTTTACTAGGGGCAACAGCCCTCCCTTCAACACTCGCTATTTCGATTGTTGCTGAACTGAGCACACAAATTCTCCTTAGCGAAACCTTTAAATCGAAGAGATTAAAGAGTATAATTCTATTAGCTTAGGCTTTTTAATATTGAAGATGTTATGTGAGTATTATATACTATAGAAATGATCAATAAGATGATAGTGTAAACTAATTAAAAGTTTGTAATTTTTACTGGCCAATAAAATTCTCCAAACATTCCAAGAAGGAGCTTTAGCTGTGACGCAGAGGTAATTTTAAAGTCAATAATTTAAAGTTTAGATGAAGTTCCTAGTAAACAACAGAAATTCATTTAATTCCTTCCAAATTTACGTCTATTTTATTGCTCAACGAAGTACAATTATTAGTTTAACATGAATAATTGAATAATTGTCATATGTAAATTTGGTATTGCAGAGAGTGTAGGTAGTGGAAGATAAAGGATATGACGGAATAATAATGCAATTTTATTGAGTAAATTGGAAAGTAAAGGTTTAAAGTAATACTTAATTAGCAAAACTTAATTAGTTGACTTAACTAATTAGAAAAAGATTCTAAAGCATCAATAAATATTTAAGGCAAATTAGCAACACATTAATAGCACTTAAGCACTATAGCTTTGGCACACAACACTTAGCACTGTAAATACCCGGCTTATAGCTCCTGGGTATAAATATGAAGCACCAAGCACCTAAATCACAAAACTAATGCAGAACTCAAGAATCACATATTCGGTCGTTAGCACTGAATAAGCCGAAGGGAAGACGATTGTAGCACTTATACAAATCGGAGCACAACCGGCTTTAAAAGTGAAAGCAAACGTCGAGGACAGTCTGGTAGTCATAAACAGGCCGTTCATTCACAGACATATTCAGTCTTGTAAATACTGTAAAGAAAGCGAAGCGTCATAGGCAAGTATGGCATAATAGAAAATCTAGCTCGTCACCCACTATTCGTACGGAAAAGTTTGACGGCGAATCGAAGTAGAGAAATGCGTATTATAAAGTCCGGGGTCCCATATGAAGGGAATTACGTGTTAGTTTCACACAAGAACAAATCCCACTTCATTCACGATATAGGTCCTTAGACCATAGGGCCACAATCCTCTTATTCTAGAATGATAAGATAGTCTATAGCTCCGCAGTTCCGGGAATGCGTGCTCTGCTGCTTGAGCACTTAAAACACTTGTATATGAGCGTGTTGTATAAATACTTAGTCGTACAAGATACCCAGTCAGGCAGGCTCGGAATATGCAAAGTTAATGTCTAAAAGATAGTCTCTCGGTCACACTCAATTTGCCACTTCGACAGCGTCTCGAGTCCGATGTAGCGGGGGTTTCCACGTCGGCGTCGCTCGCTCGGTTTAATACCTCGTTCGTCCTAACGGGCTTCGGGAAGCCTGCAACCGATGTAGCTTGTTCATCTCGTGTCCGGCTTGTCGTCAGTAGACTTCGGTCATTCGTCCCCGTCTTTCCCGAGGAACCATATTTAGCGATCCTCTCTCCTCGTCCATTCCCGAGATCCTCTCCATTACGACTGCCTTGATCACGCGTTTTCACATCGGCATTGCGAAAATCCCGCTCCTGTCTCCTATTGGCTCCCTGCGTAATGCGACGTTGATGATGGTTATTTCGTCGATTCCTTCTCCAACTCGCATCATAGAAATAGCGAGTATGGAACCGACTGCTAGTGTCAACGGAATTCGAGGTGGCATTTGAATTCCGTGACAATAATCATGTCTCGACAAAGCGATCGTGCCCATGTCAACAAACTATAAAGGTAAACAGAAATTTACATTCATTCCCCACTCTTTATTATGAATTGATTGTTATCCTATCATACCAACACCATCGAAAGAGAAAGCCTGAGCGCGGAAAACTCATACATTGTTATATCATCACGAAGTCATAATTTAGGGCTTATTATTGGTAGAAATGCGATTAAAGATGATTTTTTATGATGATGTAACAATGTATGACGTTTCCGTGCTCAGGCTTTATCTTTAGGAGACGTTTCCGAATCAGTAACGTTTTTTAAGAGTTTTCATCGGACCAACGGTATCTGCGGACCAACAATATATCTCATCGAACAAAGCGTAGAAATTGTAAAAATTCACTTCAAAAATTTAATGGTCGTTTTATCTCGTAGCCGGGGCCAACGAAATAATGAGCCCCAGCCAACACCACCTATACCCTGTCTCAGCTTCAGTTGAGAGTGACGTCATGGAATGAGTCCCGTACCAGACATAGTGCACAACATCGTATCCTTCCGCCGTTAAAAGAATAAGTTATGTATATGGCTTAATTCTACGTTACACCAACCTATAATCGCGTGGCTTCTCGAAAGTAGAATAGTCGAATGGTGTCTATCAGATATCATTTTTTTAAATTAATGTTTAAAGTGTTTTAATCCTTTCGTGGAAACTCGATCATCTTTCATTTCTGACACATCTCTTTCACGCAGGAACAAGAGACGCCACCATTTTACAATCAAATAATCTCAACTACAGACTGACTTCATTTTATTTTATTTTATTTTTTTAAATTTCGTCAAATAGCTTTTCTATCCGCCGATTTTTTATTATATTGAGGAGAAAAATATGAAATATGATTCCAGAAAGAATTTTGTACTTTTTATACAGAAAATTATTCGAACTATTTCTTCATGCAGGCGAACTGTAACCGCTTCACTCGTGACGTCACTGTCAGCTGAAGCTGAGACAAGGTATAGATAGAAGGCCTGAAAACAGAAACGTCATACATTGTTACATCATTATTAGTCGACCATTGTTAATCTTATATCTACCAATAAGAAGCCCTAAATTTGGTCGACTAATGATGATGTATGACGTTTCCGTTATCAGGCCTTCTATCTAGAAGATGTTGCCCCGGCACAGCAAAATCACCTGATCACATTTGTCCGGCCAACAATCCAACCTTTATTATTTCCAACAAACGTAAATACTGATTGTTTGTTTACAAACAGTCACACTGAATGTTGATATTTCCACCATGTAAAGCATGCAAATCAAAAAATTAACATAAATTACCATACTCACATTCACTTTCATGCGGAAAAGCAAATAAAAGGCATGTTTTGGCGTCAGTTAGGTTCCGGGCCCAATTGTGTTATGGTGATTGTGGCGTCAGTTCACCACGTGATTGTGGGTGATTGGTTGGTCCGATTTGGATGATTTTTTTTGTTTTGTTTGTTTTTTTATGCTGAACAAGTTTGCAATTGGGTTTTTGAGATAAATTTTGAATTTTTCCTAATTTGCATATTTGGGATGATGGAACGTGCACCATGGGATAGGCCACCCACAACTTCCTATTCATTGGATTCATCAAAATTGACATATCTGCTTCGGTTCAAAAAATAAAAGGGGGGTTCAGACTTTTGTATTCACCCTGTATATAACTATTTGATTGGTTGAACCTGCTACATTTTATATAATTATTATATTTAGTAACATATTCTAGAAATTCCACCCGTCGCATGACGGGTGTCAACCGTACAGGTTGAAGGGTAAAGAAATGAAAGTGGAGTATCAATGATGTTCAAAACTTATATTCTGCAACAATATAGGCTACTGTTCATCTGCATATAAAATAAATTGGGCTAGTGCGAGTCGGACTCGCGCATTGAGGGTTCCGTACTACCATATATTTACCAAAATATGCCAGGTTCTGGAGGGTTTGACACTGTGTTCTCGATTTCGGCTTTTATAGACATTTAATCAATAATAGTTTAAGTGTCGAAATTTATAAAATAAGCGCTTTGAACAAAAAAGTTTTCAAAAATTAAATTAACAGACCATCTGAAAAAAGATTTTATATTTGGCATTGCGCAAGTCCAACTCACAGTTGGCCAGTTTTTCATTATTTGTTGTGGTACTTTAGAGTTTGAACTACAATCATGTTAAGTTTGACGCTTGTATGTATAACCGTTTTTATGATAGAA
Organism: Rhysida immarginata; assembly: GCA_023313115.1. Classification (NCBI taxonomy): domain Eukaryota; kingdom Metazoa; phylum Arthropoda; class Chilopoda; order Scolopendromorpha; family Scolopendridae; genus Rhysida; species Rhysida immarginata. Next base: position 1,159,434 of record JAHWFO010094270.1, read on the forward strand.
CAAAAAAAAACAACCAAAATATGATGAAAAAAAACATTTTACATTTTTTATTATTTCTTAGACAATCCGCCATAATAACACATACTATGTGAAAATTTCAACTGGCTACCTATTCCCGTTCAAAAGATACTGCCCTTAAGAGTATTATCTTACCACACAACAATCCCTGGCTTTGGACAGACCAAGAGAATTATTATTTTTTTTACAGTTTATTTATTTAATTAAATAAGAATGACGGAGTATTGTCTTGCCACAACAATCTCTGGCTTCGGACGGATTGTTGTAACTTTATTTGTTGGCTTCGGACGGACCGACTGATAAGAGAATTAGTATATTAGATAGATATTGTTAAAATTCTGTCTTGCTGTCACCATCGTTGATACAAACCAATACCGCCTAGAGAGAAAGCCTGCTCACGGAAAATTCATACATTATTACATCACCTACGGTAGGGACAATTTCGGACTTATTATTGGTAGAAATGCGATTAAACATGTCTTCGGATGATGATGTAACAATGTATGATGTTTTTGCGCTCAGGCATTATCTTTAGGAGGCGTTGGCTCAGGCTTTGAGTAGAGGTGGTGTTGTACAAACACGACCGACCTATTGTTGCACAAACTTTGCCTTGTATTGTTGGTCGTGAGATACATATTGTTGGCCCGTGCATATTGTTGGTGAGATTCCTTCTACTGTAGTCTATCCAGCTTTAGTTTGTGCGAAATGTCATGGGTCTTTTCAATTGTTGGACATTGTTATAACAAAAATTAAACAATACATAACAATTAACATGTCCATCACATTTCGCGCAAATTAAGGCTGGATGGACTATAATATGCCCTGCTATCATTTTGAATATCGATTATTATCGATAATTATTTTTTTTTCGAAATGCTATGTAGACAGTGCCCTTCCTCTTGCTTTGAAGATAAAATATACAAAATTTCGTAAAGATCGGAATAAAACTGTGGATTTGTATAAAAAACAAACAATCCACAATGGAACAGTGAAGTGTACATTTGTTCAGGTGGGACGGAAGCAGTGCTATCACAAGGCTCACTCTTCAAGAATAAATACCAAATGAAATACACTTGAGGTAGTCAAGAAGTCTGACTAACCCAAGAGATCTTCCACATTATAAAAAAATAGCGTGAATGTGGGGGGGAGGGGGAATATCTTCTAATATCCGGGAAGGAAACGTCGCCAATGTCTTCAAAGTTGATATCAAGAATATGCCTCGGTCGTATGCCACTTCATTTCCATCGAGCTTTTTAGTATTGCAGCCACCAAGTCATTGTCATGGGCCTTCATTGTCTGCACCATATTCATCAAAAGATCTTGGATAAACTTTCCGATGGGAGTCACGTTCAAACTCTTTCACGGTCCTTTTTCCAAGTTGGGCAATGGTCCTCAGGGTAACATCCTGAACGAATGGAGCTCACTCCATCTGCTTTGACATATACTCGCCCACGCATGTAGGGGAATGGTCAAAGATTCATGAGGGTTCTTTTTACTGAGGTCTTAAACGAGCCTGCATATCTGCAACTGACAAGAGTGGGCGGAAAGAAAGCCGAACTGAGCTTTCCGTACTAGATCATTGGTCAGACAGTGGTCATTGAACCTGGTGAGGATCGTTTTCTCCAAAATTTTAGGCATCGATGGGAGCAGTCTGATATGTCGGAAGCTCGCGGAGATTGCAGGATTTTGACCCTGCTTGGGGTATTTAACAAGATAGATTGCTTACATGGAGCCGGGAAGTAGGAAAACATATTAATAAATGAAATTACATCTTCTAAGTATACTACTTTAGAAGATAAAGTAGAATCCCTAAATGGGACTATTACAGACATTAGAACTCAGCATATCAATATTGAAAATAAGTTTGATAATCTCAATAATGCCTTAAGTCGACTAGAAATATTCCTAAATCAAGGTGCAGGGTCTATGAGTACAGACAGCTGGCCTGGAAGCTGTCAACAACCGAAATTCCTCACTGAGAACTGGTATAATGAGGCGGCACGTAAACGAATCTACCAATACTGATGGAGGTGATTGACATATTGCACAGAACAAGAAGAACAAAAGAGGTGTAAGGATCGATAATTTTCGTGCTTATCCCATTCGAGCTAACAAAGCCAAGCACAGTACTTCCCAAATTAATGTCATCCGTGCAAAGAGCGATTTATATTCCTCCAATCATCATTCGTCACCATGGTAAACCAATCAAGGAAATTTTGGATGAGATCAAAAAGCACGTGTCTCTAGATAAAATTACCACCCACATAGGTCGAAAGGACACCATTAAGGTTAAGTGCCACGCTGAGAAAACTCATAAAATTCTTGTGTCTGGAGTCAAAAGCAACGATGTGCTAAAAATCCAGCATTACAAATTAAGTTCAAAAAATTGTTGAAATAAGTTGTCCGAAATTTAGACACGACTTATGACCTCGAAGACTTTTGCGAAGACCTCAGAGGGCTAATTATTTTCCAGAAAAGGCAACCATGATCAGAAAAGCTGACGGTGCAATTGAAATGCCAATGATCTTGGTTCTACTTTAAAATACTGAACACAATACGTCCTTTTTAAAGTGAACCTTTAATCAAAAATAATTTTTGATATTTTATATATCTAAGTCTCAAAACACCAGTCCGCGTGGAAAAAATTTAATATCTATCTTTATTGAATAATATTAATATCTACCTATTGGTAGAAATACGATTAACAACGGTCGACAAATGATGATGTAACAATGTATGATGTTTTCGTTATCAGGCCTTCTGTCTAGGTGGTGTTGATTTCTACCAATGACATATATTAAATATAGACTCCGAATCCTATTGTTGTAACTTGAAGCAAATTAGGAAGCTCCATGCCCAGAACTGTCATGGCCAAAAGCGAGTGAAGATGATGCAAAACACATGGCTAAACATGAGAGTAGCTGATTAATAATTCTTTCACACGCCGATCACGGAGTGATAAGTTTATCTTTTCGTTTACTTTGTATTTGAAATATTTTATTATATTTTATAAACAATTTTTCGATCATGGTTTCAATTTCAATTTCGTTTCGATTGTCTTTCAGTTACGTATTCTCATTTTAGTTACGTATTTTTTATTTATTTTTCTGGAAAATGATTCCTGATCCTTTTTCTTATCTGTTTGTACAGTTGTACGCAGTTTAACTTTGAGGAATGGTTTTGAATTAATTATTCCTCAGGCCCAAAATCTTCAAAAACAAAGCAGCCAGACAGCTAATTACTCCACGGCTCACTCCTGCCCAGAACTATCATGGCTCAATTTGCTTCACTTTTTGCCGCTGTTAACAATAGGATTCGGAGTCTATCTTTAATATACGTCATTGATTTCTACCAATAATAAGCCCTAAATTTGGCCGCTAGATGATGATATAACAGTGTATACAATTTTTGTCCGCAGGCCTTCTCTATAGAAGGTGTTGGCCGGGGCCTGTCTTTTTCATCAGCTATGGTATGTATTAATTTCATCAACCATTGTTAACGCAATATACAAACACGACGGCCTGATTGTTCACATAGGCAAGCAAACAAACATAAACCAAGATTTTTAATTTTTATGTTTTTGAGAGACTTATCTCCAGTTTTAGATCTTTTTCATCATTGTGTTAGTCTTACACAGCTGTATGTTAATTTCAACATTATAGCTTACTTCCAAGTTGCATTTTAAAACCGGACAAACATACAAACACCATTTTTAGACGAAAACTTATAGCCAATAGAGGCCGCCATTGCAACCCGAATGCGCAAAGGAACACGGGAATGCGCAAAACAAGGTCAACTAGATGAGAACGCGCAAATGAAGATAGTGCATATCTCCAGGGATATTCTTCGAGAAAATAGCATTCCATACAAGCATGTTATTGACAAGGAGGACATCAACACAAATATCATTGCTATCAATGATGCTACTATTTCCAGGGCCTCCACGCTGATCGAAAGCGTGACCTCCCTCCTTACATCAGATATCTCATTCTTGAGAAGAAGTCCTTTACAAGATTATGACAGCGTAAGCGACTATTCTTCTTCAAAACGAAGTACAACAGGCTTTCTCGCAAGGTCCAAGAAGAGGTTAAAGCTCTACGAAATCAAAGATAAAGCAAAATACTAAAGTCCTTGTCAGTCCAGAGGTAGAGCTATATTCCGAAGAGAGCTGTAGAATTTTTTGTTTCTCTTTGCCCGATTTATGAAACAAACAAAATGTTCCCAAAAAGCGTTGTAACGTGCCCTATTGTATCGCGGGATTTTAATACCAGAGGACAAGTCGAATTTATTGATTTTCAATTTGCCCGGATGACAATTGCAAGTGGCTCCTCAACTATCAAGATAATGCCACCAAATATTTAAGCCTTCATTCGCTTAAAACAAAAAGACTGTTGAAGATTTTTTTAATATTTGGGGTACCATACATACCTCAGTCAAACAATGAACGTGAGTTACAGTAAAGGTTATAGAAGAATTAGCTCGATGTGGCCTGATTGCAAAATTGCACATAGAAGTTCATGTCACCCACAAACACAAGGCAGCGTCGAGCGAAGTAATCAGGACGTAGAAAATATGCTGCGATCATGGATGAAAGAAAACAATTCTATCAACTGGTCTGTCGGCTGCTTCTTTGTGCAATATTATAAAAACGCCTCATTCCATTGTGCAATAGGAAGATCCCGTACAAAGGATTATTTGGGTATGAACCCAACGCTAGTTTAAATGCGTCTGATATCCCAGCCTCTTTACTTTTGTCTATAGAAACCGAAGAACTGTTGAAAACTCTTTCAAGGGCACCCTTGATGAACCCAATAAAATTTCTAAGAATAATTTGGAAAATGAAAATTATTAGTTCAAATGCTGCAAATATTGAGGATGTGGAAAATACAGTCCTGGAAAAAATGATAGGAACTTTTGTGTTTTCAGCATAACATTTTTAATAATGAATTTATTTCAACAAAACTTTACATACCTGTGCCTACACTGCATTGACACCACTGGTTTCAATTCAGTCAAAATATTTAAAAAATTAGTTCAGCCACAACCAATTTTTGAAAAAAAGGGTGGAAAAAATGATAGGAACTAAATGAATAATCTGTCCCCCCCCCCCCAAACTGGGAATGAATTCTCACCATTGCTAATATGCAATTCTGAACAAGAAGACGTATCTCTGATAAAATAAAACTTGTTCACTAAGTATCTTCAAAATGGGATGTGGTAAACAACTTACCCATTATGAGAGAGGAAAAATCAGGGCATATAAAGAACAAGGCATGTCAAAAGCAGAAATTTCTCGTTTGATTGGAAGGTCCAAGCAAGTAATTTCATCTTTTCTGAAAAATCCAGAATCATATGGCACAAAGAAAACGACAGTAAGGACTAAAGCACTTAGTGAAAGAGACCACCGTCGAATTCTTCGCATGGCAAGCAACAAGCAAATTTCTGCCAACTCCATCAAACAGGCGATTGGAACACAGGCTCATCGAAGAACTATTAATAACTATCTCAACCAATGTCCTCATCTCCAACGCCAGAAAATGAAACATAAACCACCTCTTACCAACCAGCACAAAGTCGATCGTCTTCAGCTAGCCAAACAGCATCAAACCTGGACTTCCGAATGGAACTCAGTCATCTTTAGTGATGAAAAAAAGTTCAACCTCGATGGCCCTGATGGTTGGAACTGCTATTGGCCGATTTACGAAAGGAACCAAAGCACTTTTCGAAGCGTATCCAGGGTGGCGGTTCAGTTATGGTTTGGGGAGCATTCAGTGGTAGTGGAAAGGTGGAATTAGTGTTTGTAGATGGCCGCATGAACAGCGTCAAGTACCAAGAAATGCTTCAGAAGTGTCTTATCTCATTTGGACCAATCATCGGAGGCCAAGATTGGATATTTCAGCAGGACAACGCCCCATGTCAAGTTTCCAAATCGACTATGGAGTGGTTCAAGACCAAACACATCAGGGTTATGAAATGACCTGAGAAGTCCAGACATTAACCCCATCGAAAATCTCTGGGGAATCATGGTTCGGGCCGTTTATAAGAACGGGCGGCAGTTTGAGAATGTCCAGAGTCTCAAACAGGCTGTTCTTGAGGCTTGGGAAGAAATTTCGTGCAGAATTCTTGAAAAACTAATAAAATCTATAAAGAACCGTGTGTTTCATGTGATCAACAAAAATGGTGGATTTACAAAGTATTAAATACGAGCAATCTCATGATAACTGAAGGTGTTCCTATCATTTTTTCCACCCTTTTTTCAAAAATTGGTTGTAGCTCAACTAATTTTTTAAATATTTTGACTGAATTGAAACCAGTGGTGTCAATGCTGTGTGAGCACAGGTGTGTAAAGTTTCGTTGAAATAAATTCATTATTAAAAATGTTATGTTGAAAACACAAAAGTTCCTATCATTTTTTTCCAGGACTGTATAGAACAAAATATTTGTTGTGTAGTATGTCAACGAAGCAACTGGCGCTTTTAGATGCAAGTCCTGCAAAAACATTATCCATGCAAAATGCGGATTAGTTGAAGATAATAAGAACAACGGGTCCAGAGTATTAGTTTTATATGTAAGAGTGAACAGGACATGCAGTTTGAGAGGAATGATGCGCAGAAAAGAGTAAAACGTGCAGCCGAAAAGATGATTGATACCTTCATTAAAAAAATGCTTAATTTAGACATCGCGACCAGCCTTTTCATTAGCTTACCTAAAGTGGATCTTGGGCCCCTGAATACGAAGAATATTAAGGGGAAATTGTGGACATCAGAAATGGAGTTTATAAAGTGGGAACTAAAAGTGGTACCGTAAAACTGGTTTCCGCGGCAGGAGTTGCAATACTCAGCTACAAACTATGGTGACGAAATTGCAGATACTTATATCTCTCTGAGAGAGGCTGTATCAAGCCAGTCTCCTTTTAGTGGCCAGGGATTCCCAGAAATGTACCTGTAAGCCTGTTGCAAATCAGTGTTGCAATAATAGGTTTGCTTGTTTCAAGTCCTCTGTGGATCTAAGTGCCACAAAGTTACTCTTTAAGTAATGTTAAATGTTGTTTAGGTCATATAGTTTATGGTATTTATTACGTAAGTACTTAATTTTATCTCATTTTTTTATCAAGTAGGTTATCTCATCACGATGTTTAATACTTTTGAGGACTTTTGAATGTATCGTAAGTTTCTATGTCTTGTGACATTAATTTCTTTAAAATATGTTACCATTCAGATGCTTACAATAAGTTTTTGTTCTTCGTCTTATGGTCATCTTATTCTGTGGGTGGCGAAGCGTTGGGCAGCCGGTTCGTTAAATGTTGTATTAAACATGTTGCCTGAACGTCATTTAGGCCACTGATTACATGGCGCCGTTTAGTTAATGCATTAGTTAAAGGGCTAGAACGTTAATTGGAAAGCTAAATAAACCAGATGGCTGCCACCTATTGATAGATGCCACATCTTGGTATTCGTAACGGTCACTGTTGGGGCACGTGCAACTGACGTGAAGGGGTCCACGAGAAACCTTGAAAAAGGGAGCTAAGATATGATGATTATATTGCTGAAAACAGAATTTGAAAAACCTAGGTCCGGATTCACAAAAGCATCGTTAGCGACTTATCGACAATATTTCGTCGTTACGGCGTTTAATAACGGTTATTGCGATTCACAAAATCTGTCGCAAACGAAAACGTTGTTAATTAGCATCGTCAAATAACGACAGCTCAGAGTTGTCTTTATAGCATCGATACAGAATGTTTAAAATGCCAGAAGGCTTGCACACGAAGAAAGACGCCGTATTCTAATGTCGATTATCGTGACGCAGCGTTTATGAAGTATTAGTAATCAAACATATTCGATACTGTAGATTTTCTAGGGATGTGATTTTTCAATTGACCGAGAGGCTCAGTCGATATACAGGGTGTAAATGGACGACGTTTCACAAATTTAAGGATATGTA
>JAHWFO010094270.1:1176070-1209197 GCA_023313115.1 Rhysida immarginata
CATCCCGCGTTCGAAGGCTGCTAAATCGCGTCGTTTACCCATAGTTGAAGAATGGAACACGTCTACTGTTGTCGACGACACTCCGCTTCCCTTTTTATATTGGTCCGGCCCGCTAGCAATATTGTGGTCACGTCCGTATGCGCATTTGCAGGTGGTCATAATAATATGCTCACTCAGTGTATGTGGCAAAAAGATGTTTGGTGTACGTGTTATTATGTGTTAAGTTACCGGTTAATTTTCTATTTTCCATTATCCCCCTGATGTGCCATTCTGGCTGCTTCTCTTTCCAACCAAGGCGCGGCCAGATAATAGTTTTAATATAAAACAGTGAAATAACAAATCTATATCTTTGTCCTCTTGCATGGCTATAAGAATAAAAAAGTGAAATAATCAATTAAAACCGAGGTTCTTTAAGATAAAAACCGATTTCATATTTGTAATGTGGCTGAAATATTCTACACCAGATTGAAATATAAAATAACCTATAATCTAATGGGAACATGGTGATAGAAAAAATAGAGAAAAAAAATTGATGATATTATGTAATTAAACTTCAACATAAAGAGTGGGAAATAAAGAATCATTTGAATATTTGTCTATATTGAATACAAAAAAAAAATGTATTGAAAATATCCCAAGGCTTTTATTATTCAAGGGCAGAGGCGACCAACTAGATATTCATGATCCTTGGTTTGAATCCAAGTCGCGGAATTTTTCCTTTAGTTTTTTTTATTTTAATTTATTAAGGAATAATCTAGAATTGCGTAAATATAAATATCGCGGAAAGTCTGATTATTTGAAAACTTGGGTAAAATTACATTAACCAATTTAAGTGTCCATATCATACTTAAAATTCTTTACGAATAAAATTTTAGAAATAATTAAGGAATGCTTTTGTCCTTGTTTGAATTCATTTTTTCAGGTTATAAGGACGACGCAAAGAAAATGTCCAATGAATACTATCATCAAAGCTGGAGCAAAAAAATAAATATTAATCTTTTTTCTCAAGCTAAAAGAAATAAATACTTATTAGATAAGAGGATAAAGGATAAATTTTATAATGATGATAAGCAATGCTGGGAACGTTAAGAGTACGGTAGATAAATTGAAGATTTATCAGAAGAGAATGTCAAAGGGCCAAATTTTTATTAAGGACGGATAAGAATTGGAAGTTTTAGATGTGATTATATATCATGGAAATCTCATAGCTATTTTCAGTCCACTGTAAATAAAAAAAGACTCTCCCAATCGATAAAAACTTTCATAAAGTTTAGATAGAATTAAAAAAAATTAATATGACACAAATAACATTTTTACTCGGATTTTAATTATTTTAAAATTTGTTATGTTCTCTTTGCAATCGTTTCGAATTAAAATGTCATTAGGAAGTAGCCAATTTTGATATTATCTCGTATCTGATCACGCTAATACAAAATAGATTCTCAAATTTCATTTCAAGAAGTCAAGAGGTTGCTTAAAATTTACTGAATGCAATTTCATAACTCATATACGGTAGAGTTTACCTATACTATATCATAAACGTTGTTCTCAATTCGTTTCACGTGTGAATTTAATTCATTTAACTGAAGATGTCGATTTTACTCATAGCTGCATATTTTCATATTAAAAATAAATTTATAAGTGCCTTTTAATAAAACATAATTTATACCAAAGATTTATTGCATATGCGTAAGTACACATTGCACGGTTTACGTGAACAGAAAATGGTAGCGGAAAACGTGAGCAAAATGTAAAAGTAGAGGAAGGGGATTAAAATGGCTAGCGGTAGGAAAGCCAAGCTTGACAACGTGAAGTTGGTCCAATGTTAATATTGCTATGAGATATATATATATTCAGATAGTCTGCCGAATTCTTATTTAGAAATAATAGAAACGTCATTTTGAAGTTGACTACCATCATAACCTTATTATAGAGGACGATGTCTTTCATGTTCTCGCATCGTATAACTGAACTATACTAACGAATAGTTCATAAGATTGAATAATAGTTCATTTTTAAAACTTGACTGTGAACGAGAACTTAGCAAAGCCACAATCTTTATTGACGAAACTTATTGACATGTAGAGATTGAAGACAATCGTTATTAATGTCGACGTGATAAGCAACATAATCATTCTTTTAATTCGAATCGCCTGACAATCGTTCATTTTTATTCACTTGCTACAATTCAATTGTTAAAATCATTCACATGAAGCGAAACATTCTGTCCTATTTCTTAATATAAATTACCGATTCTTTATGCAATACAAATTACTAAATGGTGACACGCGCTCTTCTTGCGAAAGAGTTGATTCACATATATATTAAACTAGCTGATATGAAACAGGCGTTGCTCGGGCTTTTTGTTTAATGAAATTTTGCAATATCCGAATCTGAATATAAGTCCGAACACATTCAGAAATTTCTTTATAATTATTCCCCTTATAACGTGAATCATTAACGCTAGCATCGTAGTCAACGAAAAAGATTGTCAGGTGTCTTTTTCAGTGCCAGAGCCTGTTTTTTACGTCGGCTACGGCAAGCATTAATTTCAACAACCGTTTTTGATGCAACATACAAACACGACCAACCGATTGTTCACGCAAAAACGATCGGCTTATTGTTCGCATATGCAAGGAAACAAATATAAACCAAGCCTCTTTCATATATACAGATATATAGATTATTAATTTCTATACTTTTGAGAGACTTATCTCCAGTTTTGGATTTTTTCCATCATTGTGGCAGTGTTACAGAGCTGCGTGTTAAATTTCAACTTTATAACTTACTTCCAAGTTGCATTTTAAAAGCGGACAAACATACAAACATTGTGCTTTATATGTAGAGATAAGATAATAATATAGTTAAGTATGTATAATTTTTTCTATGCTACTCTGTCCGTTTATAATCTAACAATAATTTTAAATTTATTGTTGAGTTGGAACGTGGAATGTTTATGAGGTTATTGTTAATTGCTGTTTGAATTTACTGTTTTTTATTTTCTTTCGTTTCTCATTTATTCATTGACTGCATTTATAATTATAATTCATGAAAATATGATAAATTTTATAATGACGAAGTTTCCGATAGAATTAGCGTATACGATAGCAATTAACAAAAGTCGGACCGACATATGAAATAGCTTCTTCGCTCGTGTGGATTTTTGTTAGTTGGCAACGTTGATAATAAACTTAACGTTTTTACTGGAAATGGAGACACCGGTACTTTCAGTATTGTCCATACACATAGGAATTATTCATAAAGAATGTCTGGAAATGAGAGAAGTGTGGTTAAAGAAGTTACTTGATTTATTTATTTGTTTATTTATTTATTTACACATTTTTTTGTCTTTTATTTCATTATAATTTTACAAACCAAACGTCAAACGGATGTATTCATAATTTTAATTCTATCATTGTAATATTATGGAATGTCTAGCAATGGGTTGTCTAGTAATGGTAATTTGATTTTTAATTTACTTTTTTAGTGAGTTAGAACAAAGACTTGTGTGAATGGAAAGATTTTCAAGAAATTGTTTATTATTGCTGAAAACGAAGAGCTCTAATTACTGGATGCGATAGTTTACAGCAATTGGACTTTGAGACATAAGAGAACGTGATAAGTTTAAATTTCAAGAAACACTTGCATTCAAAGACAGAAACGTCAGTAGATTTCAAAAAATATAAGAAATCCTTTATGTTTTAATGTAGACAACATTTCTCTTTTAATTTAGATAGTGTATTTTTACTTTGATCTTGTTGGAGAGTCTTAAGTATTTTAGTTTCGGTCTACTTCTTCTTGAATCAGAATACTATATCAAAATTGTTTACCCCTTGCGATTACAAAGAAATCAGCAAAAGAAAAAAATTGGATGGATATTATAAATATTTTTTTCTAAAGGGTTTCGTTTCTTTACCATCAGTGTCTAGAATTTCGTTACTTTGCATTTTATAGTATTTAAAGACTTCAAATATTAAAAGAATTTCTTAAATGAAAACATTTCTTAAGCTCAGGTTAAATTACCTGTTTACATATAAGTCTCTTCAATGGTTACCCCTTTAAGAAACAAAGGAAATCTTGAGTTTCAGAGTTATTCTAAAGTGAGTTATTAATAATTTATATGCACAAAAATGTAGTTAGTGCTTTTGGTTGACATATCAAAGGTAAATATTTCAAGGGAAGTATTTCAAGTTAGTAAGTCGTGCTGACGTTCATATCGTGAAGACGCAACCAGAGAATTGTTTTGGTAGAAATTTTTTTTTTCCTTTTCGTTGGAAAGCGTTTTGACCTTTCATATGCTAAATAGAACTTTTAAAAATATGTTTTTCCAAGAAAAAGTAGAAAAGAACAATGTTTTCTAAGTTTGCTTAAAAGATATTTTTCCTTACTTCCATCCAATTCAACATTTTATTAATTCACAATCTACGAAGACTATATTTTCCAAATTGCTGTTTTAAAAACACTTTTTACTTAATTTATTTTTATACACTAAATTAATATCCACTCATCACTGTTTTCGCTTATGTTAAAGATTTGAAATCGATATATCAGAAAAAATATCGTGATATTTCTGTCAGGTATTTCTTCTTGCTTCATACGTGTCCTCTAAAACACGTTGACCTTCGGTCCCGATAAAATGTTCACTCTTTTGATTCCTTTTCTTTTTTTAAATGTTCTGGATGCAAAGTCATCTCTGCATTTGTCCCTGTCTATCCCGTTGCTGTCTTTGTTGCTAATTTTGGTCAAAAGTCACGTGACCTTCAGAAAGTGGCAATAAGGAAGACCAAGAAGGATGTCTCTCTCTTTCTCTTACTCTCTCTCTCTTTCGAGGATTTCAATTTTATTTTGTCTTTCTTCTCACGTATAAAAGTGAAGTATTTAAAGAGTTAAAAATAAACTTGTTCAAGTCAATTTTATTTTCGTCTTATTTATCTTATTCGTAGCTCTCACGTTATTTTTAATTCCTAAAGATAAAATTGGAAATGTCGCTCTATCGGATTCTCCTCTTTCAAAGTACGGAATGGGGTTCTACCAAAAAGGGGGTTTTATGCGGCGGTTTTTAGGCAAAATGTGAATGTCATTTATTTATACGATGTTGCAATCGGTTATACATCAATTCGAAATTCAAATGCGGATTTCAATATTAAAAATTAACTCTCCCTGAAAAGTATAAACAATTTCGTTAATTAAATGGTTTTGAATCAAATGATTGCTTTAGAATTTATCTTATTAGATATTTATTAAGTTTAATTGTTTTAAAACATTTAATATAAACCACACAATTCGTTTCTTTGACAAAGAAATGGTTTAGTAAATAATAAAAAACTTTAACTACTAACGCGATATACTCATTTTATCATTAATTTTTTAAAATGGCCGGATGTTATGCGTCCTTGACATTTCTTATAAAGAATGAAAAAAATAATCAATTTTATTTATTTGCTCAATTATTTTAGGTGTCTTCTTTAAAACATATAAATGCAATTTTTTTTCTGTTATGTTTTATCTTTTCTTTTTTAAAAAAGTTAAAAATTTTTTTTTTAATTTCTCTAATTGCAGAATCGTTTAGACTAGTTACGTAAGTAAATTTATTTCAAATGGAAATTTCCGTGCACGTAATTTGCCATCTGAAGGGAAATTAATAAAAAAAAAAAAAAAAAAAAAAAACTTGTAATTTTTTAAGGAAAGAAAAGGAGCGAATTATTTTTCACAAAACCAGGAAGTTATTTATGCATTTATCTTCTAGTATATATCATCCTGGAGATTAAATAGAAAGGAGCCAATAAGACGTTAGATTTGAATGTTTATTTATGATATAATGGTCTACTCGATATATGTAATACAAACTTATATTCTTTATGAAGATATAAAAAAAGATATAAAATTGAGTACACCTTATTCCGCATAGTTTTTCATGAAAAATGTTTCCTTGAAATGAAAGTTTGCTGATTTTATTCAGCTTCGTGTCACTAGTTGTCATGTTAAACTGGGTCGACGAAAGTGATTTATGGGTGTGAATGGTGATGGCGAAAGACAGAGAGAAAGTCTCCATAGAATTCAAATCAGTTTCTCATGATGACATTATTTGCAGTCTCAATGGTTTCTTTGAATTTAAGTATGTTGTAGAAATATCCAAATAAGAATAGACACATGAAATTTGATGACCTCACTTAAATAAAGATTATATCATTTCGTTCTGACATTAAAAATATCAGTTATGGATGGCTATAAACACAATAATTCTCAATAACACTTTATACTAAAAAAAAAAGCAGCTTTCAAAATACGAAACTGGTTTCTTTTAATATAAAGTTACAAAGATAGACTAAGTAAATAATATTTTTAAGTTTCAAATCTTCTTTAATGGATGAACGAGTTTTTGTGCTCAGATTATTTTCAGTTCTGTTAAAGATGTCTAACACTATTATCAAACTTTTTAATTTTAAATGTGGTCAGTCTCCTTTTAATGGGGAAAATCGTAAAATTCATAAAAACAAAAAAATAAATAATAAATAAAGTCACCAATCTTGAAAAACGATGAAGAAACTTGTGAGATGGAAGAAAACTCAAAGGATGTAGTCTATTGAAGATGTTGTTGATAGCAGAAATAAACCCAGTCTATTGAGGAAGTAGATGAAGTCTTGTGAAGATAATGTTGATAGTGGAAAACGATAATCTTGAAGGAAGTGTTGGTTTTGAAATACAGATGAAATTTTGAAGAGGGTGATCCAAATATTTGGGATAAAATTTATATAAAAAAACGTTTTCGAGAATATTTCTCATCATCAGTAGGATAAAACATTTTTGAATGGTGAAAACCGTTGAAATAAGAATTTAACAATTGATATAAAGATGATGAAGCTAAGTTAGTTGTAACCAATGACGTATATTAAAGATAGACTCCGAATCCTATTGTTAACAGCGGCAAAAAGTGAAGCAAATTGAGCCATGATAGTTCTGGGCAGGAGTGAGCCGTGGAGTAATTAGCTGTCTGGCTGCTTTGTTTCTGAAGGTTTTGGGCCTGAGGAATAATTAATTCAAAACCATTCCTCAAAGTTAAACTGCGTACAACTGTACAAACAGACAAGAAAAAGGATCGGGAATCATTTTCCACAAAAGTAAATCAAAAATACGTAACTAAAATGAAAATACGTTACTGAAAGACAATCGAAACGAAAATGAAATTGAAACCAGGATCGAAAAATTGTTTATAAAATATAATAAAATACTTCAAATGCAAAGTAAACGAAAAGATAAACCTATCAGTCCGTGATCGGCGTGTGAAAGAATTATTAATCAGCTGCTCTCGTGTTTAGCCATGTGTTTTGTATCATCTTCACTTACTTTCAGCCATGACAGTTCTGGGCATGGTGCTTCCCAATTTGCTTCAAGTTACAACAATAGGATTCGGAGTCTATCTTTAATATACGTCATTGGTTGTAACTGTTGGTTATGATTGTTGGCTATTGTATACTAGGGTGATTGTTGTTTAAAAGTAGTGTCCATTTATTGTTTATCTCTATTGATGGTTTGGCTAATTTTTTGTTATTTGTAATGATATTTATTGTTTCTTTAATTAATCTTTTTTTATAATTTTCTTCTTTTCCAATGATTTTTGTGTTATTCCAATCTGGTGTGTAGTTTTCTTTGATACAATGATTTACTAAATGGTTGTTTTTGTCTTTGTGGCGAAGTGCTCTTTCATGTTCTTTTAATCTTATTTCTAATTGTCGTTTAGTTTGACCTGTGTAGATATGTTCACAATTTTTAGATGGTATTTGATAAATTATATTTCTAGTGTTCCATTTTTCTTTATTATTTTGACATATTTCTTTGAAATTGATATTTGTGCTATTATTTTGATTGATTGTTGTTTTTAGGTTGGTGGTGGTTATTAATGTTTTAGTAATGTTATTTGTTATTTATGGTATGATTTTTATGTTTGGTATTTGTTCTAATATTTTTTTCTGTTTGTGGAAAATTTTATTATTGTATTGTATTGAATATCTTTTTTGTTGTTCTTGCAGAATTGGTATAGTTTTTGTTGTATTGTTTGTAAACGCATCTATTAAAATTTTGTCTATTAAAGTTATTGGATATTTGTTTTTTATTAGGTTCAGTTTAAGTTTTTTTAAATTTGTAGGAATATATTTCGGGGATGTAAGATTTTTTATTCTTTGTAAATATTGTTTAATAGTGTTAATTTTTGGCGTGTGGGTTGTTGTGATAAGTAATGTGGTATGTGGTAAGTAATGTGGTATGTTGTGATAAGTAAGTTAATTACTAATTAAGTGGTTGTGTTGGTTTTTCATATATCTCAAAATCTAGATTATTTTCATTTTTTATAATGTTTATATCTTCAAAATTTCATTTGTATTTAAAACCAACACTTCCTTCAAGATTATCGTTTTCCACTATCAACATTATCTTCACAAGACTTCATCTACATCCTCAATAGACTGGGTTTATTTCTGCTATCAACAACATCTTTAATAGACTCATCGTTTAAGTTTTCTTCCATCTCACAAGTTTCTTTATTTATTATTTAATTTTTTGTTTTTATGAATTTTACGATTTTCCCCATTAAAAGGAGACTGACCACATTTAAATTTAAAATTAATCATTTAAACTCCTTAGATCAATAAATCAAACTTTTTAATTTCTGAAAATCAAGAATAAATTCCTTTTTGAAATCAGCTTTATTATTAAATTTTTCTTGTAATTAGAACTTTTATATTAAAAATTTTGCTTAATGTTTTTATTTATTCGATAAGTATACACTCATAATGAATGAAAAAATTTCTCCTGAAATAACATTGTTCTACAAATTTTGAAAAAGTTGAATGTTATGGTGCAAAAAATACGAATTCTTTATGTTTTCGGGGTCACTGAACATGAAAATGATGATTAAATGGATTGGTTAGCTCTTTTGTTCGAGAAAACAGTACTTATTATAATACAAAATGAATAATATGAATATGAATAATTATATATAAAATAATAAAATTTGAACAATGTATTTTTTTAAATTTAATGTACAAAAGCAATACAACCACCGTCGCTTTTCACTTCATAAGAACTAAAAGACCATCCAGGCAACACAACCACTGGTCACGTGATGAACATGCGAGAACACGCAGAAAGAACAGCCGATCACGTATTGGCACCGTGTTGTGAGAATGCTGTCAACAGTGTAAACGTGGACACCCAATATTTAGTGGAAAACTCCGTAATTTGAGGTCAGGTCATAGCTGTAGTGCAAAAACTAGAGCTAAACTAGAAATTTCAATGTCATTTTCGAATTCAATGACCCCTAATTAGTCAAAATTGGCTACTCTCATTTCCATACCATTTACATGTTGAACAGTGTAATAGTTATTAATAAGAGAAATTTTTACTGGTTAAACAATAAAAGCCAGAATCTGTGGACACCAGTATACAAATTAAAGGAAACCTTGAAATCATTAATCCACATGAGAATTTTTATTGACTCAAAGTAATTTCGAGTCAATAAAAATTCTCATGTGGATTAGTGTTTTCAGTGTTCCTTTAATTTGTAGAACTTTTTACTTTATACTTTCTTAAAGAATTATACACGTACAAGAAAATGTCCGTTAATTCTTATATTTTCTAAATGATCTTATCAAATGAAATAAAATATACCAATAAGCATAAAATATGTTGGTTTATTTAAATAGAGCACCATTTAGAAATTTTAATAGGCCTATACATTATTTTCATCAAAATTTACTCGACGGTAAGAAAAATGAATGAAAAAAAAAGAACTTTGAATAAAATTCTTATCTTATCTTCTCTCTAATTAACATATCAGAGAAGTTCTATTCTGGTTACCTTTATAATAAAAAATCAAATAATTGTAGAAAATTTTTAATTCATATCTAGTGTATTTTTAAAAGGTTTCATAAAAATGCTTCTAGTTAGCCTTTATTCCATTTCAGGGCATATTATTGGATATTTCCGTCATTTTTTATATATATATTAATTTTTTCTATCTCGTATGCCTAGGAATTTGATAAACGAAAAAGACAGTGCACCCGCATGTAATCTTGACAGAAGGAGCAAGGATTTAAGCGCTATCGCCAGAAAAATTGAGAATTCTTAAGACAAAAATGTCAATAACAACTTCAATGTCAGTAGAAATTGTGAGATATCTTGTTACATATATTATTATACGTAACGTTCATATCACAACACACTTATTAGAAATTCGATATAATTTCCAGAAATTCTTATTAATTTTGATTTACCTCATAACTTTCACAATAACAATTTTGGAAGTAACCGAAATGACGATGTTATAAGCTCTTAACATAATAACTAAATAAGGTATCTTTTTCATAAGGTAAAGGGTAAAACTTACATCCACTAGAATCTAATGAGTAATAACACCTAAAACGTAGCCCGAAAACGCCACCAAGGACTAATAATAACATGATAACAAGCTATACCTGCACCACGTGGGGAGCATTCTTTTCAGGATTCGATGTTTAGGTATCATGGCTGCCGCTGAGGTAACCAGAAAACCCGAAGAGAATGTTGAGATCGGAGAGTGAAGTGAAAGTAGCATTGAAGCTGAGAGTATAGTGAAATGAGCGTTGCGCTGCTGTTGTTTTAATCAGCGAAATAAAATTATGCCACTCGAAAATTATGACTTTTTTTAGTAATATTTTTCTTTCTAAATTACCGTTTTTAAAGACTAATAATAAATAAAACATACAAGAACCAAGAACATTTTAAACATGATAAATAATTAATCGCACGTTTTTGGCGTTTCATCCCAGTGTGCATAATCGTTTGTAGTGAAGAAAAAAAGTTTATTAGAGAGTTTAAGCGAGGCCTGCGAGATAACAAGACCTGGAAGCGGAAAAGTCACCTGACCATCGGGGTGCTAGCAACAATCCAACCTTCCTTTTTTCCATCTTGGATGTTAACAATCAGTGTTTTTCCGTTTGTTAGAAACCACGGAGCTACGTGCGCGTTTCCATTTTGTCATTCGCGTGGGAAAGAGTGCCAAATTCGACGTGAAACTCTGCTTTCTCACGTTAGCGTTTACGCGAGTTTGATTTTTAATTTCAACCACCGAAAATGGCCAAATTGAACCCCAAAAAGTGTAAATTTATAACTATTATTAATTATTATTATTAACTATTATAATATATCAATAATCGAAAAAGTTATTTATGATGACATTAAATATTAAAAATATATTTTTATTTATGATAATATTTTTATTGAAATAAATAATTATTATTATAATATTTCAATAAAATAAAAAAAGTTTTTATGAATTTACCCACCACTTACCCATATTATAAAATAATATGAATAGTTAAACTAAAATGTACAGTATTTTTAGCTGTTAAGTCCCTACAGAACTAATTTAACTAACTGAAATATTATGTTAATGCATAGCCTATAACAATAGAAGAAAATACTTCTCATTTTTGTAGGCTGTGGTTAATGAAACAGAAAGCACTGATCACGTAGTCAAAACATCAGTTACACGTTCAAGGCACGTTACCCATAACTTAGAACTTCAACCGGAGATGAATGTGGACGTGGAATTCATCATCGATGACGTTGCACACGGACGTCACGTTTCACGTTAACGTGTCGCTTAAAGTCTATATTCTCGATGGTCCACATTGTATCCGTTACTGTTGGCAGTGCCAACTTGGCAGACTTGAGACGGAAAGATAAGTTTTTTTCACACCGGGTTCAAGGTGGCGTGTCTTTAATTATTTGGGGAGCTTTTTCGTCAAATGGCAAAAGTGAGCTGGCCTACGTGAGAGCAAAGTCTACAACACTCGATACCAAGATACAAGATATTTGTACTCTGAGAAATTATTTACTGCCACTGCTGGATGTTGCAAAACAACGCTCCTATTCACAAGACTTCAATAACAATGGAGTGATTCAAAGTGCACTCCATAAACGTTCTGGAATGGCCATCATGCAGCCCTGACTTAAATCCCTTCGAGAATCTCTTGGGGGGATCTCATTAGGGCTGTATATAGCAATAGAAAATAATATTATTCAATATAAGAGTTGAAAGTCGCAACCTGGGCTGCATGGGATGAAATCCCATAGAACAAGCTTAAAAACCTTTGTGGATCGATGACCAATCTTTTGTGTGAAGTCATTAGACTAGATGGCAAACAAACCAAGTACAAAACTGTCATTTGTTTCAAGTTCTTTCAAGGTATTCAAAGGTATAAGTTAGCTGGTCTTAATTTTTTTCAATCAAATTCGATCCAAAGAGTGAATTTTGGACAAGCTTATGAAATTTAATAATAATATCTAGAAAGCAATGATAAATAATGTTCAGATGATAAAATATGCAAACATATCTCCTGTCCCTTTTTCATGCTGGTCTTAAACTTTTTTCCAGACTGTATTTGATATTGAATTATCCGTCCATCGAAAGATTAACATGTAAATGGAAGTAAATTATCGAGAGCTGGAGGGTTCTGAGTCTACTTCCAGATACTAGGATGGGATAAACTAGTAACGAATTAACAGATGAATAGTCCTTACGAGAAAGACTATTCACAGCTGCTGATGTTTCGAATGTACACAAACTTTTCGTATTAACAGCTGCACTCCTGTTATTGTTCCTTTCTAATCTTTCGTGCAATTAATAGTTTTCGTTTTAAAATGTTGCATACGTTGCCTTGTCTGTCCTTTCTTGAAATGTCACTGTTTGCATTGATTTCTGCTTTGTGAGGAAATTCGTCAGTGTGTTAGTTTTACTGTTCTATTTACGAATAAAAAGATTGATCCGCAGGAATACCTGAAAGCTTTTGGGGTTCTTTGGAAATGATAAAGACTTTCTACAGCAAGAGCACGCGTTACTAGCAGTTTTAAACGCGCTCACATTTGCCCATATTCAATCTGTGAACATGCAGAAAATAAACAGGATTTATTTGTTAGTTTGAACTAAAATTTATATTTGAATGCCTAATAAAGATTAACATACTAAGTCCAAAGTTAGTTTATAGTCAAAGTGCTTGCAGGAAACCGTGAATTTTCTCTTTCTCCTCACCGATAATTTTTCTTTTTTTAAGCCACTTATCACTGCCGAGAGCGGAATCCTCCACAGCAAGCCAATAAAATTTGAATGTTTAGATAAAGTTATTATGCCTGTCAGGCAATAATTCAGTGAAGTTTAAATTCATGTTTGTTAAATCTAGCAGCAATTTCAAAAATGGATCCGCATGAACCCTTCCTTCTTCAGCATCTCGGAGTAGTGGTTACGAGGAAACGCAAAAAAAAAGAGCTTAACGAAGAGATTTACAAAGTTACTATGGAATAAGGACAATACATAAATTCTTTTATCTAAATGGTTCATATCTTCCTATATTGATTGTTATGGTGAAGTAGTTGAATCACTCTGTCTGGAAATTCAGGGATTTATAAAATCGAAAGTTAATATAACTCTTTTTGGCACTGCCTACGCAACTTTGAGACCATCCGTGACCTACAGTAGCTATACCAACACCTCCTAGAAAGAAAGCCTGAGCACTGAAGTTATTGTTAGTCGTATGTCTAGCAATAATAAGCCCTAAATTATGAATTGTTATGATCATGTAACATTGTATGACGTTTCACTGCGCAGGCTTTATTTCTAGGAGGTGTTGTCTATACACGATATTTGATTGAAAGTAATTACGGTATTCAGTTATCAAGTATCAAAATGCCGTCGGCGAAACTTAGAGATTTGACATGTTCCAACTGTTATCCATGGCCATAGGGTGCAATAAAGTCCGATTAAAGGTCGTAATATATGTTTAGTCAGAATATTTCTCTGTGTTCATAGATAGAATTATTGCAGTCGCAAATCGGCTATACATTTCATTCTTAGTCGTTAGATATAATTAACAATTTTCTAGGCCCTTTTTATGTTATCTGTACTCGACATCATTATTTGCTCGTGAGAATACAGAGGACTAATTTACAAAATTTTGATTAATCTGATGATCTCCTGATCATAATTGTCATGAAAATTGCATTTTATTTATGCAATGAAACATTTTATGACCTCTAATTATGAAGGCTACGTCAAAATGGATGAATTAATTTCACAGCATTTATAATTCATTGGCATCATTTCATATTTTTCAATGCCTTTTTCACTAAAAATTTGTGTGGTAATGGATAATCCCAAACTCAGCGTGCTTTATTCGTTAATAACTAATTAAATTAATCGATAAATAAAAGCAGCTTGGTATTGATTGTATCTGAAAATTTCTCCAAAGCTAATAACGTTTATAAGTGTATTCTTTCTTTATCTGTAATTTTTCTCAGGTTTAATATTTACATTTCCAATCATCATTGCTCATTCTTTTTTTTTTCCTTTTACTGAATATATTTCCAGCATTTCAGGCATTCGTTTTGACGCATTAGAAATCCTCAGAAGGTCAATAATGAGAGTACGATTTTTTTTTAATAGAACGTGACATCGTATAAAATACCTCTGAAAGAAGAAACAACCTATTACTTTCCTAAAAACCAGTATAGCTTCAGGTCTAATTGCATTAAAGAGATGAATTCTTAGAGTACTTCGTATGCGGTCCATAAAAATAGCAGTAAGACTGAAGAAGGTCTTAAACAGAGACTTTTTATTTTTGCAAAATGAACTTGAAGAATTCATTACGAAATAGAATATGTAAATAATCAGATCAAGATCGATAATACTTTAATCTCTTTTGGATTATAATTCATGTTTCATTATGGAATCAGTCGATCGAGTGGGTCCATCATTTTAACAAGAATTCTACAGTTCAAATTCGAGAATAGTCCTTGGGAAACCCTTTCGCGAAATAACAGCTTTCATTTACATGCGATAGGCATCACAATCGTGTTGATATACGGGCAATTAATCGAACACTACTGATAAGAGAGACATACTTCTTATCAATGGCGTTAATAATTCGCTCTATTAATAAATCACTTGAAGACAAACGCATTGGTTCTAATTCATCATATTTCTCAAGATCTTTTACCGAATACCGTTTCAGAGTTCATATCTAAGAAATTAAACCATGTGACCAAATTAAGTTCTTAAAATCTGAGGAAATCTTAGGTATAAAAAAGAAGTGATTTAATTTCGAGTTTGCAATGTTTTTAGATGCAATAAGCAAATAAATATTTTCTAGAGTAGATAAACCTTTTATTAATTTATCAATGGACGAGTCTACAAAATCATATACATCGGTAATGCTGAGTAAGAGCTTATGATAATTGATGTATGAAATATAAACACGGGTATCGAGTCTCTCGATATGTTGAGTAAGCACAGCGTCTGTCCTTAAAGGTGAGTCTCCTTACTCGCGTCTGTGCTCACAATCCAATATGGGACCACAAACACGGCACGTGGAAGCATTTCGCAGTATCTAAAATCACAAAACCAGTGTATTTTAATGCCAAACACTGAAAATTGCTTATAATATACCAAATATTTAATAGCTGGATTACAATATTCACTGGTTAATCACTATGCAGGAGATGTTCAATATGTCCAATTTTGTTGGCGTATAACTTTATGATACGATTCCTCAGTCAACCTGTGTAAGATGCAAAATTAAAATTATTGCATCAACCGTAATGATTATTGCATCATCCATAACGGTTTTTTGGGTCGGAACATTATTGTTAACTATAGTGAAGAAGGAATCTATAGAAATAAATTGAGTACTCAAAACAATTTAAAAGAAAATTAACAAGCGCATAAATTATAAATAAGACTAAGACTTCAAAAAGCATCAAAAAATCTAAATGATAATCTAAATCTAAATGATTCTTCAATGCTTTAAAATAATAAATTATGAATTAAATTGTGAGTAATAAAATCTATTTATTGTAATAGAAAACAGTTTATTCCAATACACCAGGATTCATTCAAAACAGTGAAAGCAAAACGCTAGACCATTACACGAATTTGCTAGGTAAGACAGCGAAGTATAGCGATGCTATCTGTTACCATACTTTCAATATATTTTTAATATCTCTGTAGTAAAGATTTAAATAAAAATTGTTGCTCAGACTACAATGGTCAGGTGACTTTTCAGTGCCGGCACGTGCTTCAAGCAGCCTCCAACAATGCTTACTGTAAACGTGCAACAATAATGTAAAACTGTTTCCGTAACGCTTTTTTGGGTCGGCTTTTGCATCATGCTTTTTGTAAAATGATATCCAGTCTTAAAACATTATCATATTAAAAAAGTTTCCTTTATTTAAAACTAACAGAGGCATCCGGTGTTGCCCCGGATAATTACAGTTGTAGGTAAATAGAGCAACCTCAAAAAGTTGACAGCAATGTTGGTTTTCAGTAATTCTACATTCTCTGAAATAGCGTGATCGCCTCTGATGCCCGAGTACGCGGGTTCGATCCCGGCCGAGGACGACGAGGATTTTTCAGGGGGAAATCCTGAGATCACGCACTTCCTTCGGAAGGGAAGTAAAGCCGTTGGTCCCATGTAGTCGTTTGCCGACTTCACGTTAAAAAACCCTTGCGAGGCAAAATTTGCGGCCCCTAGAACGCCGTCCTGAAATGACCATAGCAGTTGAAAAGGACGTTAATATCAAACAAACCAAACCAAACCAACATTCTCTGATACAACAGTGACCCGGCCATCCCAATGGTTTGATGACCTCTAAAATACCGTATTTCCTTCTTACTGAGTCTAAACTACAGGCAATCCCTCGTTATCCAATAAAGTATAGTTGTAGAAATTTTGGTGGTTCTTCTGGCAGCGGAAGCAGCAATCCCGGCTTATGGTAAATCTGCCCTTGCACCGTGAATGTCGATGGAAATCCTGTAGCTCTACCTCTCTTATCCTGTAGTCGGGCCTCACGCTCTGAACTATCTCTAAAGCTCTAGATGTAATGGTTCTATATCTTATCCAGATCCAGGAAGCTTAAATAATTGTCTCTCTGCAAATAGCTATGATTCACACGAAATAAATATATAGCAGCGTTGAGTCTACAAAACAAGAAATTTCCGGACTCTTAAGAGAATTTGAAAATGCTTCGTAGCATCTAAATACGAAGGGCGGTTGAAAAGTAATGCATAAACGCACGTAACTTGAGAAAGCACGGAAAAAAGATTTTCATCATTTGCCAAATATAAAGAAGAGGCTTAATGGCATTAATTTCATCAAGGATGATGTAGTGAAGTTGTCGTTTGAGTTTTTCGCGATTAAAAATCCAATCACTACAATTTGTCTTAAACGCGTTGAATGTAACAGGCATATACGACGCCTTGTCACCGTATACTGACAAAAAAACGAATGAACGGAATTCAACTCATCGTGGTGGATGGATAACGTTATGCATTACTTTTCAGCTGCTTCTCGTGTGACGGAGGCAATTAAACTATATAAAATAGATCCTAAATAGTACTATAAAGGGTGATTCAAAACTTATGTTACAAAAGAATATGGTAGATAGAAGGTATTAAAACAAACATTTTTTCATTGAGTAATGTGTGTCCTATCTCGGACCCGTACGGCTCTACACTTGCTTCATTTGCAGCAAGGGCCAGTGGCTTGAATCTCTGATGACTGGGTTTACTGGAAAAAACAAACAATGACGTCAGTGCTTCGAATTGACGCCCCCTTTCTTTACACACACACACACACACTGGCATCGCCGAGGCATTGACTAACGTTCGGTTATTCCAGGTGTATCATATGGTGTTACAGTCGTCAACTATCCGTGAAAGAAGAACATCGATATGATCCACAGGTGGGGCATACAAAGGGTCTTCAGATGCTCCCACAAGAAGAAGTCCAGCGGATTAAGCTCTGGCAATCTTGCTGGCCATGGAACGGGACCTTGAAAACCCATCCATTTATCACCAGAAATTTCCGTCAGATGTTGCCTCACCACAAGACTAAAGTGCGCAGACACTCTATCATCCTGGAACTACATCCTGGCGCTTACTGCAAGCGGCACGTCATCCTGTCAAATGTGCAGGTTGTTTTCCAAAATGACCTTATGTGCTCCCGTTAGGCGATTTAGCATGGTAGGCGATTTAGAATCTTTTACCTTGTCGTCAGAACGCAATTCATGTCCCTTAAGGTGCTCTTTCTTCTTTGGGACATGGTGCAAAGTCTTTCGTTTTTGAATTGCAGTTTTTCATCTTTGAACTGTAGGCGCTGCAACGCCTCTTGTGTGTGGCGATTTTGTGCGGGCGGGCGTTATCGTGCTGCAGAAGAGGGTCCAAAGGGATTACTCTCCGATGTGTTCACCCGATTAATCAAGCGTTGGCGCAATGCGTGGAAAGGGATGGGGACTATGTCGAAAAGTGAATAGTGCATTACATAGAGGACAAATGTAAGTATCAGATACAAAAAGAGTTTTGAAGATCGGTTAACAAATAAAAGTTACGGACCAGGAGGCAAAATTTCTTGAACAACCTTCGTATTTAAACTAAATCGCACCTGATGAGATAGAACTGCAATGATACGTTGGTTATCTGATTCCAAATGTGCTTTTTATGTGTGTTAAAAATACCATCTCTTGAGGTATTTTGCGCTTTGAAGCAAAAACCATTCTCAAAACTGGCGTCATCGTGGATAATCATCCTGGTTAAGAGACGGAACACGTAGTGGATGAAAGGAGTACAACAGTTGCTCGTGAAGAATTCCGCCACACCGAGCTCTGATTTAAATCAACATGACGTGCAATTGCATGTGTGCTGATGGAAGGTTCATTATTGACTGCATCAAGAACGAGGTGTCACAGAACGAGGTCGACTTGTTTCGGACGTCTTTGGACACAATGAGCTCGTCTCACCAAGCCGTTGTCAGGTCTTTGGAACATAATGTGAGCGGGATGTTTGCGTTGAGGAATCTGTTCTGTGTACATTCTTGCAGCCATTTTTCCTATTGATTCCCAAGCACTATACACGAAATGCATAACGATTAGCTCACTAAGTTTAAGCTGTAAAGCTCCGTTTTTCAACGTTGACTCTGATGATTCAGCTTTCAATGAAACTGAAAATAACAGCGGAAAATAATTCTTAAGCCATACAGCGTGTCCCGGGAGGAAAGTTCTGTATTTCGTGTGGGTATAGAATGGGTTAATTTAAGTCAGAAAGTTATATAAACATGTAGGCTTTTATTAATGGTTTCTGAGATATAATTATTTGATAATAAAGTTATGAAGTTTCTAATTGAGCTGAGCGAGCGAAGCTCTTTACCCACGAGAATGTAAAACCTTTGTCCTCTAACTCCTCCGACACCACTTGACCGATTTCAACCAAATTTTGCTCAATTAATCCTATTAGGACATAAATGGTTTTAAAGTATTTTCAAAAAATCGATGAAGCCATCGAGGAATAATCACCAGAAAAAGAATTTTCTCTATGATTTGCTATAGAGAAAATCACGCGCTAAGAAAAAATTCTCTTCTCCTCTAAAATTGATTCAACAATGAAAAATGAAATGTAAACAATAGAAAAGCGCGCCAAATAGAATTTTTTCATTGAATATACGGCGAAGCCCTGTTCAATTTTTTTTCGAGAGTAAATTTTCAAACGCTATTTTTCGAATTTTAAGAATTTTGTCGGACAACTTTTTGAAATCAGTAAGTGCTAGAATTTCTAATCTAAGTAGGAAAATTAAATTTGAGATTTTAGCTGCAATTTTTACCGAGGAATAATATTTCTGACATAGGAATAATATTTCTAACATAAAAAGTTTTCTTTTTACATATGAACAATATTAGTGACAAATCTCATCGATTTTATCCATTTTATCGAGTTCTAAGATATTTATATCGACTAATTTTTCACACACTCTACGCCGGAAAAGTAAGTTCGAGGAATAAGGTACGTTTGGACATGAGATATTAACTTTTTCTTTTTACATAGAATTAACATTGTTGGTCATTATCAACCGCTTTAATCGATTCTAGACGTATATTTTCCAACTGACAACTATCTTGAGATTTTATTTTAACTGTTCATTTGTTTACAACAACCTCATCTAAATATTTGAGAAGAGATAACGTCATAACTCAAACTTAACAGTTAAAACATTTTTTGTTTGTTTTAGTATATTGCATTTCTTCTATTAATTTCTCAATTTCAAACAGATTATGCCGCCACGACCACGTTGAAGAGGCAACATAGGAAGGCGAACAGCAAACACACAGATCATAGTTACCCTCCGACTAATCAACTCACTCAGCTCTTTTTTGCAAGTGCCCGTTGGCACGAGTTGCACACCTAGTATGGTTTATATTTTACTGCATAAGCATTCTAAAAACTTTATCATAACAAATTTCGAATATTCCGCCACTACTTCGATGCAGTTTTCAATTTTTTCGACAATGTGACTAGTTTCGCACCTGAAGGCATCTTCACGTCCTCTTATTTAGTCCAGATCATCTGTTATACGTGCAATAAGCTCGTCTCGAGTACACGTATACGTGCAATAAATTAACTCATTCTATACCCCTGACATATCGTCGTTTCCTCTCGGAACACCCAGTATACGTAAAACCTAATTTCTACATTTCTCGATAAATGATAAATGATGATTTATAAGTTAACGACAATATAGAAGTGACGAAACTGGTAAACTGGTAAGTGCTTCGATTACACGATATTGTTATACAGGGAATCCAAAATTCAGTTCATCCAAAGATATATGTATATTTACGGTAGGCTCAATCAGTGTCGCATTGATTAAAGTATATCCACTGCAAATGCGGAACCTTATTGCAACACTATTGCGTCGCGTTCGTTTGTGCAAGCAGGAGAATGGGGGCCACTATGAACTTTTACTGTAGGCTCAATAAGTGTCGCGTTGATTAAATAATATCCACTGCAAGTTTGACGTCGTATGTATGTTTTATGGCTTTCATTATTTAGGGTGATTCAGAATTCATTGTACAAACTTCTAGGGGAGGTATCATTACCGCACATCATAATGACAGGGGAATTTCAGATCAGTGTGCGACCTACTCGTTGTCCCGACGATGTTAGGATTTCTCCCCTCCTTTCCCAGCGTGACGCAAATTTCATAATTAAACGTTCATGACTTGTAGAAATATCGCCTTTTCTTGGGTCAATTGCCGAAAGAATCAACCTGTATAATACAACATTTTTGAAATTCAATTTCTTATAATACATTTCGGTTTCAAAATCTTCAGGAGATGTTGAAAGAACGTTAGCATTTGATAATTTACCTTAGCAAAATTAACATACTAATCAAACTTGCACAAAACTTCTTCTTTCTTTATTGCTGTTTTGCTGACAATATCTTCAATGATGTTAAAAACGTCATTACTGAATTTGCGAAGAGGGTCGTTCTATTCCCAATTTTTGAATTTTTTGATCTTGACTTCAGATTCGGATAGAGTATCAAAAAGTAAGCAAAAATATTATAATAGACACATATGTCCTATATATTCAAGAACATTGTTAAAATGGTGGTCAAAGTTTGTTTATCTATTCTTTCACCGCCATTTTAGCCATGTTCCCGAATACATTTGACATGTGTGCCTATTATAATTTTTACCTACTTTTTGACGCTCTACCCGAATCTGAATTCAAGATCAAAAAATTCAAAATTTAAAATTTAAAATTAGTTAACCATAATTTAAAATTAAAATTAGACTAGATGCACCCCGTCAAGATTTGACGGTAAACAACCCATCTCTTGGATCTGGAGATCTCTAAAAATCTGTTTGCCTGTATTGTTGTTTATTATTATCGTTGTTAATTGTTTGTGTAATTGTTGTTAATTTGATCATCAATGCTGGCAAAGTTGTTGATTGTGACGTCATTGCGGAGAGAATTGTTTGATTTGCCAGCGTAAGCAATTTTGAATTGTAAATTACCGCTAATTAATAGTAATTATGGACACAAAAACTAACTTTGACAAATCTACAGATTAAAATCTTACATTTAAGATCAAAATGAAGTTTAGAGATGTAGTAGTTTTCTTTAACGAACTGTCGAAAGAATCACCCTTGGATCTTAAATATAGGATAATCTAGGAATGGCAAATTTAAATCGTTGAGGTGATGAGTATCTATAGAGCTGTTAATGAATTGTAAAATGAAATGATTTGGATAATAATACATCAGCCAGTAATTTCAATCTGCAATACATCACAGAGGCTTTGAAAGGTTACAGTCCTACCTTATGACAATGATCGGAGATTCCAAGAGTGTAAATGTTTTAAGCATGGATGTATAGAATACTAAATAGATGCATAGAATAGGATTAATATTCTATATATCATTGTTTTAAGCAACTGTGTTCTTCCCATGGCTAGAAACATTCATCCTATCTTAATAAAGGATAGAAGATAAAATAATTACGCCCGAAATACTGAAGAAGAAATGATGAGAAGTTGGATATAGTACGTGGCAATCGTGAGAAAGATACAGTTGATGGAACAATAAATCAGGTCGAAAATTTACATGATAATGATGAGGTTAATTTTCACTATCCGCACAATCGTGCGATGACTCAATGCGGCCCAGGAAAATTATATTTTTATTAATTTAACCAATGCTTCTTAGCCTTTTACTGTGACCGTCACGAACACGCGCAGTGGAAGTTGTGAGTGAACAAGGAAATTAGTTACAAGGAGCATACATTTATTTGAATTTTTTTTTTATAACCATTAACAAATTACATTTACAAAAGGATGACTTAAACTAAGCTGATATAAACTGGTAAACAGCTTCAATTACAGAGCATTTGAATTTACTTCAAATAACGGGAAAAAAATATTGTAAATGGTCGTAAGGAGTATTCCTCTGACACGAGGAAAAACCCCTAATATTACTGATAAACGGACATCAACTTTCCGCAGAATTATATTCTTATAATTAGCGACTTAATTGTCGTTAGTTAAATCTTATGGAAAAAGAATTAAGGCCCTTAGCCTTTAGCAAGGCTTAACCCAGATATAAATTTACCAACCCAAAACTTAGTTTGCTTTTTATAGTCCAAATAACACATTACAATTATGTAAATGAAAATGAGGTTAACTTATAATCTTAACAAGAAAAAGGTGCTTCTTGTTGCTGGCCGTAGTACACTTCGCGGTTACGCATAGGCGTTGAACGTCTTGGCAAGGAAAGCTGCGAAATATATTTAAGCAGCCATTAGTAACATGGAAAACAATCTAGGAACTACAATCAACCTATTTTAAGCTAACGTCTAGCAAGAAAAAAATTAATAGCACAAGCGTTAATGGATTCCCTAGATAAAAACTTTAACATAAGCACCTAACTTGCGCTCATTAGAAGCCGAAGAATTTACGTGCGAACCTCATTAACAAGTTGAAACAAAATTACAAAGCGTACGCGCTAGCACACAAACAAAAACGAAACTTATTAAATTCTAGTTATAGAGAGGAGAGCGGGAAGCTAATTAGGTAAACACTCAGCTTAAAATGATGCTGTTTAATTTTGAGTAAAACTGTGTCTTTCAAAAAATAATACAGCATAAAGGAATTACGGATTATCTCGAGATTAGGGCGAAAGTGCCGAGACTCTCCCTTATATAGCCACGAACGGACCAAGGAAATATTTCGGCGACTACGTCGCTTGAAGAGAAACTTGCTGATTCCTCCTTCGGAAGAATTCGGTTACAGTCCGAGATGAGTAAGTCTGATACGTACACAAGGGCGAAACTTATACTCGGCGAGAAAAAATGCACTACGTAACCTGTTCCTAAAGCTGGCGTAGGAAAGAAGTCTTCTGCTCAGCATAAGCGTTTAATTTTAGCGAACAGGAACGAATGGCACTGTCGATACTGGCAGCGGTCGCTGAAATTGCTGTTCTCGACTCAGTAGGAGTTTGCTTCGGGACACGGGGTGGACCTTCTTCGTAAACGGCTGCTAACTATAAGCCTACGGAACCTTTGGCCGCACAGGAGTCTGCAGAAATAGCTGGAGGAAGAACTAAGGGAGTTTTATGACTATTTAGAGTCTCAGGAATATCACTGCTAGATGCTATCGCACTGCTTGAGTCTATTCGCTGACAAAACTCGGGAGCTCGTACACTCTCCGGCATTCACACGCCTGTTGAAGCCTACACTCTCAATGAGGTCAACCTGGGTTATTCTTTGCTCTTATTAGAGCACCAAATCTTAGGCGACCTTTCCCCAACGATCTCTGAGGCCGAATTCCTCTTTTCAAGCTCCCGCTCGTCCATCTCCTCCACGTGCAGCCATTTACAACGCCTTTTGCGCTTCCTTCCGCTCGCAGGAATTATATAAAAACAGTTGCCACCTGATTGCTGTGGGCGACATCTATTTTCAATAATTCCAGCATTATTTCTTAGCTTATTATTCTTGCTAAAAATACTGGAGACCGATACCGTCGCAATCCTTTGTGACTCGCTCGCCCCCCGATCGCTTTCACAATTAATTGTAGCTAGTGTGGATTTCTCCGCCCTATCCTGCTTATTAGCGGCTCTATGATTTTTAGTTCGTGACTGGTTTTTATTTATGGGCTTTTTCCTTTGTTTTCCGAAAAATCTTGCTATTAATTCCTTGCACCGATGTAGATTACTTTCCGGTTCCCAGGTGGGTTCAGTATAACCTACCCACTTCACTAGAAAATGCCTTTTTGGTGACTTCCCTTTTACATCCAATATATTCTTGACTTTATATACATCGAGGTAATCCTGGTCTTTAATGGGACCTGGGGCTCGATTTGTACTCTCTTTTATTTTTTTAGAGTTTGTGCCCTTATCTTTTTTTAAATATGAGCAATGGAGGGTTTTATTCACTCCCCACTTTCTAGGTATTTGTATGCGTGCGATTACTTTATTTAGTACCTTAATTACCTTAAAAGGCCCCATGTATTTACTCAGCAACTTCTTTCCGATTATACGCTTGCCCTGCTTAATTAATACGCGATGCTAATACCCAAACTTACTCCCCTTCTTTGACTCTCCAACTGGTGTGCCGTTTATTATACTGTTTTTTATAATGCTTATTGGCTTTAGCAATAGCGCTACGCGCTTGTTTTAATATCTTAAAAAGATGGGCGTTATATGGTCCTTTACTTGCACTAGCATTGGCGTATTTATTAATAGATGGTGGTATCGCTACCTCTATTCTCAGGTCCGCAAAGAAAGGGGTCATTTTGGACGCTTCTGACACCGATGCGTTGATGGCAATTTCTGCCCTCGTCAAAAACTCATCCCGGTCCGCTTTTTTGAAGTTAATGTAATTCCGAAGGATTTGAATAACCGTTTGGTTAGTCCGTTCGGACTGATCATCGGACTGGGGATGATAGGCGCCGGAAAATCTAAGTGATGCCCCCAATGCCTTGAAAATAAATAAACTTCCAGAGAGCGGCTGTAAATCTTACACCCTGGTTTGACACAATAGCTTGTGGGAAACAGTGTATCTTTATAATATTGTCTACCAACAATTTCGCGGTTCCCTCACCTGTAATGGTCGACTGGCACGGGATTAGCCGAACTCTTTTAGTAAGTTTATCGGTGATGGTCGACAACGCATCAGGACCTCTATTGGATCTGGGAAGGGGAAGAACGAAATCGATAGTAATAACCTGCCAAAGTTGAGTAGGAATTTTCAAAGACTGCAAATCTCCATAGGGTTTCTGTCGTTTGACCTTATTAGCCTGACATTCTGGACACTGCCGTATATAATCTACTACATCCCGAGAAATGTTCTTCCATATGAACTGCTTCCTGGCCTTGGATAGGGTCTTATAAATACCCAAATGCCCTACCGCCAGGTCTTTATGTAAAACACACAGTAAACTCCGTATAACCGGTTGAACCCTAGGTATAACCAATTTGATCTTATCACAACCTCGTATTATAAAGTAACCCTTCTTCTTTAAAATAGGGCTCTTTACAAACTGAATTGAGCGCCCTAGTGAACGAACATTTATTATAATTCTCCTGTATTTGCTTTATTAGCTCAGTATCTTGCACCCAGCTAGCCTCAATGGGTGTCAGACTAAGCGCTTCCGTATGGTTGACTGACACATTTCCCTGAAACGACAATTGCTCGGCCTGTTCCATAACTTGCGCTAGACTATTGAATTCCCGGCATTCCAGATGATCACAATTTTCCTCGGACTGCCTCCTTGTACATGCCGATTTTTTCCATCTCTGGGGTACTGGATAATTGATCGGCCGGCACCTTGAGAAACCTATTAAACTGCACTAGCTCTTGCTTGTCCCACTTAACGGAATTAACTTTTATTTCTCTTTGCATCTTAGCTCGACCTTAACTTACTTGTGTTTCTAGGTGTAGCCAACTAGATAGCGACCTCGCCAACCACAAATTAGGCATTAACTTCAACTGTTGTCGCAAGCCAACTCGATTTATCAAACCTAGAAAAACCAACTTATAGCTATCTATTATACTAAGCCAACTGGATTTTTTTTAACTGTATCAATATTAACAACTAGCAGAGGTACCCGGCGTTGCCCGGGATAATTACACTTGCAGATAAACAGAACAATCTCAAAAAATTAAATTATAACTCCCAATTGTTTAAATAATAACTCAAACAACTAATTTTCGTGAGGTCGAGAGGAAAAAAAATAAAATCGCAAACCTCAACTTGCTATCATTGCTTTACATACAATGCCTGCTACTTCCAATTAATTCCTATGACTAAAGACGCTACCGCTATACTCATAAAATATATGTTCCTGATTCTTAAACCTTCGCAATACTCTTACTTAATGCGGTAGAGGCTTTTCAACCTTTGTTCGGGATGACTGGCATCCTCTAGTTTTATCAAGTAAATACAGACTCATAGATGCGCACGCTGAATGAATGTACCGCTAACTAGTCAGTGACGAACCAAGAGCTAAGCAAACAAATTTTTCTTAGGGTGGGTTGGGTGGGTAAAAAAAAATTTCGATTCAAAACCACGGAGGCTACCACATAAAATATATGCTCCTTGTCATGAACACGCGCAGTGGAAGTGTGAGTGATCAAGGAAATTAACTTTCCGCAGAATTATATTCTTATAACTAGCGACTTAATTGTTGTTAGTTAAATTTTATGGAAATAGATTTAAGGCTTAACCAAGATCTAAATTTACCGACCCAAAACTTAGTTTGCTTTTTATAGTCCAAATAACAAATTACGATTATCTAAATGAGAATGAGGTTAACTTATAATCTTGGCAAGAAAAAGGTGCCTCTAGTTGGTGACAGCACTACACTTCGCGGTTACGCATAGGCATTGAACGTCTTGAATCCGCTTGGCAAGGGAAGCTGCGAAATAAATTTAAGCAGCCATTAGTAACATGGAAAACAATCTAGGAACTACAATCAACCTATTTAAGCTAACATCTAGCACAAAAAAAAATTAATAGCACAAGCTTTAATGCATTCCAACTTATGCTCATTAGAAGCCGAAGAATTTACGTGCGAACCTCATTAACAAGTTGAAACAAAATTACAAAGCGTACGCGCTAACACACAAACAAAAACGAAACTAATTAAATTCTAGTTATAGAGAGGAGAGCGGGAAGCTAATTAGGTAAACACTCAGCTTAAAATACTGTTGTTTAATTCTGAGTAAAACTGCGTCT
Organism: Rhysida immarginata; assembly: GCA_023313115.1. Taxonomy (NCBI): domain Eukaryota; kingdom Metazoa; phylum Arthropoda; class Chilopoda; order Scolopendromorpha; family Scolopendridae; genus Rhysida; species Rhysida immarginata. Next base: position 1,203,664 of record JAHWFO010094270.1, read on the forward strand.
TTTAAAAAAATAATGTAGCATAAAGGAATTATGGCTTACCTCGAGATGAGGGCGAAAGTGCCGAGACTCTCTCTTATATAGCCACGAACTTATTTAAAACGCTTATATCGTATCCAGAAATGGTTTGTCCGCATTCTATTCAAATTTAAAAAATCCGATTCAGTTTCGCATCTTTTCCCCATTACAGGCATTACTTCTATTTACTATTTACATTCTTTTCATCTCGCTCTCTTTATTTTTAAAGCTTTAAATAACAAACAAACTTATCTCTTCGCTCCCCCAAAACTCTTTTCATCCCAAACCACCCGATCCATATAATATCCGCAACAAGGACACATTAACTATCCCTTTGACCAAATACACCTATTAATCTAAAAGTATAACCAACTCCGGCATTAGACTTTGGAATAACCTTCCTTATGAAATCCGTCACCTTCCTTGACTACTTTTAAATACAGTCTAAAGAAATACTCTCAAATTCCTCTACTAACCCACTAACCTAGATTTGTTTAATTTACTTGTTGTATTATTGAATAATCCACCAGGGACCTAACATGTCGGCCTTGAGCCATACTGGCTCTGGTTGGATTCTGTAAGAATTTTCTTTTTTTTTTGTATTGTAACGAGGTTTTGTCGCTTGACGGAGAGAGTAGCGGCCGTGCGCTGTCGAAAGTTTTGGTTTGGAGATTGCATCTAAGTACGTAAATTGTGAGTACATGATTTTTCATTCCCTTTGCGCTCGGTGTGCGCCTAAGTTAAAGGTATTGGAACCGGGTTTTTCTTCATTAGTAACCCTCAAGGTTAGCTATCTACATGCACTGGTTTAAGTTGGTAAGGCGCAGAGCTAAAAAGTTCTCTTTGCATGCGGCAGGTGATTTTGGCATGCCTAGCAAGGCAGTCAACGTTTTATGCGCTATGCCGTGGGGTCTCCTAACATTTTTGGAGGATGAACTAGGAGGACTTTTCTAAGCTGTCGTTCCTGTGGTTTAAAAAGTAATAGACAAATAAGGGCTTTTTATGTTGCACGCGGGCGGCGGGCACGATTTGGACAGCCCTGCTTTATATGAATGATTTAATGCATATTTAATATAATAAACACTACAGAACCAATAAATACATATATGAATAATATAAATAATGAAATAAATAAAATTTTAACTGCACTGTATACCTCTAGTGAGTACAATTTAGAAAGTGGTAAATGAAAGGAAAAATTCCGCGAAGTGCGATCGAACCAACTGAGCCACCGTGGATACGGGTAACAGCAATGCTGTCTCAAATTAGTGGCTGACTACTGAGTACAGTAGTCTAATACAGGGTTCCCCATCTTTTTGGCGTGACGGTCCAGTAGCTCCACCCATTCATATGTTGCAGGCATTGCCGGCAAGGAGTTGGTATATTTTCACCTCGGCACTAATGGAATCCTCCTGCGAAACTTTGTGTAGGACGAAATCGCATGACAAAAGAAAATCCGCGGGGATCATTGGTCTAATGGATAGCTCAAATGTGCCCGCAGATAGAGATTCTTGCTTTCTTCAAAACCTTTGGTAACTGACGAAAACTCAAATCTATTATTTAAAAAAGTATCTCTCTCTTTCTCTCTTTCTCTCTCTCTCTCTCTGTATGTGTGTGCCAATAAAGACCTGACAGAATATTTATTTTAAATTGATGATAATACTAAACATAATATTGACAATATTGTTAAAGTCAAATAAGTAATATCTGGTTCATAAATAGAATAAAGAGGTCAGAATATTTCCAAGAAGTATAGTATTTAATTCAGTTATACTCAATACACGGCTGTTCAAAAACATGCTACCACTCATATCGGGCCGGCAAGGTGGCCGAGAGGGCTTGGGCGTAGGCTTTCTAGTTCTTGAGTTCGCCTGGTCGTGGGCATGGATGTTTGTATTTGTCCCGGGCTGCGTACAGATATAATTTGTGTAAAAGGCGCAAAATGACCTTAGCAGTCGACGCCTAAATTTCTAATAAACCAACCACTCATATGGTATTACATCATTTTTAATTTTCTATTGTTGCAAACTAAATATGGCCACCAGACATACTTTGGAAGAGAGAAGGAAGGTAGCAGCTTGGATGGAAGTTATATGGATGTGTACATAGTGTGTTATTATGTTATTAAAATAAAAGTCAATACCAAGCAAGTGGTAACATTTTTTTGGACAACATTGTATTTGAATACACAAACTTATTGGAATAATAATTTATTAGAGAGTGGATAGTAGGTAATTCAAATACTTTATTCAAAGACTTTATTTTTAAACGGGAATGAACTAGTAAAATAATAATGAAATACTGGAGATAAGGCTGCAAAATTTAGTAAATATTTAAAGACTGGAAAATGATAGAAAATTTTTCAGTATGAAAAATTATCGAATTTGCTTTTGTTGGTGATTTTTTTAATCTCTCCTTCCTTCAAGGTCAGGTTCGAAAGCGTTTGTTCGAAAGCGATAAAACGTTCGTCAACTCAAAAATTTTTCCAGGGCGAAAACCGACTTGTTCTAATACGAATACATTCGAAAATTGAAGTTTCACTGTATATGATCTGTTAGAAAGAAGTGTGGTGTTCGCTGATCATTCATTATGTTAACGGATAAAATATATTACATAGTTCGAAGAAGGCATACGGAAGTTTAGGCATTGGTTGTTTTGGCACATGTGTTCTGTTACGAAGAGTAGTGCCTTGATAGCATAAACAGCATAAATGCTTGTGTGCAGACGGAAATACGAGGGATGTTTTTAAAGTAAAGTCCGTTTGTAAATATCTTTAGAAATCTCACACGTTCGTAATAAAGCAGATGCGCACAGATACGCGAACAGGACATGGCGTCAGTATTTATGCTTCACACTGTCATTACAATGTTTAAGATTATTAGGTTGCCGCTGAATGCGACATGTCGTCGATTATCCGTGTTTTGACAGCAAGAAACGCAGCAAAGGACATTCTTGGCCATATCAGTAATGTGTAAGGATCTAATGCAATGGCCCTGTAGTGTTGCCGCACCGCGGCCAAACTCCTCTGCTCAAACTCGAGCTCTAATCAGATCTTCTGGTTGGGAACATTCTCACCACCCGCCTCAAAATCGGGACCTTGCGTCCAGTGAGTAGCGCCTGTTGCGGGTCCTAAAAGAGTTGATCGTCAGCCTGCGTTTCAGCGACGATGAAGAAATGAGAACTGCGTAGCTTTCCTCACCGGCGACAGACGTCTATGAAATGGACATGCAAAAGCTCATTGAGCGCTAAGACAAGTCTTTAAACCAACTTGGAAACAACGTGGAAAAATAGTTAAAGGTACATTGAATCTGATAAAGAATAAATTTTGAAAATATATATATATAGTTGTTTTGTTTTTATTAAAAAAACGGATCTTACTTTTTAAAACAACCCTCGTACAGGAAAAGGACTCATAAAATATGATTTTCTCTTTATATGCTACAGGTTTAATATGAAAATCATATGTATTGCAGTTTATCTACATCGATTTTTTTTTATCAATGCTCACTTATTTTTAATAACGGGGTTTTGTATATTAAAAGATGCCAAACGATTTATAGTAACATGAGTTATTTTCTAAATTCTTTTAACGGATATCTAGTATGAAAATCATGTTCAACTTTAAAGGATAAACCGAATAGAAAATATTAACTTTGAATAAAAACTTATTTACCTTTGAATGAATTATTCTTATGAACAGGTGGCGTATGCAGGAAATAATCCTGAAATTTAAACTCTTTAATATTTCCAAGGCCAACTATTTTGAAACCATTCCAAATACTGATTAGAAATAGTCAGTTTTCAGCTGCTCTGTCTGCTTTCATTTATCTCTCGATGCTAAGCTTTCTTTAAATTACAGAAACTAATTATCCGATATCTTTAATTAACCAATCGATAATCCTTATATTTTTATCCAACCATTTCAATTAAACTAATTCATTTTAATGATTTTTGATTCAATGATTATTCGTCTCTAAGAAGAAGCCTAATTTTTTCTAGTGGAGAGTTTTTTATAAGTTCTTATTAGCAATCCAATTTACCATTTAAAGAATACTTCACATAATAATGTGACCTCTCGCTATTTGATGAGGTCTTCAGGTTCAATTTTAATTATGCTGTGAAGGAAAAATTAGACAACGCTCAAGCAAGATAAGTAAAATTTAATTAATAAAAAAAGTTAAGTTAAATTCAGTTGTGGTATGCTTGGGATAAATCAATTGGATATAGATAAGTAGAGAATAAAAATACAAGTGTTAACAAATACTTAAAAATCTAAGCAAGATTACATCGATTTAGGTTAAGTTTATAAGTTTTCACGCGATTTTACAATTCAAAAGGCAAAACAGTACCAGAATTCCTCGGCACAAGATCAAGATCAGATTACGTTAGGTTAGGTTATTTTGTTGTGATTAAAGAGTTTTTTCTTTGTTTTATTGTATTATTGTTATATATACATTTGTTTCTTATTGTAAAACTAGCCACAATAAGACAATACTTATTTTTCAACAGCATGGACTAAAAACCATGGTTAATTACCAGCCGAAACCTACAATCCTTCCAGGGCTTATACACACAAGTGTTATAAACATATGACACTATCCAATATAGTGGTCAGGACCAACAAGTAATTATCAGGCGACACGTCAAAAGAATTGCTTAAAATGGGTGTCACCAAGTTTGGTGACTGATCCTTTGCCCAAGGCTCCCTTTTGTTCATCACAATCGAGGAGCAAGCTTGGGTGTATCATAACGCCATCGGTTGTTAGCAATCGCATCCCAAAAGATCGCTCATCTCAATCGATGAACAAGCTTGGATGTACGGTAACGCCATCGGGTGTTAATAACCGCAGCGTAAATAATTTGTTAGGACAAAGTCCTAAGCAGAAGCGTCATAATGGCAAAAGGCGGAAGGTGCGCAAAAAGGTGCGCCAGAGTAAAGGGGCGGAGCGGGAAAATTCAGATCGTGGAGAGAGAACGGAAATTCGAGCGGGATGGACACGAGGAAATCGCTCTGTATCATTACACCGAGGTCGTTCTAGTACGCCTCAGATAATCACGGCCGAACAGAAGGAACGGCCGCAGTTTTTGGACGATTCGCCCGACACCCCTGAGCGTGAGGAGCTTCTAAAGAAAACGCCCCCGCAGCCAGAAGCGAATGCGCAATTGAAACATTCTTTGTGTTCCATGAATTTAGTTTTGGCGGCCCAGCCAAGCCAGCAGACAGTATCTTTCTACTCAGAGGCGAGTGAGCACGAAGTGACGCCGAGCAAGGAACCCGTGGCCGGTGAAACACCAGTTCGTTCACCGAGAATAACAGAAGACGTCCCTCGACTCATCGCAGAGCCTCTAACCGTCTTTGCTACAAGGACGTTGGTCGTCGCAGCGAATTTTGGATGCGTCGGAGCTACATTGGCTGAGTTCCCTGGACGTAAGCTTAATTCCGGAGGGAAGGAGTACCTGGATTGGGTGATATAGTGCCCTACATAAGGTGGGTGAAGTTTTTGTCCAGTAAATCTCTT
>JAHWFO010094270.1:1209297-1278227 GCA_023313115.1 Rhysida immarginata
TCATTCATAATATCCAGGTTTATACTTTCTAATGAAGCAAAAATATTATAAATTTTCCAATGAAAACTGTTTTATTAAAAAATTAAAATGTCATCTAATTTTGGGACACCCTTTATATGCCCGTCTACGTTGAGACCCTTGAAACAACTTTTAAGCCTTGGATAGACACGATACGCAACGGAAGGCCTTACGTGTTTCAGCAAGACTCTGCCCCAGCACACAAGTCTCGCATGACACAGGAGTGGATGGCCGACAACTTCCATGATCACGTAACCCCTAACCTTTGGCCTCCTAACTCCCCTGACCTGAATCCGTTGGACTACTATGTATGGAGCTTGTGGAGAGAGAGGTCAATGAACACCCCCAAACATCAAAGATGAATTGAAAGCTGCCATTGTTCGAATAATGACCAATATGAACCATGATCGTTTGATTCGCGCATGTCGATCTCGCATTGAAGCAGTTTTAGTAGCTGAAGGCGGATTCATTGAATAGCCATATAACAAGAAGGTTTCTTGTGTATGCACTTGATATGTTTCGATAATAAAATTATTAGCTCGACTTATATCTCTGTTTTATTTCTTGGCGTGAATCTGTCCTCAAATACCTTACGTACCCTGTACAATGAAAGGTACCATTTTTATTATAAAGAGTGTCCCAAAAGAAACTGACATTTTGATTTTGCCGCCATTTTTTTCGTGCTATACAATCAGAGTAGAGATTTTTATATGCTGTCATTATTAAACATTGAGGTTAAATTATGCAAACCTACACAATCGAACAACGCGTAGAAATTGTAAAAATTCACTTCAAAAATTTAATGGTCGTGTTATCTCGCAGCAAAGTGAAGTGAAATGGCCGCCAAGATCATGTGACATAACATCGTTATACTTTTTTTCTCTGGGGTTAAGAATAAAGTGGACATCAATAACCACAAACAATTGAGAACTCAAAGATGAAATTTAACACAACACTGCTGAAATTTCCCAGCAATTATATCCACCTGTTATTGAAAATTTCCTCAAAAGAGTGAATTTGTGGTACCTCGGCCGGGGCGGTCATTTGTCAGATGGTCAGATGCAGTTTATCATTCATAATCTCCAGGTTTTTACTTTCAAATAATGCGAAAAAAATATTATAAATTTTCCAATGAAAAATGTGTTTTATTAAAAAATTAAAATGTTAGCTCATTTTGGGACACCCTTTATATGCCCGTCTTCGCCGAGCTTAAACATGTACGTAATGAATTTGAAGATGGAAGGATAAAACGGGCGCATCGTAACACGTTTGGTATGTGCTTTGTTCTTCGACTGGACGGTAACATACTACTCTTGCTTTCCGTATGGAAACATAAGCATATATTGCAGAGGATCATAAGATGGGTAGTTTTCTAAAACACCGACGAATCCTACCATCTGTGCGCTGGCGCAAAATAATATCACGAAGTGAACTGACTCCACTGCCAGGTTTTTACTTTCAACGTCCAAAGTTGTCAGCAAATTGTAGGGTCGACGGTCATTAGGTTGAACGTTTGGGGTATTAAGCAATACAACAGCCAATTCCGAAAATCAGGCTCAATACAAGATACAATACTCAGCGGGGATAACGCAAGACAATTCGTTTTAATACAACAATACCGTTACAAGCGACTGATCATTTTGTGGAGTTCGAAGGTCGACAATTTCCTGTTCGTCCAGTTTATAATGACAATTAACAAGTCCTTAAACGAAATTAGTATATACCTAGAGTAGATACACACCGATACCCCGCTTTTGATTTGCCTTGAAAAGCTCGGCGAAGACGGGCATCTCAGCTAGTTGTATATACTATATATAAAAATCGATTTGTTACTTTCTGTTTATCTTTTAAGCTTTGTTGACATGGGCACGCATAGGTTATAATCACTTTGTACCAGCCAAAGCCCCTTCGTTGGACAGATGACAGTCACTTAAACAAGAAATTTGCGATATACTGCGGGAATTGTTGTTACAAAAGGCATTTGCAAAAAATTCACATTTATAATGAATGAAATTATTATAGCGAACAATTAAAATAAACCATTAAACTTGGTTATGCACCGAAAGGTTAAACTAAACCATTCGCGGAACTATAATCTTAAACCGCCCTATATTAACATTGGAAGTTAAATATATTAACGAATGGTGAATAAAAATTTGCTAATAGGTATTTCATTATGTAGTTATACATTTCCTTACCAAGATTTGAGAGCGCGCCACCAGTAATTTTTCAAAAGAAATAAAGAAATACAGGTGTCTCAGAATTCATTGTACAAACTTCTAGGGGAGTTAGTATGGGTGATTCTAAGCAAAAAAGTTCATATGAAGATGGGTCCGAATTTGAACGATAACTGAGATATGTACAGAAATAAAAATGCCGCCACCAAGATCAACAAGTTAATAACTCAGGTTCTGTAAAGCCTAGATTAATGAAATTTTGGGGAATAACAGTGTACATAAGACTGTGTAAACCGTTAAAATTTGATTGAATTCCAACGAGAAGTTTCCGAGTTACACAGTCAAAATAGTAACAAGTGCTAGTTAGTACTCACAAGTGAGCACGTGTTATGATGTTGACTGAGTAACTCGGAAACTTCTTGTTGGAATTTCGATTAAATTTTAACGGTATACACAGTCTTATGTACCCTGTTATTCCCCCAAATTTCATTAATCTAGGCTTTACAGAACCTGAGTTATTAATTTGTTGATCTTGGTGACGGCATTTTTATTTCTGTTCATATCTCCTAGAAGTTTGTACAATGAATTCTGAGACACCCTGTATAAATATGTCTTATCCTTTTGACCACTCTGTTTTCAGTTATTTTGTTCCCAATTGGTTTCACCCAATTCAAGTTGCATTAGATTTGAAGCTCTGGCTTTTAAGATCATCAATAATTATGCAAAGTGGAATTGAAAAATATCTAAAAACTTGTGTGTCTTATCTTTTTGGCCAACACTGTAGTGCAAACGGTAGATTAGATCCAGTTGCTGAGCGAGGTCATTGAACTGCTATAAAGTTCAAGCTCCATGTTAGATCATGAATCAACAACAACATAAATATTTGAAAAATAATATTGATACGAATCCCTAAAGTATCTTGGATGAGGTTAATCATATAGGGCGAGTTACTTCATTATGCTGATAAAATAGAAGATACAGTGAATTAAGGAATAAATTCGCCGATCAATAGACACTCATTGTGAAATGTGCTTGTCTAACATGCACTTAATCAAATTGACTGCAGATAAATCGATGATAACTGAAATCATTTCGTCACTTGTGTAGTTTCGTTCTACATTTCCATATTACTGAAGGCTTTGTGATTTAGCATTGTGTTATCATTGCAAGGCGGACAATTAAATTTTAAACGCAAATAATTGTCTATCGTGAAATTAGCTGGTTTACAATTCTGCTCAAGATAATATCTTTTATTTACAAAAATGCAAGGGCTTATTATTTTCTAATTTGTTTACTTCTTATTTACGCGGTAGCTATAAAAAATCCCGGCGTTTGCTTATTTTATAAAAACTATCCACAAATATTATTTACTTCTATCACACTCACTGTTTCCTTCAAACTATTTCTATTCGGTAGCACAATTTTGCTTTTCATTCATAAAATTTTTGGAAACATTCCTGGAAACCATTCTTTAAAACCTGTTTCTGTTGCTGCGTTACTAAGTGAATTATTGTAAACATTAAGATGACGACTTTCTCGGAAACGCTTGTGCCACTCATAAGCACTTGCGATTTCTCATTGCCGTATGCTTTTTCAAGCAACGTTAATATCCTTGAATAGGTTTTCTGAAGCAAAACATAAATTTAATATCTGGACGTGCATGTTTAACTGTTAATGACGTAAACACGTTTTTGTATCCCTCTACTTTAATTGGGAGATTCGATAACAACCCATGATACTTTCGCTCAGGTCACTCATGCGTGTTTCAAAGTGAACCCATCCTTCTTTTCCTTCGATAAAAAGATTTTCAGTTACAACATCGACAAAAGGGTTATGCTTACAGCTTTGAAATCCTGAATGAGTGTTCATCCTGCTTTTGTAATAGCCTATCGCTACATCTGTTTAGAAGCTACTTAAGAGTTCGTATGGGCGGGGGATGATTACTGAAGGAGGATGTTTCTAATGTGTTGAAGCTATTTCTCCTGCTTGAAGATTAGCTACAATCCACGAAATTGGCTATACTACGAGACGTGTTATTTAATAAGTACCGTTTTATAGTAAAAACAAAAATACCATATACAAAGTGTCTTACCTAAAGTGAACCAACAGCCAACTTCTAAAATGCAAATACGACAGAGTACTTGTAATGGAAGAATTATGCTATTATGTGAGGAGTTTTTTATGTGTGTAATCTATTTCCAAAAAACCGACGCAATTTTCCAGTATGGAAGTCAACTTTGAAATGTGCAATGGAAGACCCTGTTTTCAATAGTATTATCAGATTGTACACAACATTTGAGAAATGTTTTATTATTGGTGTTTTTTCAATTGATCCAACCATTTAGGAGATAGAAGGCAATGAATGCTTGGATTGTGCACAGAAAAGGCAAAAAAAAAAAAGGAAACTGTATACAATGGATAGCAATGTTTTTATTTGAACATTACATGCTTACAGTAACGCAAAACAATGGCTGTACAATAAATGTTGTTATAATAAATATTAACCACTCCCGTTTTTCACAGTCGACCCCACCCAATCCTTCGACATGAACTGATTTTCTTGCAGCTCTTCTTCCTTCTTCGTCTGAATCTGTTTTTTTTTCACCGATAGCCAATAACAATTACCCTTACTCTTTTCCTAATAATTCTACCTCCCTTTTTGCTACACCCACTACCCCAACAGAAGTTACCAAAATTATTTCCCAAACTAAGTCTTCTCCCATACCCAATCCTCTAGGAATTCGTTCAGATATTATTTTTTCCAAACAAGCGTTAGTTTTCCGCTATCTTATATATTTAATTATTCAATATCATCTGGTATTTATCCCTCTAATTTAAAATTGGCGAGAATTTATCCCATTTATAAAAAGGGGACCCTAAGACCTATACAAATTACCGTCCTCTTGCCACACTCCCGGTTTTTGCAAAGAATTTTGAGAAATTATTTTATATTCGGTTATCCCAATTTATCTTTTCTAATAATCTTATTAACCCTTATCAACACGGATTCGTTCCTAAGAGAAATGTCGAAACCGCTTGTTTTGTACTAATTAAATTTGCATTCGACAACATTTCGTTGCGGCGAAATTAACCCTTACACGAACCATTTCGTTGCGGCGATTTTTGTTGACTACTCTAAACCATTCGACAACATTCCTATTTCCCTTTTGCTTGATAAATTATCATTATTTTATAACATTCGTGGCCCACCTCTATCTTGGTTATCCACCTTATTAACTAACAGGCAATACTATTTGTCTCATGCAGTCTTCATCAACTATATCAAGAAATCGGGGTGTCCCTCAAGGGTCGATTCTATCCCCATTATTATTTAACTTATTCGTTAATGATCTCCCAAATGCGTTAATGCCAACTTTTCCCAATTTTTACGCTGATGATGTTACTTTACTGTTCTCTAATATTAATTTAACAGAGCTCTTATCATCCATCAATTCAATTCTTTTGATTCTGAAACATTGGAACGACATAAATTCCTTGATAGTAAATATCGATAAAATGAACTTGATGTTTTTTTATCAACAAAACAAGAAAGACATCCCCGAAGCTCAGTTTGTTCTATATGAAAATAACCTAATAAAACCAGTGAATTCAATTAGATATTTGGGTCTAATTCTTTCACATGATCTTACGTGGAGTTATCATATAGATCAACTTGTATCTAATCTTAACAAAAAACAAGGTACAATTTCTAGACTTCATTATTTACCTCGTAACATACTTTTTTACAATTCATGGATTCACTCATCCTTATGTTACGGCATAATCTTTTGGGGTTCTTCAATAGTTTTTGATTTAAAACTTATCTTAAAACTCCAAAAATGGTTTCTGAGAATTTTATCCAACATCTATTTGGTGAATTGCATATTCTAACAATCAATCAAGTATTCAAGCTGCAAATCTCTTCCTTTATACGAGGCATGTTTTTTAAGTAGGTACCGTTTTGGAATTAAAAAAAGACGTGCAAAAATATCGCAATAATTTTATTTTTACATGAAAGCCTGTACCTTAATCTACTTTTCTACATAATTTCCGTGAATATTGAGGCACTTGTCATAACGTGGCACCAGTTTTTGAATACCCTCCTCATAAAATTCTGCCGCCTGACTTGTTAACCACTGTATCACAAATGTTTTGACTTCGTTATCGTCTTGAAGACGCTGACCACCCAGGTGTTTCTTCAAGTGCAGGAACAAATGGTAGTAGCTGGGCGCCAGATCAGGGCTGTATGGAGGATGATCTAGAGTTTCCCATTTAAAAGATTTGATGAGATCTTTGGTCCGATTAGCCATATGTGGACGGGCATTGTCATGCAGCAAAACGATGCCCTTACTCAACTTGCCACGTCTTTTGTTCTGGATTGCACGACGCAGATTGTTCAATGTCTCACAATAAGACGCTGCATTGATTGTCTCATTACGAGGCAGAAACTCCACTAGCAATACTCCTTTTCTGTCCCAAAAAACTGTGCACATGATTTTCCGGGCAGAAATTGTTTGCTTAAACTTCACTTTTTTGGGTGATGATGAATGTCGCCATTCCATGGATTGTTGTTTCGATTCTGGTGTGACGTAGGCCACCCATGTTTCGTCACCAGTAACAATTTGGTCTAAAAAATCTTCACCTTCATTGTGGTACCGCTCAAGGAAAGTCAATGCACTGCCTAAACGTTGGGTTTTGTGCAAATCCGTCAACATTTTTGGAACCCAACGTGAACACAATTTCCGGTAATTCAAGTTCTCGGTCACAATGCGATACAAAACACTACGAGAATATTGAGGAAAGCAGTCGCACAATGATGAAATTGTAAAGCGTCTGTTTTCTCTCACCTTTTCGTCCACTTTCTGCACCAACCTTCTTCATTAACGACCGAAGGACGCCCACTCCGTTCTTCATCATGCACATTTGTGCGGCCATCTTTAAATGCTCTCACCCATTTCCTTACCATTCCATCACTCATAATGTTTTGTCCGTACACTTCACAGATCTCACGATGAATATCGATCGGTTTTACGCCTTTAGCACTAAGAAATCGTATAACAGCCCGTACTTCACAATCGGCGGGACTCACGATTGTCGGAGGCATCTTAAACTCTCAGTAAACAACGTATACAATGAAGAATCAGACTGTAATGGCGTCAGTGCGTAGACAAGAGATGTAGTTAACCAGCGCGCATGCGCGGAACGCCGACCGTAGCGCTGCGGCGGCGGAATCGCAAAACGGTACTTACTTAAAAAACATCCCTCGTATATAAAATAATAAATTCTAATTTAATCATAACTACCCCCTTAAATCAAGATATTCATAGTTATTCAACCAGAACTGCTTCCGACATTCGTCTACCGCTGTCAAAACGGGGATATCTTCAACGTTGCGTATCCTACACTGGTTTAAAAATGTGGTCTTCTTTACCCCTTGAAATTAGATTATTTCAATTATTTCGAAAATTATTAAAAAGGTTTATACATACCAATGTCTATATATAGTGTAGCTTAATTAGGAGAAATTTGTTTCTTCTTTTCACTTATTAGTTTATAATTTCACTTACCTTTTTTATTGTTCAAGATAATAATTATTACTCTTAATTGGTTATTTGTTTTTTGAATCTTTTTTAAGAATTTTTTTTTTGATAGATTGTCAATTCAAATAGTTATCATCTTATCTATAATCTACCTATTTGGTCGATGCCTTGAACTTTTTTTTTTTTTTTGAATTTTCTTTCGTATTTCCTTATTCAATTATTACATTATATAATTAACTTATTATCTACTAGCCGAACTACTTGTATTTATTCTGTATATTTGAACTTATGACACCCACCAAGTCTCAACTCGTCGGTCATAGACCATACAGGTCTTGGATGGGTGCCATTGTAATTCTAACTCCTAAATAAATAAATAAATAAATTCTCGGAAATAGAAAAAAAAAATCACATGGTCTTTGTATTAGGTTCTTGCAAAAGTTTCTTCCGGTTCTAAAACCCGTGCCCAAGAAGGGCTCATTTTCCGAAGGGGATGTTCATACTTTTTCAAACAAATTATTGCATTCGATTCCTGAATATCTTTGCTATATTACATCCAAGAATCAACTTTCTGACTATACATCTGTGAGTGCATCAACAGTCTGAAATGGACCTTTCACGCGAGCATATTCGAGCAATAATCTTCTAAGAGTATTCTGGAAAGATCAGTGCTGCGCAATGTCACCGAAACATTTGCCAACGTTTAGGTGATGGCACTGTTAGTTTACGTACAATAGAAGAATGGTATCGCCCGCTCAGACGCGGAGATAGCACTCTTCAAGATGCACCTCTCTGGTCGGCCAATCATGATTTCAGATGGTGAATGATGAAGATCACAATGTAACAAAGAGGGAACTCGCAGAACAGTTCAAGGTTCACTTTTCAACCATTGCTCGGCATCTGAATGAGCTGAATCTGTCATTCAAGTTCAATTGTTTTTGTGTTGGAATAAAAATCCGGAAAAAACTTTTGCAACAACCTGATACATCTGTAAGCGATGTTGCAGATACCTTTCTGAAAGAAGTATCGTTCCCTCCTTCAACGCACTGTACGCTACTCGGATCCTGCACTGAATATCCTCAGGTGTTTTTGGTCGACTCTTGTAAACTGTATATTTTAACAGACCCCCAAAGAAAAAAAGTCGAGAGGCGTTAGATCAGGAGATCGAGGAGGGGGGGGGGGAAATTCAACTGGTCCTTCTCGACCAATCCATCTGTCATGGAAAGTGTTTGTAACGGCGATCCGAGCTATGTGGGAGGAGTGTAGGGAGACATCGTCCGTTGTTTTCGTTTAAATTGATTAGAAACGTAGGCTTCAGTTGAAGGAAGAAAAATGCATGCATAATTAATGAGCTAGACAATCAGGTAAATATGGAGGCAAGTGGCAAATTGGCCAGTGAGATCCCAGCCAGCCAATGAAGTAGGAAAGAGGCCCCAGAGTGGAATGTAAAAATTGGAGGCCGAACCGCTCGCAGACGTTCAATTTGGTTGAATCAGGAGCAATCCGAGAGTAGCCGACCTTATGGAAAGGTAGGAAGCCAAGCGTCCTCTTAGCCAATGGAAAGGCTAAGATAGGTGTTACGGCGGAGATTTCGTAAAACAACAGCGTTCTCCTCGAAAGAGGCATCTTCGCCGATGACGTCAATCGCATCATCTAGAGAGGAGACAAATGAGATCGGAAGAGAGGATGACGCAGAGGCTGACGTCGGCGATAAAATTCAAACGGGAAAGAAAATTGGGTAGATGGAACGTTATCAAGCGAGCAGAGCGGAGCTTAGAAAAAGATGATCTGTTCTTCGAGGGAGCTTTTTTGCCGGCCTTTACAAACAGTAATTCGCATTCTGAGAGAAGCGAAACAATTACGGAAAGCAACGCTGGAAATGACAGCTCTTCGTTTGAGGACATCTTTATGCTCCTTGCCTCGTAGTATTATCCCGGACTCTGTTACAAAGTATTTGACTTCATGTTCATTACATCCAACGGAATTCCACAGAGTTAATGTGTTTCATGATTACATGGATATCAGCTCGGCGGCCAGAATGATATGTGTATTTCCATTTTCTGCGCACACTAAAGGACGTTATTTTCTCCTATCAGGATAGCCTCCATATCTTGTGTTACAGACCCTTTACCATCGCATGTAAGTGGCTTAGATTTAATCTCTGCTATTCAACATTGCGAAGCCTTATGACTTTACGTTAATCGCCTACTTACTTTAACTTTAAAATATTTGATTTAAAGGCAGTAAATATAGTGCTAGTGAAATCTCTACTAGCCATAGAGCCACTCCAGAAAACATAGTTTTTCGAGGGAGACGAGATTAAGCTAGCCGTTTGAAAGTCAGACGGGACGACATCATTAAGACGAACAACCTTAGTCGAACTCTCGCATGATAGACGTGATTCAACGTTCGACCTACAAAAGTTTAGACTACGTAAAAGTCTATGATTGACTTTGAATAACGAGCTTTTATGTTAAGCTGTATCCGATAGGAAAAAACATGCTGGTCCTCAACAAAGCACATTAATTGTCACGAATGGTGACGCTTGAAATTGAGCATGCGAGGGAGAAGAGCGAGCGACAGGTGAGCGAGGAAAGTAGCGTCTGCGCGGATCTTCAAGTTGTGGCTCCATCTATCGCCAGCATTGAGAAGATTTCTCCTTTTCATGATATTAATAATAATATTAATTTGATATCTATCTATCTATCTATACATACACTTCATGATCAAAGGAGTTGGGACACCCCTGTGAACACCTACCGTAATTGGGTGACTAGACTGGGCCCGTCATCAAGGTTGACGGAAACCTCAATGCTGATGGCTACAGGACCATTCTGGATAACGGGGCACTTCCAGCGCTGTGGGAACACTTCGGTGACGGGCGGTTCCTCTTCCAGCACGACAATGTGCCTTGCCACAAAGCAAGATCCATATCTGACTGATTTGACGAGATGCAGGTTGAAGAACTGGATTGGCCCGCCCAGAATCCTGACTCAACCCCATCGAACATCTTTGGGACGAACTGGAACGACGTGTGAGATCCAGGATGGTTCGCCCTACATCTGTCCAGGAACTGACCACGACACTCCTCGAGGAATGGAGGTCAATACTGTGGATACATACCGTAAACTTGTGGACAGTATGTCATGTAGGGTGGAGGCAGTGATAGCAGCTCGGGGTGGTCCTACACACAACTGACTGAAGCTTTTTGCGGCTTTACGGTAGAACAACAGGTGTCCCAACTCCTTTAATCATGTAGTGTATAATAAAACTGTAATGTGTCCGTGGTTGTTCGCGCATCACGCAAAAACTACTGGACTGATTTTGATGAAACTTTGTATGGTTATAGCTTACAGTCTGGGTCTTCAACTAGGGTACTTTTTTCTGCGTGAAAATGTCTCATTCCCACGGAAAAATTCCAAAACGGCGCGGTGGAGTGGTAGTTAAAATTGCCAACAGATGTCGCTGTGACTTTTTAAATTCGCGCAGCAGTAGTTAAACTTGCCAATAGATGTCGCCAGATAAGAGATATGCCTTCTAAACATGCTTTCTAAATATGCCTTTCAGAAAGGTGAAATCTTTCTCAGGACTCCAGAAAAGCTACGAGAATGAGACAAATACAAATGAAGTAAGTGATGGTTATGGCTTATATCTTAGTATAGTTATACTGTAGCTTATAGTCTGGTTCAACATTTAGGCTACTTTTTCCTGCATGGAAAAGGTCACATTCCCACGGGAAAACACAAACACTGGAACCATGCGATGTTCAAACGTTTGCCAAAAGATGGCGCACGAGTGGTTTAGAGTGTTTTAAACCGCATTATGGTTAAATTTTTCCTTTTGAAGTTAAAACTAAACTTCACAAAAGAATTCTACGACAAGGGTTGCCACCTCTCCGATGTTGGGCTGGAGACTCCCGTATTGGTATTATTTCTCTGGAATCCAGTTTCAAACAGCCATTCTCCAGTTTTGCAGCAGTTACTGCATGGACTCGCTAGTCACTTTGAAGGTTTCGATTTCAGAAACAACTCAAAATCCTTGGCTCTCCTACTACCATGAATTTTGGGGGACCATTTCAGGAGGTTCAGAAAGTACGCCAGCCTGTGTAAAAAGACATCATGAAAAAATCCATTTGCACAAAAAGAAATGTTTAATTTTAAAGAAAAATTACATTTCAATGAAATTATTAATATCCCTGAAAAAAATTAATTATATTAGATGGAGAAATCTTGTTTGACGAAGGTGGCAACCCTAATTCCGGTTTTGATACTCTTTAAAATATTACAGTGAAACCTCTATTCTCGACCACCTCTTTAACACGACCCCCTCTTAACTCGACCACTCTTCCTTGGCACGGAATTAATGTCTCATAGGTATAATGCATTTTTTCCCTCTTTAAGCCGACCACCTCTTTACTCGACCAACGACCACCCATTTCAGGCACCAACCATCAATATACCCTCTTTAAACCGACCAGTAGACATGGCAAAATCGAGTCAAGATTTCCATGACTTGATTTTGCCATGTTTACTGGTCGGTTTAAAGAGGGAACATCAATGATTGGTGCCTGAAATGGGTGGTCATTGGTCTTGGGATTGAAGCGCTAATAATGCCACTTCCTCTAATTTAAAGAGTATGCTCATTTTTTTGAAGGAGGAGTAGAAAACTGAGCATTGTTCAATCGTGTTTCTTTGCTTTGTGTATCAGTGGCATTCACTCACACCGCTGCTTTATCTTACAGTTAGGAAGAGCTCAACATGTGATTGCAGTTGAGAATGCACATGTTGGGCTCACTTTACATCACTTTCACTCTTCACATTACATTTCAATTTCTTGCCTGCTATTGTCACCTCAAAAAGAAACCTTTGTTTTTTATCGCTACAGGACCAAGTCAAAACTTGCTGCATTTGTTTGAAGAGGTGAAAAAAGAATATCAACAAGTTACAGTACGTAAAATGTTGAGCAGAAAAAAATAAACTTCAATGTTGCAGTTTTTCAACAAAGAATAGGGGAAATTTTTGATCCAATAATTGGGATCACTTTTATTGCTATGTAATTATACATGTATTATATATTTATATTTTGTTTTCACGTATTGTTTATTTTGAATAGCCACATTACTGCATAAAGTTATGAAAATTTCATTAAAATTCATTAATAAAACTTTAGTCCATTATGCAAATCACTAAAATAATAAATGAAACCAAAAGAGTAAGCTTTGTATATCATCAAATTACATGTATATCCTTATAATGTTAAACAATTCAGACAATGAAACTTTATAAATTACGCTTACCCCCCCCCCCCCCAATTCTTTAAGAAGACCACCTCTCCAAACGACCACTATTACGTGGAACCATTGCTGGTCGGCTTAAAGAGGTTTCACTGTACAGACTTCGAATTTTCCTTTGCGTATTGGTTGTTGTTTAGTTTTTGTCCTTTTGGCTGCAGTTTTTGAACTTTTTTTTGGCGCTGAATTTTTCCGCACCGAGTTCTACGTGGGCGGAGCCGCGAGCACAACTAGTTATTAATAATATTAAATTTAAGAAGGTTAAAATGAAGCGTCGTAGGATTTGTGGTGGCAGAAGTTAAGTCAGAAGGCGCTGACGAGACTAACGAGAGAGAAATGAGCTGGAATTGCAGGAGTGAAGACGTATCCGCGGAGGCTGCGGATTTTCTATTGTGTTGGCTTGATGAAGTTAATGCTCCAAGCAAAGGGAGTAAAGGCAACGCTAATTTATTAGCAAGTGAATTGTCGTCTTCCTCCAGTGTTTCGCAAGCAGAGCTTTTGGTTAACGAAGATATTAACGCGTCTCGCTCAACCACGTCCCGTAAATTGTGTTCTAATGATGTTTCAGACTTTTCCAGTGAACGATTGCCCGCTGAGCTCAACCAGCCACACGTGCAAGGCCGTCACTCGTAAGATTTCTTGATGTGCATCAAATTGCAGTGTTGTCAACATTAGTTGAAAACGTCCTCAGCGCAGATACGACAACGAACGCCGTGTGGCTGGTTTCTTCCCAGGCGAAAGTGATTCTCAAGTTTTGGTTTGCGAGCGTAGCTCCAATGTTATCCGGATTTCGTGTTCGATGCAGTGGAGACCACTCCTTTCAGCGGCTGCATTTTCCCATGCTCCAAGCATATTTCTAACATCAGTGAAAGGACTACCGAAAGTCTTCCAGACCTACTTCTTGAAAAATCTTCACTTCACGTCTGGTCAACAATTCCCTGTGGTTAACTTGATTGCCCCGTGGGCTCTACAAGCCTTCGTCGTGGAAGGATTGGACTGTTTGTGCTAAAATTCCAGGTGAGCTCATATTTTCCCTCTATTCTCGTTATTTCATGCCTTCTTTAAAGCCACGCCACCATTTCGTTCAAAGTTTTTGTGTCCTAGCCCTTAGCTGTTTTATTGTCCTTGTACTTAACTTCACGTAATGTTTTATCGTCTTCTGTACGGTAATTGCTAGTGTCGTCATAGCTGCATCATGGAACTTGCTGCTTTCAGCGTGGCTCAAGCAACTCTCAAGATGGTCAAAATTATTAATGTAATATGCTCAGAATCTAACGTTCAAATTCTATTGCTAAAAAGCAGTGCTCTTGTTTAAAAAAGATGAATTATTAATGTCTAGCGTTAATTAAGGTGATTAGTGAAAATGATATATATATAAATGTGTTCAGTATCCTTTAGTTTTAACTCCTCCACTGCATTTAGTAGATATTCTTGTGACATTAATATTTCACAGTTCATTTATTGAATTACGAAAACAGCGGAGATTCGTGGTGGCGATAACTCAAGGAATGCAATAACCCATGAAGTACTTGATGGAAATTCTCCGTTTTGCCATTTAATATGTACCATGTATCGGCTAACGGGAATCGGCACACAAAAGACGGTATCCAGCCACATTAATCCTATTGGAGTTCCAGGTACGAAACCACATTCAGCAGAGGACCAAATTTCGCACTTTCTTATTTTGCAAGCATCTATAGTAGCTTCAGATGAGTAACTTATTTCAGTTTGGTGGAAATCTGTGACATACCACAGGAAAGGACCAATCAGATCCTATAGCGACAGGGGCTGTAGTAACCCAATTCTTCAAATCACCATTTTTACTGGATGGATGCAGCGTTCCAGTCGAGGCAGCGATACTACAAATAAGGCCGGTATTGAAGGCGAGTACTCGTTTTGTATGCCCTTGGTATTGAAGGCACGCGAAATAACCTTAATATTTATTTTGACTTTTATTGTGCTCGTATTGAAAATTTGATTGTCGTTGCTAATTCCGTTCTTTTGGTATCTTGCTCTCTTAGGGTGTGTCTAAAAAGTCCGACCGGTAGCGACCGGTCAAAGCCCGTCATAAAGCTCGTTTTGGAGCCATCAGTGACTGATCGAAATTTTGACTATGTTCGGTCGACGCGGGAATGATGCAGGCATACGTTTTGAAAAAGGCAAACAGGGAAGGCAATCATATACTACTACTAACGCATTTTAAGCATCATTTTTTACAGGGTGATCCCAAACATTATTTTTTTTTGTTCAATTTTTTGTTGGTGTCCTGTTTGCCTTCGCTGAAATATATGAGATATAAAACGTTTTGCTCTTTACACCCCTGAAGTTTCAGGATAATTCGTCAAGTGTTTTTCTAGATATTCGACAAAACGTCCGGGTGTACGGATACTTTGGCAGGGCAGTCGATATTTTCGCTCTCTAAAGATGTAAAACCACAATTCTTAAATAAAATTGGTAGAGACTTTACAACACAACAAAGGGAGAACAGAGTTTCCGACTAATTTCACCATTTATCAAGGGGGAATAAAGCCGGGAATAAATGGCGAAACTAGTCGGAAACTCTGTTCTCCCTTTGTTGTGTTGTAAAGTCTCTACCAATTTTATCGATAGAAACAGCACCATGGACCCCTTATTCAACGATTATACAATTCTTACGCTTTTCATCATATTTGCCAATCGTTTTATAACTTATTTATCAGGCAGTAAACACTTTAGTGAGTTCACTTTTAAAATTCCAGTAGTTCGCCAGTTTTTCAGTCGTTGCTTAAACAAGATAGGCTTTCCAAATTCTTAATGATCCTTCGTTTTCCTCATTATTTGAATGAGTACCATCTATTGCTGGCAGCACTTGAAAACTTTACTGAGGCCACGCGGCTACGTACATAATCATATAACTTGCAATTATTCTCTATGCGCGGAAGTTCTGTTATGCTTTTCTTTTGTTCGGCCCTCCGTCCGTCTGTGAATCAATTTTATGGAAACATATGAAATATTTTCATAATCTGGTTTCATCAATCGAAATATGAAGCGGGAATTGGACACGTTCCAACATGTTCGAAATCGGTTCAATGCTTTAACGTTGACTGAAAAAACATTATTTTTTTTGGTTTTACAATTAAGCAGTTTAGTTCTGGCTTGGTGCGCCTTTTATGATCACTTAATTTTAACAATAGACGCTCGCTTCATTCAATAACACATTATTTAGGTGTGGTTATAAATTTACAAATCTCCGATGGTTTGTTTTTTGCATCTAATCTTTCGGTATTTCATTATCTCATTCTTCAATGGTTTATCTGCATTAAGTTCCTAATTCAGGGGTTTTTTTAAGTACTTGTAATGGGCGTGGCATAAATATCATTCTTGTCAGTAAGGGTAAAGGAATACAATGCCCATAGCTGGAAAATTTTATTTTAATAAAGGCACAGCAACTGTAAAACTTTGTTTCTTCATGATCAATCAGCTTTTCTCCAAATGCAATTCGTTGGTTACTCGGCGTACAGTATTTATAAACGATAATCTCGTATAATCCATTTGTGCTGCAGGGTCTCATTTAATTTTTTCGAAATGAAGATATTCTCTTCCAAGTCACTTCATATTGTTTAAAAACTTTTTTTTTACCCATTGATCGATCGTTATTTTAATGAAACAACGTGTTCTAACGAACTGTGACTGTAATATGTCAGAACCCTGTTCAAAAACCTTTTGTTTGATACCTCGATCATCGTTGTGCGTTTTGTAAGTAAAGAGAAAAAGGGGTGTTGACATGCGAAATAACATATGCGATTATTCACAAGTCGACAAAGTTTTATAGTTTACAATTCAAAGTTTACTTGATCATTTCAATGTATGATATAAATGGTTCTTCCCTTGAAAAGGATGAGCAGCGATCTCGACCAACTCCTTAACAGCTAAATTCTGTTAATATTCGACAGCCTTTTTTATTTTCAAAATCGCTAAATTCAGCCACTGATTAAATTTCGCCTCTGGTTTACTTCTTTATATTGCATCACGCTTATCTTTTCCAGGATTGTGGAGTATCTAACATTAACGAGTATCTTCTATCGTCTGAATTCGTAGAATTTGAAAATTCAGTTGTGCATTCGTTGAAGTGGTTTGCGGAAGTGGTTTTGCTTCCGCAAACCTTTCCTTATAGGCTATTTTCATAATTTCTATTCTTGAAATGTTATCATTGACTGATTTTAGTATTTGATATCTCATTAACCTTTTATGGCAAAACAGGGACAAAATTAGTACGAACAGGCTTATCAACATACCCAAGCGAAAATTGAATCATAAAGTATCATATAATTCAATATAAACTTAAAGTATCATATAATTCATAAACTTTATTTCAGATATACTGTCCCTCAGTGCCAATAATCAAATAATTTAATGAAATAATTCAAATAATGAAATATTGGAGATAAATATAAAAATTTAGAAAGATTTGAAATTATCTAATAAGAAATTCAAGAGTTAAAGTTTTTCCACTCAGGCTTATTCGGTTTCATAACAAATCTATATCACGTGGAACATTATGATTTATAGCTGGAACAGAATGTATTTTCATTCACATTACCACAAGGAAATGTCCCTTGCATAAACGTGGCGATTTTTCATTACGACACGAGAAAAAAAGAGAGATAGAGAAGGATTCGCTATTCATAATGGATGATTTATTAGAGGATGTCAAAAGTAGCAGGGTGTCTTAAATATAGGATGAAAAGTGGAACGATTCTGTTATGGGTGGATGAAAACAGCGAATGTATTATATATATGGTTATTTTTAAAATAAATTTTATAATCATACAAAAGATTCACAAGATGATTAAAAAAAGAAAGCGGGTTTAAAGATTTCTTTTAGGTTAAGATTAAAATGTCGTTGGTCATTTAGAAGCATATATTTCACATTAAACTGTGCCAGCAGTCGCAAACGGGAACTCGCGAACGATCAATATGAAGGAAACTAGAAAAAAAAAACTGAATCATTGACAGAAAATGGATTTTATGAGGGATTTGAAAATCATTTCATAATTAACATGTCTTCTCTAAATATGAAAACCACTCAACAATATTAAAATTTAGGGATTAAAGACTACGTGCAAGACAGATATGTATATAGAAAAATCAGTAGAGAGATTGACAAACAGAGAGAAAGAGACGTGAGGTATTGAAGTGCTTCTGAAATTGACAAGGGGTGGCTGGAGGACAAAATACTCCGATTTCAACGGCGGGTTATTGGAGCCAAAAGGGTTGACGTATCATTCAGACGAAGGTGAGGCAATATTAAATTACTGCCCTCGAAATAAATGACAGCTGTAGCATTAAAGAACAACGATGTTTTAATTAAGGTGAAATGTTTTTTGCAAGTTTCCTTGATTAAGACAGGTTTTCGGGGATTTATATTCTGTGCGAACTAGTTTTTATAAAAATAAACTAGAACTGATTATTTAAATCTCAATATTGTGCTCAGCCTTCTATGTGTCAGCTAATAATTTGCCAATGTGAGAGTCAAAACTCAGATTTTAAGCAGTTTCATTAAAAATAGTTAATAATTTTGTTCTTGCATTTTTCCTTAATGCCTGTTAACTTTCTTCACCTGTTTATTGCTGAAGACTTTTTAAGCATTTTAATTTATAAGATTTTATCCGCGCGCAGTTTCAAATTAGTTTCAAATTCAATTCATATTGTTGCAAAACCCACATGTTCTCCTTTATTTATAGTTTATTATTTGATGAGATATATGTGTGCAGTTAAGATTTAAATAAAAATTGTTGCTCAGACAACAATGGTCAGGTGACTTTTCAAAGCCAGCGCCAATAAAGACTCATTTTATTGGCGCAACAATTTTTTTCCTCATTGAGCTTGCAAAACTGTTTCCGTGACGAAGTCGCATGCTCTCCTTTATTTTTAGTTTGATACTTCATTTCTAAATTTCAATGTGAATATATATGAACATAATATAGTTGAATTTCTTGTTTGTTTTTCGATCGAGTCTATTCGTTCAACTGCAAGTTATACAGTGATGAAAATAATTTTCTTCTTTGATTGAGATAATTTCTAGACCGTATAAAGAGCATGTACGGCTTTTCTGAAAGGCGACACTGTAACAAACATTTTTATTGTCCTGTTTGAAGTGTTTGCGAATTTATTAATAGAAAGGGCAATTTAAACTGGCCGAAATTTGAGAAGCATTGATCTTCGCCAAGATAATTGGAAACGAAATTTAAGCCCTTTCTGTAATTTCCGTTTTCAGAGACAATTGGTGGCTGGCATGCCAACACTATTCAATTCGTAGTTTTCAAAAAACTAAATCCTTGGTCCTTATAGGACGCTCATAGTTAATTCCATCACGTCTGCTTACATAACATTGTTTGAAAATTCTAATATTCTTATTTCTCCCATAATATAAAGTAGATATTCATTATGTATTCAGTATTCATTTCAGAATGAACCTTGAAATCAAGGAAGACGTGTGTTTTTCTGTCAAACTTGATTTCTATAGATTGCATTAACGCCTACTACTGAACCAATAGCTGTTTATCTTAACTTTAGATTAACCAATAAACATTTTAAATGTGTGTAAAAAGCAGCAGGAAAATATTCTGAATCACTGCAGTATTATCAAAAGATATTCTATAATGATTTTTTACTACGCTGAGTTTATAGCAAAAAAAATTATTTTAGCTTCTAATGTTATTTTTCCTTACGAGTCAATTGAAGGCTGAGAAAAAGGGATGAATGAAGATGCTTTATATTAATATTACAATAAATTTGATCGATAGTCCAAAAAATTTTTTAATATTTTTCCCCCGAGATAAAGAGCTCACAATAAGTTTTTTTCAGTTTTTTCCCTTTATTTTTTGCAAAATTGAACGAAAGCATTATTAAAATTCCCCAAAAAGATTTTGGTTTGGTATAAGAGATCACTTACAGGTAACATGTGACTGTCTTTATATTCTTTTATTAATTAAAATTAATTATAAGTTGCAAGCTCAATGAGGAACAAAAAATTCCAGCGATTGGAGTAAAAATATTTAAACTGAAATGAAGAAAGTTTTCTATATACTGCTCTATACTTAAAATCGGATTAAAAATGATATTTTATGAACAGAAAGTAATAATAAAGAATTTTAATTAACTTTTATAGAGAATATTTCTTGAGCCATTCGAGGAAAACAACTTTAACATACATTAATTGAATGAGAGCAGAGGAGGAGAATGAAAATAATTTTCGCAAGGAATGAAAGCGTTCTCCAGGGCAAAATTTTTTTTGCTAGAGTTTTCGTTAACATCATTCATTACAAGTTAATTAAACCAAATCATATTTTGTGCCTTCTTTAATCATCTAGCGAGTTAATAAAACCTGAAAAGAAATGCAAAAACTGCAATTAATTAAAACATCTTTGACCTCTTTAGGAATTCTGTTGAAAATAAACAAGACCCCCAGAGGTCTTTTAGTAATCTAATAGTCTGCAAAAAAAAATTAGACTTTTACGCTATAAAAATTCCTATTAAGTTTCTTACACAGTAAAAAAGTCCTGTTAAGTTCCTACAAGAAACTTACTAGAAAGAAAGATTAATTTAAATTATTGGGAGAAAATTTCTGGGATCTCCTTAAGAATATGAAAAATGATTAAGTAAATTAGATGGATATTAAATACGGAAGTTTGTTTCTTGTTTATGGTGACGACTGTTAAAACGTCGTAGCACGGGTTTGAAATGCACGAGGCTCGTGAAATTTTACATGAGTTCGATAACAATCGAATATATCATTCACTTCTTCTTTTTCAAATTTTCTGCCAAAATCCCCTCAGAAGCTGAATCGTTCTGGGAGGGCTTAGTTACTCTTATTCCAGAATAATAGAACAGCGTAAGGGAAAAGATCTCGATATTTCCAAGAATATTATAGAGAAAATTATCAAACGCAAGAGAACAAATGGATCCTAACAATCAACAGTGCAGCGCTGTGGAACACCAAACGCATCTCCGTTCTTCCCGTACTAAGACTAACTTCGAAGATGCTAGCCCTTACTTTACTATTGGCTAACTTCACTATTTGAACAGTGAAGAGGCCTTACGGAAAATTCTCCAACACAACGGGCCTTTTGCAAGCAAGATTGGAACCACTGTTACATCGGTAAACTGTATTATTCTTCAAGATTTGAAATTAGAACGTCGTCATAAGGCCCGAGTGCTCGCTTTGTTGCCAAGATACATTGCAGAGAGGCGAACCGACAGCGGAAACTTGTATGAACGCTATTTAGCAAGCAACAAATGGTAGAACATAGAGGAGGCTAAGGTCCATTTATCGAGAGATGGCAAGACATGGGAAAACGGGCAATTTTTTTATCGACAACTGGGTGATATGACTGGATCTAACCAACACCACCTCTACTCAAAAAATTTTCATACATTGTTACATCATCATACGGTGTCATGTTTAATCGAATTTCTACCAATAATAAGCCCTAAATTATGACTCCGCATGATGATATAACAATGTATGATATTTTCGCGCTCACGCTTTGAGTAGAGGTGGTGTTGATCTGACTGGGTGCGTCAATGCCATGCGAGTTTTCCGAAAGGATTCATAGTGGTTGTTAGGTACAGCTATAATGGACGTCTGGCCATCAAAAAGATGGGAACCAAGAAAAGATAAGTTCTGCCTACTCTCAGGAAAATGTCTTGGAACATGCATATCGAAACGATATCACATGGTTATAGGGCCTTAGGGCGAAGGACGTATACATCCACCAGGACAAAGCATCCAGCAACACTGCTAAATAGGCTGTTCAGTACTGTGCTCGAATGGAACAAGAAACTGGGATTAAAGTTATCCCATTCTCAGACATCACTGTCAGGTAATCTGATGCCTCTCCCATGGATTTTTGTGGATTCGGTCTCTTTAAAAGAACTCTTCATGTAAAACGTCCGAAAGCCTGTCAAGAAAAGTGAAACAGAATCGACCTCGCTGTTCTCCGTAGAAGCCTCTTATAGTGGAAATTAAGATGTCGAGCGATCACATAGAGCATAATAGATGGTGGAGATATGGGTTCCAGTAGACTTACAGTGAGTGTATTGTCATCACCATAATTATGAAACAACCCTCCGTGCACCTAATAAAAATACGAAATTTCCATACCAGAGAAAAGCTACTTAATCCTGCAGGAATCTATTTATGTTAAAT
Organism: Rhysida immarginata; assembly: GCA_023313115.1. Taxonomy (NCBI): domain Eukaryota; kingdom Metazoa; phylum Arthropoda; class Chilopoda; order Scolopendromorpha; family Scolopendridae; genus Rhysida; species Rhysida immarginata. Next base: position 1,231,513 of record JAHWFO010094270.1, read on the forward strand.
AGAAAATTAAATTGCATGAAATTTCTTTAGTCAAAAAATTGACTGAAACATGCAGCAGAAATAAATCTGAAAAACCTATAAAAACCAAATGTAAAAATGAATAAATGAAGTCTGAGATCAACAACAAAAAACTGAGGATCCCTGGAAACAATATAAAGTTGAATGGTAATGAGACTCAGAAAAAAAATAATAAACAGGAAATTCAAAGCTATTATCTGGAAATGAATTACGAATGCTTCTAAAGCTATAATTCAATATCACAGTGTATGGCCTCGTTCAACTGCGAAAGCTGGAATTTGATCTCTGTATTAGCACATTTGCAAAAAACAACAAGTGAAAAGATTAACTGTTTTTTTAAAGTAGAACGGGTTTGAATTACTAGAATTTAAGTAACTAGGCGATAGTATCAGTAATGGTAATTCAATATTTAATATTTAACTGGAGATTTATCAATGGTTAATTAGGAAGCAAATATTTGAGATTTTGAAATTGCACGAATTGTGTAGGGTTAAGGCCACAGTCTTAAAGTCGACACATTCGAAAACACATTTATTAATTGGAAAATGTAATTGTACACGAAATTCGCGTGGCACTAACAATGAAACAGCATCAATTGCATGCACGCGTGAGATTCAATTGTAACAATCCCCAACACCCCCTCTCAGTTGAGGGTCTCTGAATAAAAATGTTCCGAGTCTAATGCCATCCAAACAGGCTTGATACTTGGGAGTGGCTAGGGGTTAAGTTTTCGGTAGGAGTGTATTTTAAAGGAATGGATGGATCTCAACGCTTCACGTATGAAGTGATGTCTGATATCTATGTGCTTCGATCTGTTGTAAACCACTGGATTTTAGGCTAGTTTAGCAGCTTCCTGATTGTCACAGTACGCGGTTTGGTTTGGTTTGTTTGGTATTAACGTCCTTTTCAACTGCCATGGTCATTTCAGGACGGCGTTATAGGGGCCGCAAATTTTGCCTCGCAAGGGTTCTTTAACTTGCAGCCGGCAAACGGGACCAACGGCTTTACTTCCCTTCCGAAGGGAGTGCGTGATCTCAGATTTTCCCCCTGAAAAAAATCCTCGTCGTCCTCGGCCGGGGTCGAACCCGCGTCCTCGGGCATCAGTGGCGATCACGCAACCACTGAGCCACCGAGGCCGATCACAGTACGCGGTTATTTCAGAAGTTTGGGAAGGGTTCAAGTGTTTTAAGTTAATGGCTTCTTTGATCGCATCCGATAGGCGAGGGCTTTCCCACGAGATCGCAGCTTCTCCCAAGATGAACACGTAATCAGAATACGATCAATCACACAATTTTCCCAATCTGCATCTGCGTATCCGAGAAGCCATGACCGGACTTGCTGAATCTGAGGATCAGTTCGGAAATCCCTTTAAGATACCGTAAACCACAATACTCAGCTAACCAAAGGCATATTTACACACTTTTACTTAACTTCACTTGTTTGTGTGTTTGTGGGCAAATTTTGTAATCAATATTTGGCCCACTTCCTGACTACCTACCGCTCTGTAACTTTCTTCAACGGCGTCTTATCGATGACAATGCATGTATTTCAATCGTTAGTTTCAATAATTTTTCATTTATTCGTAAGTAATTTAAAATTTAAGTTTAATATGTATACAGTGTAATCATGATATAACGACTACCTCTATTGTTATTTATTGTTTTCGTTGTTAATTGTTGTATACAATTGTTATTAATTTGATAACACTGCAAAAAACAGAAAAGTTCTCCTTCCTGCAAAAAAATATGTGAATTATATAGCTCTGACTTTCCTAAAATCTAAATATGACATTGAAATTGCACCATCACGTTTCATTTTAAGAGAGAGAGTTTTATATTAATTAAAAGACTAGTATATTCATTTACAATTCTACATAAAAATGAAAATATGAATAAAGGTATTATTCTGCACCATCTTATTAAAAAATTAATGAAGTGTCTCATGAAACCTCATTTTATTGTCTTTGTCTCTTGTATTGGGCTTTTGGCGTTTCCCGTAGAAGTGTCCAGCAATAATCCGCTAACATGCTTTGATTCACTACGCCGCTGTATCAGACCTGCGCTGTATCGCTTTTCAATTTGAGCTACATCCTGGTGGAACCTTAATCCATGTTCATCTATATTTTCCGGAAAAAAGTTTAAGTACTATTTTCACTTTAAGAGCAACCATTCCCCCCGCCCCCCCCCCCCCCAAAAAAAAAGGTACATGATACAGCAATTTAATTGCCTTATTTGGTACTAATAGTGTGAAATCTATAAGAATAAACCATTATTTTTACAGGGAAGATTTTGATGCCGATCAGTGAGAATTTTGATGCATTATAATCAATGTTAACAAAGTTGTTCATTGTGACGTCATTAGCCAGCGTAATGTATTAGGTGTGTTTCAAAACTCGAGGAGATCTCAATGGGCGGAGCAAAAAAATCTACCACAACGTCATCAAAAACGTCACCGAGACAAAACTTTGCTTCACTTAAGTCTTTAATGGCAAGTATTTGCTTCGATTAGTTTTCAGGGCATCTATTTCTCTGGTTTCCGATAGGCAGTGATGAAGTCGTAAAACTGGGTGTTTCTGAATAGAAGGACAATAAATACATAGCGTGATTCCATGCATCAGTCAAAGCAAAATCAAGTTCCTTATCGAAAATGTCGAAAGCTCAAAATTGGTGGTGTAAAAAAATCGCATTTTTACGTCATTTATGAACTTTCCGTAGCCCACGTGAAAGACAGGCCCTGGCGCGGAAAAACAACACCACCTAAAGAGAAAGCCTGAGCGCGGAAACGTCATATATTGTCAAAACGTCATAGGTAGTCATCTTTAATCGCATTTCTACCAATAATAAGCCCTAAATTATGACTAGGTATGATGATGTAACAATGTATGAAATTTTCGCGCTCAGGCATAGCCTACAATGATTAGAGAAAGCCTGTCCATTTGCCTTGCTCCATTGTTCAAACTGTGTCTCAAAAATCAGTCGAAAACAGGGCGATTAGAGGCGCTTAAGTTGTCAAATTATGAAAAATGTTGAAACTAAATAGAGGTTACTTGATTTTTCATATAAAAAACTCATTTACCTTGTTATTTTTTGTTGAGATGTGAATGGCCAGCCGTTCCCTATCGTTATAGGCTATGAAACGACTGAAACAATGTTAAATTTTGTCGCTAGGCGGTGCTAAATCGCCCTGTTTTCGAATGATTTTTGAGACACAGTTTGAACAATGGAGCAAGGCAAATGGGCAGGCTTTCTCTTATCATTGTAGGCTATGGCTCAGGCAACACCTCCTAGAAAGAAAGCCTCACAACTGAAAAGTCATACATTGTTACATCACCATAAGTCGACCAAATTTAGGGCTTATTATTGGTAGAAATATGATCAACAGTGGTCGAAATATGATGATGTAACAACGTATGACGTTTCAGTTGTTTGGCTTTCTTTCTAGGAGGTGTTGGCTCAGGCTTTGTGTAGAGGTGGTGTTGGGAAAAGTCACCTGACCATCTTAGTCCGAATAACAATGTAACCTTCATTATTTCCAACAAACGAAAAATTGCTGATTATTAAAATCCAAGATGGAAACAACGAAGGTTACATTATTATTCGGACTACTATGATCAGGTGACTTTTCCGCGCCGGGGCCTGTCTTTCTCGTTGGCTAGGGATGCAGCGCGTTTGTCAAAACAAAATCACATTATTGCTGTAGAGCTGCGTGTTTTCAATTGTTCTAAAACAATGTCCTAATCAAAGAGCATTCAGTCTATTCCACTTAACAAAATAATGAACTGCGCCACGTGTTGAGATCGAGGCCAACGAGATAACAAGGCCTGGAAGCGAAAAAGTCACCTGACCAACTGGGCGCTAGCAACAATCCAACCTTCATTGTCTCCATCTTGGATATTAACAGTCAGTGGTTTTCCTTTTGTTAGAAACAATGAGGGTTAGATTATTGCTAGCACCCAGTTGGTCAGGTGACTTTTTCGCTTCCAGGCCTCGTCATCTCGTTGGCCTCGGTTGAAATTAAATGACGTTTTCGCCAGATTTTCAGTAAACTTCGCGTGATGTTTAGACCCTTAACATTTGAGCTTTGAACATTTTGCATAAGGAACTTAAGTATGTCATCGTTCATAGGATAACGCTACGTACTTATTGTCCTTCCATTTAGAAACATCCTGTATATTATACTTATTATGATATTTTATCACTGTTTGTGAAAACACAAGGATCAGCTTCGCAAGGACTGTATCCTAGGAAATGAAGTACATTTTTCAATCGTAAATGCTATTCGCGACCTGTTGTTTAAGTCCGTAGAGCGCCTTATTAGTTTGAAGACACAATTTCCATTATGTAATTTGTTGAGCATTTTGTCAAAACAGATTGAGATTGGTCGAGAACTATCCGATTCAGCATCTCTTCCAACAATTCTGGCCTTCCATATAGTGTGTCCAAGTAGTCGTTTAAATATGCTTTCGTAACATCAAGTTGCGTCAATTGCAAACCCCCTTTTCCGCTGCCAGTGCAATCACATTCGAAGGGAGTTAAGTTTGGCAACGGAGAAAATGTTTCTAAAAAGTTCACCATAGGACCTTTAGAATAACCTTGAGCTACAACTACAGCCTTTCTTCGATCTAATTTTCCGTCGGAAGAATACTGTTTCTTAATATAATATGGTATCGTATTGGCTATTCTTTTCCTCATGGTACTAGCTCCCATGTGTCATTTTCTATTATAGTCCCGGTTTATATTGCATCCCTCCATTCTTGTTCATCAGGTTTATTTATCGCATTCGAAAGTCGTATTTCCGTTGCCATCATGGAGAATTGCGGATCCATCTGAATTTCCTCCGTATTATCATTTTCATTTGAGGTTGTTTCGCGAGGGGTAGTGGCTTCTACTGTTCGTGACTTCGGGGATCAGCCAGGATTTCCAGTGTGAATCTTTTTTGGTCGGCCAGGTTTCCAGTGCGAAGCTTCTTTGGTCGACCAGGTTTCCTCCGTGGAGCAATTGGAGGCGTATCTGTAGTCGTGTGTTTCTTCTCTAGTACATATCTGTGTGATAATTTAGATTCAACTCTAACTTCAGAACCGATTATGGTTTCTCCATTGATTGTCTTTATAAATGATCGGAATTGTTCGGTATTACTCTATATCTTATCATTGAAATTTTTAGAGGGTGCCATAAGGGTACCGTTTGAAAACGTGTCATTTTATTGATTAGGACCATTTTCAAAATGGTTCGTTAGCGGAACCACGAGCGACTTCTTTCTGTCCGCTTCCATATTCTGATTTAGTAAAACTGACATGTTATCACATGGCCCTTTCTCTCCTTCGGGGTCCAGATCCTATATGCTTTGGATGTATTAGATTAACCTACAAATATTCCTTTCGTGCCACGCGCATTCAACTTTCCCTTGTTCGAAGACTTGTCAAACTTACGGAAATAGATAATGTTAGGATGTTTTATGTTCCATAATTCAAATGGAGTTTCTTAATTTCAGAATTATTTCATTGTTCTAACAATTTAATTGAATAAACAAATCGACGTTTATGAACTAACTGACCAACAACACTACACGAAAATTAACCTCACTTTAATACTTTTTTTCCTATTCAATTCAATTCAATTCAATTCAACTCATGTTTATTTAGTTCAACACCAATGAAGCCAGATCAGATTTTAAAACGTTTTATTATTAAAAATGGTTTTATAAATGTAAATAAGTAGTACAGAAAACAGTATGTTCATAGTGTTTTTGTTAGTTTGTCTTTTCAACTTCCACTTCATTATGCAATACAGTATTATATCAGGAATAATCATATAACGCAATCATAGGAAGCTATTGGTGGTAGCCTGTAAGGCGGATGATCAAATTGTTCCCAACTAATCAGACCTCGCAGGTACGAACAACTTGAGTTGTGGTTTAACAGTCCGGACCTCGCGTCCAGTGGCTACCTGTTTCGGGATCTAATGGAGTTCATCGGCAGCCTGCATTTCAACAACGATGAACAAGTGAAAACTGCGTAGCTTTTTTCACCACGTGGCAGCAGACCAATTTGTGCTCCATCGAGATCGATTACTGCTTGAAGACGCAAAGCCACGTTTGCACATGCCTTGTGACAGAACTCAATAGAAATCGCGTTAAGTTCTTGGGTTATCATTTTTTGTAATTCCTCGATGCCGTCAATGGGATGGGCGTAGACTTTTAAGAAAAAATCGGTGGGCATCAGGTTTGGGATTCGGCGCCCAAACCACCTTTCAGGGAAAGTTTCGTTCAGAGATGCGCGGACATCCAAAGCGTAATGAGGCGGGGTCTCGTCTTGCTGCCACGATTTCACGGATTCGTTCAAAAGTTGTAGGCTGTCCTGTAGATTCATTCAACAAACTTGATCAAAATTTAACCTTTAAATATGCACTCGTAAACGTTAGAGGAATAAGTGAATTGGGCTAATTTTTATATATCAGTATTTCTTACTCGTGGACTAATGAGCTTTCACCAAATTATCAGTGATAGCCGACGTATGCTGCTGTCTTTTTGGAATGCTAATGTTCATGGTTGTTCAAATGTAAAATCCTGTAATTTTTAAGAATATTATGTCTTGGTCCTTATTATTGGAAATAATGTAGATCAAGGATTAAATTTTTCGGGAGGGTTGTTTATATTACAGGGATGGGGTAGGGAGTGTTTAATTGTATTATTATTCATTTTTTAAGTTTTCTTTTGCTGTTGGGATCCGAATTGTGTAAGATTCGATTATGGAGTACTCATTAAAATAAACCTTTTGATTTAGAAAAAGAGAAAAACAATTCAATTATGTAGAAAAGCGTGGTCCCTAGTTCGAGTCAGATCGCAGAATTTCTCCCTCCCCTTTCTACTTTTTAATTATAACCATCTAGTCATAGCGATAACAAAAATCCCCTACAAACTTGCTCTTAAAAATATAAAAGTTTTTTTTCTAAATATAGGAAGCTTATTCTACGGGAAAGAACAGAAGAAATATTTATGTGGTTGAAAGAGTATTGCAAATTTTTAAACGGATAATGGCTCATATTTTGATAGGATGGCATGGCATGGTATAACAAATTTAAGACATGTTTACGGCATGATAAGTCCTCCAATCTCTAATATATTTGGAATAAAATGGCACAAAGCTGTTTCATGGCTGGCTATTTGACAATGATATCGATCATGCGAAGATATCCGTTTCGGTTCAGTGTGAAACAATTTCATATATCTTACATGCATTCACAATCTTATAATTTTAAAATTAGCATTACTTAGACAGTGAAATGGCATAGGATGCGTCTAAAATTCATTTGGACCGATTTACGCAATAAAAAATATACAGATAAATGACTTACATCTTCGTAATCTACGAGTATTTATTATTCATAAGCTTTAAAATGACGAATACTTTGCAGATAGTTGGGTCGTGTGTCTATTTCTGCTAATGTGAATTGAAGTCAAGGAATCTTTTTTTCATAATTTCATTAAAAAATATTTTCTTAATTTTTTGAAATTGACTTTACAGTTTTGATTCATAAAGTTAAATAACAGGTTATTCATTATAAAACCAGTACTAAGACCGAAATAAAATTTATGTACTTAGGAAAATCTAAGTCTAGCTCCTTTTAATTTTGGATCCAAGATTCTTTGTTGTCAATAACCTGCGACGTCGCTGGCTGGGACGCAAATTCGGGAGATTCTCTCGAGAAAGCTTGATAATCCTTTCTTGAGCCAATTCTTTTTCTGTCGACGTTCGGTCTCCTTTTGATGTAATCCTTCTGGCATTGTAAAGCCTCCTTCGGTCAAAATCTAAGAAAACTTATCAATATAATTCTATTCTGATGAAAACGAATTCAGCGATTATTTTTTCTTTAATTTGGAAAAGTCTTTAGAAGTTCTGCTTTATAAGTGCTTCGTGCTTTGTCCAATAAAGTTGGGGACTTTTTCTATGACATGCTAACACAAAATAATATTTAGTTTCATGTTCATTACTGATACATAATAATATACAGTTATTTTTAGCCGCATTGGTTTATTTTCTCTTTGCGCAATTAAATTCTTTTTTTATTTATTTTCACTTCCTAACTTGCGGCTAAATGTTTTAGACAAATGTTTATATTTGTTAAAAACTATTTGACAGTAAATGATGAAAAAGAAATTCTAGAAAAACATCAGGTTAAATGTACTTTTATAAAATTAACATGCAGGTTTAGTTAAATGATTTATTCGTACAAGTATAGTCGATGGATAAGTCAATTAAGTATTATAATAAAATCTTGTAAACATTCCAAGTAGGAGCTTTAGCAGTGAAGCAGAAATTCATCTGTACATTTATTAAAAAGAACTTCCCCCCCCCCCCCGGAATAGGGTAAGACAAGTAGCAGATCCAGCAGTCATCTATTTTTATCCTTTTATCTGCATTTTTTTTACCTCTCAGCAAGTTTTTAATCAAAAAATTAATTTTCTCGAACGTAATATGTAGAAAATGTAAAAAAGCTCGTATTTTCTTCCCTTTCTCATCATTTCCGAACGTATGATATATCACATGCCATATGTTGCCAAAGTTCTAAACACCAAGCGATTGCCACCCCCGCAAATCCGACCCCAATGTAAAAACTGGGCCTAAACTTCATAGTAATGTAGATCTTGCCTACAGGAATCTGGATACTGAATTTCACGCCTTTACGTACGTAAGTAGCACAAATACGGAGGGTTGATTCAGATAAAATGAGACGACTTTAAACGCCGCGTATGATCTTGACGGAATGTGATTTGCATGACTCGTCCACTATTCATGGAGATTAGCTTTGTATACACTTGTTGCTGTTATTTGGGACATTTCGTACTGAAACATGGCTTCCAAAATCACAGCTTTTTGGGAAGGGTATATGTTTGGTCTTTCCGACGCTAACTTCAGTCTTTCGTTCATTGTGGAATAATGCAAACGAAATGGTATTGTGATATCCAAAGCTACTGTGGGTCGAATAATCAAAAAGAACAAATTGCGACCATCTAATGAACGTGGACGAGCAGAGAAGCAGACCAGAAACAAGCCCCAGCCAACACGCCCAGCTCAGGTGTTGCGAGAAATCCGGTCTGAAGTGCTGAAAGAAAATCCCCCCACACAGAGAAGTCTAGCCCAAAGGAAAGGTATTTCACTGGAAACAGTCTCCAGTATAATTCATGACAATCTTGGGCTGGAGCGACGTCATAAAGCGCGCGGTCACACAACTGAGTGACTGAACACAACTGAACACTGCCAAGTCATCTGTGGCTTATTACAGGAAGATGGAACAGGAGACGGGCATACGAGTTATTGCCTTCTCTCATGTGCCTGTAAAATCTCCTGACGCATCACCGATGGATTTCTGTGGTTTTGGTCTCCTGAAACGACGGCTCGGAAGTCGCCGACCAAGAACCGTTGATGGGCTATGGGAAGTGTGTCAGCAGGTGTGGAACGAACTTCCCATGGAGTCCCTCAAACTCAGCCTACTTCAGTGGAAATTACGGTGCCGGGAGATAGTCCAACAACGTGGCTCTCACATAGAACACAACCAATGGTAGCGCCATGGTATTACACCATCGAAACAGAACTGCAAAGTCGTCTCATTTTATCTGAATCAACCCTCTGTATATGTTGTCCTCTCTGAATCCCACCCCCTAATTCCGACCGCAGTGTACTAATCAAAACCAAACTAAATAGTGCAGATGGAAAAGCCCATACGAAGCTACATTCCGAATTTCAACCTTTTACCTCAAAAAATGTAGAAATTATGAAGGAGAAGGATTGACATTATAAAACCAATAAGTAGCTCCATTCTTCCGCTACTTAATAATTTAGATTATGAGCACTTGAGCAATCGTGCGTCGATAAAGCGATTTCACGCGCGCGAGCCGATGTCAGTAATGCTTAAAAGATGAACAGAAAGTAACAATGTATTCCTTCTTGACAAATCGATTGCTATAAGACATGTCGTTATCTTTGTATTCTTTACACTCACTGTTTTATCACGTGAATTCGACTTGAAGGGGTCCACGAAAAATTCTGAAAAGTCGATACGGCCGAATTAAGACTTTGATGGCCATATTTCTGAAAACAGAATTTGAAAAAGTTAATCCGTTTTCAAGTTATCGTGCAAACGGCGGACAGCCGGACGGATAAACGTACAGATCAAGGGCGCATTCTTATAAGTAGCTTTTATGCTAAAGCTCTTAATAACAGAGAAGAACAAAACCGCTTCGGTCACTAAGTTTTGTGTAATAGTTATGAGTGATGAAATAAGATATGTTGCAAATACAGACAACAGGCTTAACAAGCGAAGGAAAAAACTTTTTTAAAAAAATAATGCACGAGTTTTCCTGGAAATTTTTTTGATTCATGCATTGTAACCGACTTTACATATGTGTACGAAATTTTAGCAAGATCGGATTAGTAGAAGGGGTTAAAATAATGATTACAAGATAATGGTGAAAGTTATGAGCTTCGTAAAAATGCATTTGGGTTTCGACAAAAAAAAAAAAAAAAAGCGAAAGTGTCCATTGAATTATGTATGTTGTTTTTACGTAATATTCGTATTTTATTTTCAGTTTCAAAAAGCACAGTTATTTTTACTTTCCCTGTACGATAAATTGTGTTGAACAGTTCTATATTTACATTCAGCTGTCACTGCAGCTGCGATTCTCCATTTGAAATCGTTGATAACGATTTTGTGCACGCCTTGTATTTACTGTATCCTATAGCGGGAAAAGCTTACACGTTGCAATCGTTTTTACCAAATCAAACGTCATTTACCATGAATATTAGGCCCTTACCAGAAAGTCATTTATTTTTCAAAATTTAGGCAATACTTTAAAGAGAAATATTCATTAATTTATTGTAATCATCTTTGTAAAGTATACAGTAGTTTGTTGATAAATTTTATAATGACCTGGATGGTTTAGGTATAGGATCAGCAAGGCGCTAGCCCTTTAATCTATGTGCGAGATTAACTTATATTAAAAAAACAACTATATGCTCATTTTGATCCTCCGAAGTAGATTCTTGTGGTATTATTTTACTAAGTAATGTCAAATCCTCGGAAGAGAAAATTCGTTAAAAATTGCGTTTCCGAGGGTTTGACATGGAGAAAGCATAAATCAAACCTTCCAAAGAAAAGGAACACCCCCGGCTGCAATGGACCCGCGGAAGAAAGAGAGCTTCAGGAGAAGAAAGGCAGTTGGCGGTTGCAGTGCGCAAGTGCGACGCAGAATCCTCGAGGGGCAATAAAAGGAGGAGATGGAGACAGTGCGAGATCCTCACCTGATGTGCAGCCATGAGACCAGTGCCCGCTCCGACGGTGTTCCTCTGATGAGCCATGAAGGAAAGCCCCGCCGTCCAAGAAAATTTTGGAAACAAGGAACAAGTAGGACTTACGTTTCTGTTCATTATTCTGATCATTACGGTTCCATTAAGACAGAGCGTTCTCTGACGAACCCCGAACTGAGGAACCAAATGGAAGGTTGATCGAGCGGAATTAGCGGACGACATCAGAGACCGAGGACAAGGGAGGATCATAATCGAGGAAAGCGATACCGACCGCCTACGAAAGATGCCATAGGTAGCCGCTGCCCGAAAGACATTCGAACGGACTGGGGTCTCCGTGAACGAGGAAGGTACAAGCTCAACCCGGACTCGTAAGCATAATAGGTGTAGGAACTTTTATCCAATATTTGGTATTGAAGATTTTGACAAGGCCAACCGAAGTCAGCCATCTTCGACTAAGTGTATTGTAGTCCCACCCAGTGACTTTGTCTCAAAGCCAGTGAACGATAGGTGCAACGAAGCTGAGCCAAATGGGACGTTCATTGCAGAGTCAGTCCAGCACTTCGGAGTAGACGATGCCGAGCCGACAAGGATAGCCCCGGTATCCTGCACGCCCGACAGGACTACCAGCCCGCACTCAGCCACCCCAGCCAACCATTACACAGCAAATTCTTTCCCGTGGAAGGTCGAGGCCATCGAAATGATATTTCCATTAGCAGACATAGCTGGTATTCTCGCGGGGCGCCCTGCTGAATGTCCTTGCTGGGACTCTGGAACATCTTCCAAGGGTCCTCTTATAGACTTTAAGAATTTTGACTGTTTAGTAGATAAGAAGTAATTAATTTATCATCTACTCTTTGATAGTGTCGATCGCTGTCTAATATTCCGTACTATTTTACAGTTCTCTTTCGACGATCAACAAATCTAATTAGGTCGCCGCCATCCTGTTTAGCAGTGACGAATCATCAACCCACATCAGTCAACATTGCCAACGGTGATTCCGGGCCACTAACCTTCAGCTCCATTGATCCTATTTCTTGCGAGACGATCTCCGAGTGTCCTGGAAGTAATAGTACAGCACCTCAGACGATTGACCCACTGATGCAAGAAACTGCTACTGAATTGCACTAAATCACTTATTTTGTTTTATTTTTATTCATATGTTGACTTTAATCAATTTAATTCGATTCTGATAAATCTGAAGAATTTATTAAATTTATTTGTTCAAACTTCATCCCGAGCACTCTGTTCGTTACTAAGAGAAATACACGACAAGTAACTTCATTTTCATAAAAGTTGATTATTATTATTATGGGGACGGGACGTTAAATATACCCACCAACTCTCAATGTTGTAAATATTGGGTTGATGAATAAGTTCTAGCGTTTTTTCACAATAACAAAAGATTTTATTCGAATGCAGATGCCGCACGATAGTTGACTGGTCCCAATTCATCGTATCGAGTTGACTGAGATGAATCATCATAGATTAAAACGTTGATAAAGTCTTGATCAAAGCCTGATGATCTTACTAAACAAGGAAAATCATTCAAGTGAAACTGGCCCTGCTTGAAACCACAAAACCATTTTCGTGCAGAGCTTTCTCCGAAGGCGTTCTCTCGGTACATGTCGCATGCACAGCCTCCGCTGTCTTGACTCCTCTATTAAACTGAAACAGAAGAATATGTAGAAGTGTTTATTTTATTTTCTACTTGACAAAGAGAAATCTTCAAATCTACAAATTCAAGCCTTATTCACCAGCACAACAGCATCCCTGTAAATGACAAATGACAAACAGTAAGCAAACTCCCAAAACCGCAGTGTTGTCACACAAGATCTAAAACGCTATGAACTTATACGTCAACCCAATATAAATTTCGGCAAAGTATTAAATCACTCCATTAAGAACGTGAAAGAGATAAATATGCTTTAGATTTAATTTTTGAGATTATCTGATGATTAATTAATTTTTTTAGGATCTCCTCGTTATACAGTTTAATTAATTTCTAATCCTCGTTATACAGTTTACTTTTTGTGTTATTTTGGTTCAGATGATCGCTGAAAACACCAATCTTGTATTTCGATGATGGGACAGTTGGGTTTCAAAATTTTTCTGTCTGGCAGCAATAAAAACTCATGAACAATGAGGTTCATATTCGATGCGGTTGAAAATTTTATTTTAATTAGATAAATGTCTGACAAATTCATAGAAGAAAATAATTCGTAGGAAAAAAGACAAACTTAAAATATCATTTCTTCAAACTCTACTTATTATCATTAGGTAAAATTTCATAGCTTGGCTATGAATGTATATGTATTTTCTATGTTACACATACATTATAATGAATGTATATTCTACGTTGAACAAATAGATTATAAGTTTTCTCTTTATTTATTATAAGGGTCGTACAAATGAAAACAAAAATTATTTATTTTATCCAAAGTGTATACAAGAAATTTAAAAATACTCTCCAAATGCGTTAAGGCATTTATCCCACTGTGTAACAAGGCGTGTAATTTCTTTATGGAAGCAGTCTTTCGCTTGCGTGTGGAACCATTCCAAAACCTCTTCCTTCACTTCATCGTCCGACTGAAACCTGCGGCCTTTCAGATTTTCTTGAGATCCCCAAACACGTGAAAGTCACATGGGGAGAAGTCAGGGCTGTAAGGTGGATGCTGCATTGCTTCCCAGTTGAACTTTTTGATGACGTCTACCGTTGCTTTCGAGGTTTGAGGACGCGCCTTGCCGTGGAGAAGAAGCACTACTTCTGTAAGAAGTCCAGAACGCTTGAATTTGATGTCCGCGCGCAGTGCTTTCAATGTTTCCCCATATCGTGCTGCATTAACTGTGGTGCCTTTTTCAAGAAAGTCCAGTAAAATCGGGTCTTTGCGATCAAAAAACACGGTCAACATCACCGTCCCCGTGCTGTTTGCGATTGCTTTTGATTTTTTCGGGGGTGGTGACCCATAATGCTTCCATTGACGACTTTGACGTTTGCTTTCGGGCTGGAAATGAAAGCACCAAGTTTCATCCCCTATAACGATTCTGTCGAGAAAACTCCCTCTTTCCTGTTCATAGCGAGTCAAATGTTGCAAGGACATGGCCATTCGACCTTTAAGTTGTTCTGATGTCAAATGATACGGGACCCATTGTGCAGAGATTTTTCTGTAGTGCAGATGGTTCCTGATAATGGAGTGAACATTCCACGAATAAGGCCAGTTTTAGCAACCACGACATCGATTGTCTCTCTTCTGTTTTCCTTTAAGACAGCGTCAATTTTGGCTTTGGAATCATCCGTGATGGCGCGGTTTGCTTGTCCAGGTCGTTGATCATCTTGCAATGATGACCGTCCCTCCGAAAACTTCAAGGGTCATTTCCATAGACGTTCTGCATACGACGATGAATTTCAGAAACTGAAACTCTTTCACATGTCAAAAAACGAATTATTACTCTCTGTTCCTGTTTCGTTGACTCCATTTTTGTTTGGACGAAGCGATCATCGCAGAGCTTCGAAGCGCGAGCTATTGTTCTTTCTCACGTGATGCAACATTTGCAGCCTGTTGTTCAATTTGCACGTGGGATTTCTCACTTGTTGAAAACAAAAACTTACGATCCTACACGTCGTCTTTTTTTTCACACAAATTTTCGTTTTCATTTATACGACCCTTATTGTTACAATTCTGTCAGTAACTTATCTGTCCGAAATCCTGGTATTACTTGAATAATTTCGTCAAACGATCCCTAAAATCATTTGCCGCCTTACCTGTTTTTTATCATTTAGCGGTTTCTTGGTAATGTACAATTTTCTTAACAAACACAATATGTGTTCTCAAAATTTAATTTAAATACAAGGGTCATTTAAGGTTGACCCAAACTTATATTTTATAGAAGAAATGTAATGTCCGACAAGCACCCAAAAAAGTAAAGTCGTTTTTCATAATATTCCCAATGTATATCCAGCACTCCTGCCATCGTTGTGACATAGATAAAATTGAGCTGCTGTCGTAGCAACTGCAGGACAGCTTTCTGCAACGTTTCTTCTGAAGCTCTCTAAGGGGCCCGAACAAATGATAATCAGCGGGCGCTAGGTCTGGTCTATAAGAGGCACGGGGGCAACACCTCTCAGCGCATTATGACAAGCGTTTCTGTTGTCAAATTCGCCATGCGAGGTTGGGCACTGTTATGGAGAAGAATCACATTTCAGGACAACATCCCGAGTCTTGTGATTGGCGTTGCATACGGTACCCTGAAATAATTTGCTGTAATACCAGGCGTTAATTGTAATACCTTTATCAAAAAAATAGCTCAATCAATGTGTCCATGCATTGCATTTTTTTGTTATTTTACCATCTCTCGTCCTCCGCAAAACTGATTACACAAATTTCCCGTGACGTCGTTTCTTCCCCATACTGTTCTTGAAGCTTTCTCAAAATCACAGCTTTCAAGTTACCTTTCGTACCACATGTCTCATATACCATATGTTCATTAGATTTCACAGAGTAACTTCTGAAATCGGGTCCATCATTTTGATTTGCCCTGTATATTCAGATACCACATATTAATTCGAATTTGAATCGTTCGACTATGTAAATTACACCGTTGGAAAGAGGAAAACTCAGTATCTTTGGGTTTTCATTCAGCTTCCTAATATTTGTAAATACTCTATTGCGAGATCCTTCTAAATTCGCCTCCCCATTTTAAAAATAGGGAAGTAACATTAATGATCGCGGAGGCGCTCTTTTTATATTTCTGGCCATGCATGAATGTGACGAAAACATAATTATTTATGTCATTTGATGGCACTCAGACCTCAAAGTCTATCTACAATGAAGTACCGTATTTAAATATACAGTAGGTCAACCTTATATTTTAGTGAAATAAATTCTTGATTATACGCAGAACTTGCCACTCATCAGGTTTTTTTCTTCATTATTTGTTCTTATAAGCATGTGAAACAGCCATAGAGAAATCAGCTTGAAGTCGTATATAAACGCTGACAAATAACATTAATCAATCGCTATGATTCTTCGTCATACTAAATGATTCTTCATATCGGAATAGGAAAATTCAAACCGTATCTCATTCACCATGCACACCATATGTTTTGTCAGCGGATTCGTGCTCTTCCATCAATTACGCAATTTTTTTTTTAATAAGGAAAACATTTACCAGGTAATTTCTATAGAAAACCTTTTGTATTGTTTTTGACAGCAATTTTTATAAAAATTCCATTTACAAGTTTGAAATACGTGTAGAACAATTTGGCATATATTTTTAATTTAATAAATTGTTATTTGTAAATTTTTTTTATTAGCTAATAAATAACCTGAAATTTGGCTTAGCTCTTTGCGTACTACATTTAATTCTACCAATCAGTATTTTTTCTGCTAGTTTTCTTAGCTAAGTAAAATCAATAAAATACATTTAAATTGTAATTGAATTTTTTGAATTATGTTTATTATAGAAGAAAGTGACCAAAAACGGGCCCCCCCCCCCCCCCATTTTGTTTTTCACATGTGCAGGCAATACTACGAAGTAAATAACAATGAAAATATGTGGAACACTTACCTAGTTAAATTACTTTATAGGTCGCAGTATCATAATTTTTTTAAAATTTTTTTTTCCCAAAAACATTACTCTTTTACCATTTTAATTCGTGAAATTAGATTTTAAAAGAAGAAAATAAATTTGACTGAAAAAGAACCATTTATTTCCAATAACAAAACAATCATAAATAGCAAATTCATAATTTTTATTGAAATATCAGGTGCTCAATTACTTCAAAGGCATCGTAGATAAAGAAAAATAAAGGGGAATAGTGTAAACCTTGGATCTTACAACAGAATTCCAAGAATAAATAATAGTAAAAATATAGGGGCTCGCTTTATATTTTTCTGTACACAATTGCAAATTTTTATCATGGTAAGATGTTTGTCAAAAACAGTAATCTGATCATTAACAGCCAGCAAATAGAATGAATGCTTTCAAATAGGTAATGCACAATTGTGTATACCAAGCCGCAAAGGGTTAAAACATCCTGATAAATGAATTATGCCATTAATCACATGTAATCAAGATAATCTTGAAGACTCGCTCATTTGATCGACTTTATGGACTCGTTTATTGAAGCCGTTTGTCATATCTAAAAATATTATAAGAAACATTTGTTTCTAAATTTATTATTCAAAGATATTCTAAAAACATCCAAAAGAATGCAAATAACCACGAGAAAAGAGCGTCATTAATAAACTCAACTCGTCCAAGTGAAAAATGCGGTACTAATAAGTCAATTATGCGCCACAGTTACTCGTAAAATTATGTACTCCAAATAACATAGTCGAATAGACGATATCCTTTCGGTATCTTACTAACAACATTTAGCTGTTAATAGTTTTTTGTGGGCACTTGTTTGAATTTACTGCTGCAGATGAGTAAATGTCATCATAACCATCGACTGACGAACCAATTGCGGTCTGACGAACTGTACACGAAACTAGCGTGTATTTAATATACCGGATGTCCCAAAAATGTGCGACAATTTGAAAAATCAATTAACGAAAAACGGAAGGCGATAGAAATGTACGGTTTGCTGCGTTCTGCTTAGGAAATCAGGGAATTAATTCGCACAACAAATGGGAAAATTAGTTACAAAGTTCGTCAACAGATGGGACAACTAACGAGGGGAAAACTATAAAACAATGTTTTCAAAATAACCACCGTTTGCAACAACAACGGTGGCCCAGTCTGAGGACAAAATTCGCAGACTCCCGGGCAAACATTTCAGTTGGAATGCTGAGCGAGATATACGAGAATGCGGATCTGACGGGACGGAATGCGTAGAGAATAGCAGCGGCAATCTGTATCTGTTGATGAACTTTGTAACTAATTCTGAAACTTGGTGCGAATATATTCCCCGATTTCCTAAGTAGAACGTAGCAAAGCGCACATTTCTGTCGGCTTCAGTTTTTCGTTAATTGAGTTTTCAAATCATCGCTAATTTTTGGAACACCGGTACATAAGCAATCCCTTATAAACTATATTGTACTGTCTTCATTCCTGACTTGCCGTTTCGAGTTGTTTGATGTATTATCTGCTGTATTTTAGCATTGAAAAATTTTACCTTTGAACACGGCTACAGATGGGAGCTTGGCTTGTAATATGCTGTCATTAAAGCTTTTTTTATGGAATAGTGTTTTCCAACTTCTCTTGATTTGCTAAATAGCATTTTATTGGTAACTATATTAAAAAATGATTAATTAAACAACGAGAAAAGTTTACCAGTTAACCAACTACAGGGTGTTCTAAACATGACTGATAGTTTTTAAAATGGAATAGGAGGCAAAGGATGACAGTTATTTAGATTATTCTTGCAGAAGATAACTGTGTGAAGCCAGGAATTTGTTTTGGTACGTTTCCTTGTGTTTTGCGAACCGATCTTTTCGGACTGTGCGTAATGACATTCTTAACGGCCTGCATGTTTGCTAATGCGGACGTCCAACGATGCCCACCAATTCATGGACACCTCCAGGAGCAGAAAGTAAAAAGGGAGAAATAAATACGCCCCGGTTTCTGCTCTCTTGTTTTCTGCTAGTGGGAACCACGCTTTAGCACTTTCACATCAGTTTTCTTTCTTGGCCTCTTCCCGCCAACCGAGGCCTTCTATGTCATCCAAAATGGATGATAATGATGGCCTTGCACCAACTCATCCGAATACAGAAAACTTGGACGAACCGGCTAGCGTTGCGTAAGAGATGGCTGGCATAGTTTACATTAATTTTCAGCCTGTAGCTTCAGTCTATATTTAATTTGTATTTTAAATTCTGACCACATATACTCATCATCAAAAAAAATGTTGCACCCAAAAGGAATCGTCAGTTCTAAGTGTATGAAGCATTTATCCAGATTCCCTTTTGGGTGATGCAATTTGGTCCAATGACCACTTTTTAAAGAGAGATACCTTTTAGTCGCAACCATATCCCCGGCGAAGGCAAGAAAATTAATATTATTTAGTTTATTTATTTAGTAATAATTGAATCAAGTGATAACTATTTCTTCTGCACATTTGTATATACAAGGTGGACCAAAAAAAACCAAAAAACTCGCCACTGAAAATGTCTGTCCAATGGAAACGGTCCACAAAGAGTTAGCGATTCTAGAAGGAGGAACGCTACCATTAATTAAGGCGTTAACGTTAAATGGAACGAGTCGATTTCTAGACGGAGGGTACCGAGAGTTCTGGCAAGAAGCATTACGTTTCAAATTACATTATTACATTTGCAAGCTGTCTATATCATTACCCTGACGAACTTTAAAAAGTCAACATGGTTCAATTCTCTATTCCTCAAAGAGTATTCCTGATTAAGCAGTATTACATTTTGAAT
This sequence comes from Rhysida immarginata, assembly GCA_023313115.1. Taxonomy (NCBI): domain Eukaryota; kingdom Metazoa; phylum Arthropoda; class Chilopoda; order Scolopendromorpha; family Scolopendridae; genus Rhysida; species Rhysida immarginata. Next base: position 1,251,211 of record JAHWFO010094270.1, read on the forward strand.
GGCGTACACAGCAATGACAATTCTACACCCCGTCCAGCAACAAATCTTTCGTGAAGTTCAGTGAAAGTTTAGAGAAGATTTTCCTGAAAGACGTCCGCCTACAAGACGTACACTACACTCGCCAAATTTGAAACCGATGGAACAGTACAAAATGTAAACCGAGGAAGAAATGGTTGACGGAGATCTGTGCGAACAATCGAAAATACTGCTGATGTGCATGTTACCCTTATGGATGAACCTGAAACACCAACAAGTTCTCTTTCTCGACAAACAAGCATTTCAAGATCATTCGTGCGTAGGATAATCAAAGATATCGGATTGTTTCCTTAACGCATTCTTTAAACGAAGACGATCCAGATAGATGCCTTGAATTTTGTTCCACGTTTTTGACAATGATTCAGAATGATGTTTCAATCTTGGATCAAATTCTTTGGAGTGATGAAGCCAAATTTCATCTAAACGGCAAGGTGAACAGACATAATTGCGTTTATTATTACGACGAATTAACCCACCAAACAATGAAGAAGGGACTGACCAGTCCGGGTCTAAATGTCTGGGTTGGAATTTGGTCTGGTGAACTTATTGGTCCTTTTTGTTTCCAAGAAGCTCTGATTGGTAAAAGGTAACTAAATTTGCTGCGAACCAAAATCGTCCCAAATTGGCAGTGGCTTGTGAACACGAGATGATCTTTCATCACTATGCTGTACAAGTATGAAATTTTCTTGATGATGCCTTTGCAGACAGTTGGTTTGGCAGACGAAGATGGATAGAGTGGCCTCCACGTTCTTGCGACATAATGCCTTACGACTTTGCCGTATGGGAAATTGTCCGTGATTTAGTGTACACTGAAAACCATGGCGATCTTCGACTTCTTCAAACAGCTATTGAACATGCTTTTGAACAGGCATATACACCTGAAATGTGCAAAAAGATATGCCCTAGTGTTGAAGAGAGATGCCGTCAATGTGTGAATGCAGAAGGTGCACTGTTTGAACATCTTCGAACATAATAAAAACTGTTTGTGTTCTTCGTTTGTTTTGTTTTATGTTCCGTTTTTTCTCTTGACAACATGAAACTGGCAATGCAGTATTTGGCTTGCAACACGATGTTTCTGACATGAAGTTATACGAACTTAATCGTAAAGTGCCTATTTTTCACTTTCTATTAGTCAATAGATATTCAATAAAAGAGGCAATGATCTAAAAAAGTGTACAATTTGTGTATTATTTAAGATTATGTTCACCTCGTCTAGAAATCGACTCGTTCTATTTAACGTTAACGCCTGCCTTAATTAATGGTAGCGTTCTTCCTTATAGAATCGCTCATTCCTTTGTGGACCGTTTTCAGTGGAGAGTTTTTTTTTTTTTGGCCCACCCTGATCACTTCTGAACTATATATTTGTTTCCATCCGACTTTAAACTTAACATTTAGCGCGCTTCAAAGAAGTCGTGGATTCTACTGTTCAGATAGAATAGAATCTCCACACAACGAGAATAAACTTATTATTTTAAATAATATATTTTAATGGTAGCTTATATTTTACAATGCATTCATTTTTTAATTTTATATTTTATAACGCGATTATTTGAGCTATACAGGGTGTAAATTTTAAGTTGACAAAGCAGAATAACTCGAAAAATAAGCTTCACACGAAAAAATGCGTAGAATCCAAAGTTGATTATTTTCGAGGGGGCATCTGCTGGTGCTAAAATTAGCCCACCCCCCCCGGCCCCTGGGGGTGGGGCGGGGGGCAACTTTAAAATTTCAAATGGGAACCCCTATTTTTTATTGCAGATTCAGGTCCTACATAAAAAACTACGTACATTTTGTCTGAAACATTTTTTTTATTTTTGGTAGATGGCGCTGTAATTCAAGAAAATCCATTTTCTCATTTTTGCGTGGAAATAACTAATTTATTATTCATTTCGATTCCTACATTGTTTTAACTACAATGTAATTTGAAGACATTTCGTCAACAAACAAATAACGTAAACATTGGCATTTTTTTCAGAATGTTTACATTTTAAATTCTGATCTTTAGAAGAAAAGATTGTAATTTTTCAACTGTTTTTGTGAGTGTACAACGCCGTATTGCTTTTGAATTTACATTATGAATTATCTTTCTATGGAAGAAAAAATTGAGATGGTGTACATTTATGGAGAAAGTGGGAGAAATTTTGATAATGCAGTCGCGCTTTATGCTCAGCGTTTTCCTGGCCAAACGCGATCACGGTCTTCTTTTGTTCGAGTTATTAAACAATTTACTGCGGAAGGTAGTGTGAACCAGAAAAAAAGAACCCGTGCAGCTACTGTTTGTGGAGAAAACAATCAAGTGTCAGTCCTAGCTGCTGTGGCTCATAATCCACATGCGAGCACAAGAGAAATATCAAGGCAATCAGGAATTTCACATATGAGTGTTTGGAAAATGCTGAAGCTCCACAAATTTCATCCATATCATGTATCTATGCATCAGGAACTACATGGCAATGACCACCAAAACCGTCTAACGTTTTGTCACTGGGCACTTCAGCAGATGCAAACAAACCAACATTTTTTTGCACGAGTTCTTTTCTCCGATGAGTCAACATTCACAAACCACGGGGAAGTTAATCGACATAACATGCATTACTGGAGTGAACAGAACCCACACTGGATTCGAGAAGTCAACCATCAGCGACCTTGGTCAATTAATGTTTGGTGTGGGATAATTGGCGATAAACTTATCGGTCCATATTTTATAGACGGTAATTTGAATGGCAACAAATATCGTAACCTACTTGAAAATGAACTACCAGATCTACTTGAAGACCTGAGTATTGAACTTCGACAACACATGTGGTTTCAACATGATGGTTGTCCAGCGCATTATTCATTAGTAGCGCGCGAAGTACTACATCGACTTTACCATGGTCGCTGGATCGGCAGGGAAGGTCCTGTGAATTGGCCAGCCAGATCGCCTGACCTTACATCGCCAGATTTTTTCTTATGGGGTTACCTCAAAGATATCGTTTATAAGGAAACGCCAACCACTCGCGAAAACATGATTCAAAGAATAAGAGATGCTTGCGCTGCAATTACACCAGACATGTTATCAAGATGTGTTCAGGAATTTACAAAACGAGTCAATAAATGCATCGAAGTTGGAGGTCATCAATTTGAACATTTAATTTCATAAAACGGCGAGATGCAAGGGATTTAAGGACAACAAGCAGGCCGAAAGTGAGAGGCGAGGGGACTCACTGGAAATACAAGCACCCCGAAATTCATTTACTTGCAAGTATTTGCAAATAAGAAAAAATAAAACGAAAACAATCGGTCCTTTTAAGGACCACCAAATCTTAAACGGGAATAACTTCATCTTTACACAGTCTTTTACTTTTTTACTCTGTTAGTTAATGAGTTCACTCGTTAGTACGTAGGATGTTCGGTTAGTTAGTTAGCTAATCAGTTGATTTGTTTGATAATTATAAAGTTGTGTGGCCTCATGACCACGAAACAAAACAAAATTATCCTAATCCGCGGCAAAAAATAATAAAATAATAACTTTGCGGCAAAATTTACGAAGTAAATAAGTATTTTTTATTTCTCCGTAACCATTTCCACGCAAAAATGAGAAAATGGATTTTCTTGAATTACAGCGCCATCTACCAAAAATAAAAAAAAATGTTTCAGACAAAATGTACGTAGTTTTTTATGTAGGACCTGAATCTGCAATAAAAAATAGGGGTTCCCATTTGAAATTTTAAAGTTGCCCCCCGCCCCACCCCCAGGGGCCGGGGGGGGTGGGCTAATTTTAGCACCAGCAGATGCCCCCTCGAAAATAATCAACTTTGGATTATACGCATTTTTTCGTGTGAAGCTTATTTTTCGAGTTATTCTGCTTTGTCAACTTAAAATTTACACCCTGTATAATTAATTTACTTAAGGATATTGACTATTGTTCATTTTGTAATTTAATATTACACGTATAATTAGATGTAGAAGTTTTAAATAAGTCGCCATTCTTTTAATATTTTTTATGGAAGAAAACTGTCTAAACTTTCCATGCGTGTGAATGCATGTGTGCATGATGTGTGTCTGTTTGCGTTTTATTTAAATTTAAAGACCTTCGTGTTTTTTTCCATTCGTTTTTTGATATACGTACCATTCTTCTTTTTATTTCTTTTTTATTTTTCTCCCCTTTTCTACTTAACATGTTTCCGTCGATTGATTGCCAAACAGCTGTGAGTTGACTAACACAGCCTGAGACCATCACATCTCATCTCTAGCGTGCGAGGGTGAAGAGAGAAAGTCATCCAACCTTCAGTCGCCATATTTATTTATATTTTATAAATCTATAATGAACAAATGATATAGATTATCCCACCCTCGTCTTTTTTTTTTACCTTTCTAATATATTTTTCACGACAAGCTTATTATATTTCATGTGCCGAATAAAAGTTTATCATCGTTTATTTATCCGTCAAGTATTTTCATTACCCTTTGATGATAGCTGTTTATTAGCTGAATATTTAATAATTTTTTCCTCGTTTGTTGATCACTTTCTGATTTTATAATGATAGATCTGTTCGAAAATAAAATTTTATTTTATATTTAATTTTTTTAAATTGGGTTTGAAAATAAATTTTAACATTTGTTTGGTATTTTTGTCAACGGATGCTGGAATACGATGCAACTTTTACAGCTTTAAATTTATTTCTTCTGAATGAAAACAAAATAATAGGTATTATAAAGTCATTATCATTATAATAGGCTAAAAAATAACAATACGATAAATTCGATAAATTAAATTTTGCACGAGTTTTGATGCACTTATTGGATTGAATAGTCATTATTCTATTATTGCGTAATATGAATAAATGCTGTAAGTCTTTAAGATGTTACAGACGCGAATCATCACTCTTCGAAAGCAACCAAATACCTCAATTAAAACATACTCCAAACAGGATTGGATTGGTCACCGGGTAACAAACTGGTTATTTGCAAAGTAACCCAGAATACTTCCGATGGGTCGTCGTTTCTGGAGGGCCGATGTTCCGTGATTAGAAAAGAAATTCAAAAATAAATAGACGCTTTATTGCAAGGTCTAATTGACAAAAGAGCCACGGTTACGAGATTAATGGTGACTCATGTTTAGTTTTGAAATAAAAATAAATTTTGTATATAGATTGCAATATACTTGAATATTATTTTCATATTACCAGAAATAAAATTGTTCATTACCAACTTCAACATAAACAAAGTATTGGCCTATGATAACTAAAATTCGTCAGCGATCTACAATTAGCCCGAGGGACATAATGCGCGAATTAGATCTACTGGTAATTGTTCCTTCTTGTAAATTAGAAAACACATTTAAACCATATTGCATATAAATAAAAGATTAGAATTTTCCTAGTCTTTAACATATGTTAAAGTCATGAAAGAAGTAAATTTTACGGTTTTCTTAACCCTTCTAGGATGTTCTAATTAGACGCCAGGAAACGATAATTCATCAGCCTTCACTTTCGTATATAATTAGAAGTTTATGGTGACCTGAGGCTACTTGTAAGCACTTGTCTTCATTTTACAGTAATGTGTGTTGTTGTGCGAGAAGACTTTCGATATTGCTTGCTGCTCCTTCATTTCCTCAATACTGAACATTTCCTCAAGCAAATCAACATTTAGACAGACTTGTTAATTGTAATATTCCAAGGTTTATACAGTTGTTTGTATCAAATACTGCAGCTATTGTGTTATAGTCACCTTCTTTATGTAAACTAGCAAATACGCTAACTTGTGTGTATTTAAGTTTTTCTTTCAGGTATACATTTTAACTGTAGTCGTCGTGTAATTGGCTTGATAGAGTAGTTACATTCATCGGAACGTTTTTACACACAGTGGCCAATCAATTATAAGCTTGTGTGAAACAGTATTTTAGGTCAGTGAATCAAGCGTGAACTTATCACTTATTTAAGAAGAACTTGGGTGAGTCTAATCACATAACTTGATGAGCATGGAGAAAAAGAAGGACCTAACTGACTTCGAAAACGAATTTTTGTTGATGCTCGTCTAGCTGGATCGATGATCGAAACAACGAAACAGTTGACTGGATTTTCGAAAGGTGCGTTTTCCAGAACAATAACCATTAGAAAACGACCCACAGCCTTTCTCTAAAAGGAGTAACTGTGGCTCAAAGAAGTCAATCATAAGCGAGACCACCGTCGAATATAACGATTTTTACGGAGACACGGGACACTACGCAACAATTGACAAGTGATTTTAACAATCCTTTCTCAATTTAATATGATGTTTCCGATCCATATCTGGGAGAAATGTGCCGGGCATTTAAGCAGCTCCAAATTGGCAGCCTATATGAAAACCCCTGATTTCTTCAAAGTACAGGAAACTTCGTCTACAGTGGTGTCTGGAACATCGTGACGGGACACGTGAAGACTGGAAGAAGGTTATCTGGTCTGACGAATCACTGTACTGGTTGTGGTTTGGCGGGAGTCTCATGATGCATGGATCCTTAGCAAGACAACTCAAACTTCTGATGGTGATACCATGGCATGGAAATTCTTCTGCTTGTATGGATCTGGTACCCTGATAGTCATGGAAAGTCAACGTTCCACGGACTACCTGAACATTGTTGCTGACGATCCTGCATTGCTGCATTTTTTCCGATTGCATGGACAACAATGCTACTGTTCATCGCGCACTGTCGGTTCAGCCGTGGTTTAAGAGTACGAAGTAGTTGAGCACTGTCATTTATCCTGGCATCCTCAGAGTCCAGATCTCAACCCCATAGAGTCCATATGTTGGAACGACATATCCGACAGCAGCGAGAATTAAGGAAATGTCTGATGAACGTATGCTCTTCAGTTTACTTACTGTCAAATCGCGGATGGGAGAACCGTGATCGTTTCTGCGCACGTGCAAAACGGACGAACACATTCAGAAAATAGAGTAACTAATGTGTCTCAGGTGGGTTTATTTACATGAGTAACTTACTTAAATGTTTTTTTTTAATTTTTTAAACTCGAATGGGTTTTCATGATAATTATTTTGCGTGAATTATAATTTCTATCACACTGACAGAAAAAAAAACACGTTGCAGTTGGAACGAAATTCCCCACCCCCTTTTTTCCCCCCCCCCCTCCAAAGTGAATGTACTTCAATGGGCAGTTGCTAACTGAGGATCCCCTAACAGTATAAGTGTTTCAATTACTTATTGGCTCTATCCCAATCCGCATTCGCGCGTTATTCGGACCAAAGGGGGTCCAATAAAATAATAAGCAGATGTTTTTAATTCATTGATCAATGCGTGTACCTCTCTTAAATCCAATGTCCTCCTATTAGATGTCTTAATCTTCTGATGCGCATAAATGGGAATCTAGGCGCCGAAAGACTCTCGTTTATACAATTTAAAATAGGCAGAGTATTTAGGTCCAAGGACTATATAAATTTATCACTAGATGTTAATAGAATTTTTAAATTTATATCTAGCATGAGTATGCCCATTTATGCATAACTTATATATACCGTGTCATTTTCGGGAAGCTCTTCCGATCAAGAGATTACTTATACACAGATGCGACAATCAATGTTAAAATAGTGGAAACTGAGTAGCTCATTGCTTTGACGTCAGCGATTATAGAAATGTCCCTGGCCACCGCTAGATGCGTGATTTAGGTTTGGTTTGTTTGGTATTAACGTCCTTTTCAACTGCCATGGTCATTTCAGGACGGCGTTATAGGGGCCGCAAATTTTGCCTCGCAAGGGTTTTTTAACGTGCAGCCGGCAAACGACTACACGGGACTAACGGCTTTACTTCCCTTCCGAAGGCAGTGCGTGATCTCAGGATTTTCCCCCTGAAAAAATCCTCGCCGTCCTCGGGCATCAGAGGCGATCACGCAACCACTGAGCCACCGAAGCCGATAGATGCGCGATTTAGAAACATTAGCTCTTACATGTATTTTGATGTTTATTAAAACATTCTGTATGGAAATTTCCAAAATATGTTAACCCTTTTTTATGCGGTGGATAATGGATAACCCATGATTTTTATTAAATGGATAATTTATTATAGTCATCGATTGTAGCATAGCTGGTGGTAGCCTGGGGCACAATCACGTGACCACTTTCCATATTTCTTCATAGGGCGTTATCATTTGTCGAATCTGTGTAATGAGTAATCTGTGGTTCCGATAAAATATTTAAATGTTTTCATCTTACCGATTTAGAGTCATCGTCGGAGTGCTATTCAAAGTGTTCTTCTGCTTGAATGTTGTGATACGTTTAGTGTCTGAGGATTTTCATTTAGAAGCATTAGATTTTTTCTGTTCTGCATTTCGTTTTCACAGCTCATGCGTGTATTAAGCATTGAATTGTCGTGATGAAACCAGTTGTTGATTTTTCTGACGCTCTCTGTATTCACGCTTTCATTCAACATTTGTTTTTGCTTATTTACTTGTCGTTCATAGTACATACTTGACTCTTCAGCGTTTTCTATACGCTGTTTTTTCCCCTTATTTTTTAATATTTTCGGCACGCTTGTTTTGCCCTAACGTATATTGTCAACATATTTTATTGAGTTTGAGGAAGCAGGAGTGAATTCTACTAATCGATAACAAACATTTTCACTCGTTGATATCCGTGTTATTTCCGTAACAATGCTTTCAAAGCAGAGAATGTACGAGGTGTGTACAAAAAGTATCGGATCTTTGGCCGGGATTCACTTCAAAGAGAACTAAAGATATTCACCTGTAGGATTTAAACATTAATCCCCTTCAAAATACTCTCCTTGGGATTGCACACACTTCTCCCATCACTCCTGCCATTGTTGGAAGGATCTTTGGAAGGCCTGTTTGAGAATAGCGGATAGTTCCGCCGTCTTTTTCTGCATAATGTTATCTCGTGACTGAAATCGGGTTCCTTTCAGCGGCGCTTTGAGCTTGGGGAACAGCCAAATATCGCATGGAGCCATGTCAGGAGAGTAAGGAGGCTGATGGGCCAAAGGAGTGCTGACGGAACTTCTGAATCAGATGCGATGAATGGGCTGGTGAGTTGTCGTGATGGAGTCTCTGTTGCCCAAATGTCTGGTCGTTTCCGTTGTACAGCATCATGAAGGCGACGAAGGACCGCCAGTTAGGCGAGAAAATCGAAAAACCGAATTTGCCAGGCAGCAACTCACAAGCTCTGCGTACGTGACCAATTAATTGCATGCATGCGGACGAAGGTCACCTACACCCGCGGTTCAATCGTTTAGGCAGGAAAAATAAAGGTCCGATACTTTTTGTATACCTCTTATAGTTACAAATATATGATGGTAGATCGTAAAGTAACGCACAACAATTTTTTGTAGCAAAATTTTGAACAATAAGCAAAAATAAAACAATTCATAAGAAAGCTGCAGATTTTATCTATTTTTCTACATATACACAAGTCTCTTGACACATTTCTCCCATCGCGGCACTAAATTCAACACACCACGTTCATAAAATTTCGTTTTCTGGTTGTATAGCCATCCGCGCACGGCTGATTTTACCTCTTCATCCGAACCAAAGCGTTAGCCTCCTAGGAATTTCTTCATTGATCCGAAGAGGTGATAGGTCGTACGTGGTCTGGATTGTAGAGTGGATGTTTGAGGTCCACCCAGCCAAATTCTTCAAATTTTTCTCGGCCCTCTTCGAATAATCTGCATCGGAAATCAAACATAACATTTGAAAGTTTATATTCAACTCAGTTATAAGTGTTCAATGCAAGCACCTCCAGAAACATGAACGATGAGTTAATCCCACACTTTTTTCAGCATGACTGGTGTGACGCTTTGAATGGTTGCAGATATGCGTGTCTTATTATATCAACATCAGTTGGTAGCGGTGGAACAAAGACCTGATCTTTGATGTAGCCCCAGGAAAAAAAAATCGCACGCGATGATACCAGGTGACACGTGGATTCCGTCAAGGAAAGCGGCTCTCAAGGAAAGAGAAAGTCGATGACGTAAGGAGAGAGGCTGACGTTGACGATGTCATCCCGAAGGGATCACGTGAAAAGAAGAGATTGAGAGTACAGAAAGCAACATGGAGGCGACGAGGTGAGAACGAACGCTCAGGTCTTCAGTCTCGAAAACGCATGGAAAGCCCGGAAAATGATATCCAGCGACACGAGCCAACGCACGGAGGATATTCTACGTGCTTCATGTCCGGAGATATGCCAGCGAGTGCACTGCTGAGCGACGGGGAATTCGACGACAAAACCGTGAAGGCGGTCGGCGAGCCGCGCGACCGGGACGACCGACAGCGATATGACAGATGCCAACGTAGTTACGACCAGTTGAAGGACCAGGCCGAGCTACAAGTGAGCAATTGAACGAGTTATTCTGCACTTAAATTCCACTTCGCTCGCTACGGAGAATTGTCAGAGCTTCGACGAGCTACCAGCCACCTCAGAAGAGATAACGGCGGAGAATGGAAGAAGCCCACCGATAGAAGACGAAGGAGTAATTTTGCAACGATTATTCCTCACGTATAGTAGGCCCATAATTTTAATTGACTCTCTTTCGTGGCTACAATTAAGCAGTGTACGTAATTTGACCGTTCTACGGGGTCATATCCAAGCTTCTTTATTTGAACTCTTTCAAATAATTTTCTTTCCTGATACTATTGGGCTATCGGAAAGTGACGAAGTATTAGGGGTGTTTCTTTTCCCTCTTCGCAATTATTGTCTGAGAGGAACAGGAGGATTCATCCCGAGGTGCTCGTTATCTTTTCCCTATATTTCACGTTTGGCGCATCATTTAGTTTTTCTGAACAGTTTCCCTTGCTTGGACAATTACACATTTTATTTACGGCTTTTGTTTGTGCACCTCTCGAAGCAGACAAACGAGTACTGCCGATCCGTAAGAAGTGTGTTAGCGTTTTTTTCTAAAATTACGGCACATCTTTGCACTGCATAATTTATTGCTCTCCTTTTTAACGTCTAGTGTTAAAGCATTCCGGTCTCATCAAACAAAATTGTAACTCCAAGTCCCGAACGTAAACGTCAACGATTTAGTCTCCATATAATTTCGTCAGTGCTGTATTTCGTCCTCGTCTACTCGACAGTGCTTCCCAAGTAGACAACGATATCACAAGCGAGCGTCATTAGAAAGTCGGATGCTTCTGCTTACTAGTGGCTACAGGAATCGATATTCGCCGCTTCGAACTTTCGTCAGCGCATTTCAAGTTAGGTGCGGTTTGAACCAAATTGGACAGACTGACTTTAAATTTACTTTTCACTCGGCAATTTTCCAGGCGAACATTGTCAAAGTTTTAGAGTGTACTGACATTACTCTATTGTCAAAGGCTTCCACTGTACTGACATTACTATTTCTTCTACCAAATTTTGTTTACTAAATAAAATATAAATTTCACCCTTTTCAGTTCTTGTCTAATCTCTGCTTATCCACGTGACACCAGGACTGCGAGGAGGCCATTGATGAAGAACAAGGCCTTGGGTTGCTCGGCGACCAATCCACCGATGAGGCAATTTGTCATTTAAAAACCCATCTATCGCCATCTTCGTAAAATTTCAACCAAAATAGTATTCCATAAAAAATTGTTGTGTGTTACTTTCGATTCTCCCTCATTCGTTGCTTATGTAATGGCTGTGTTTATAAATGTACCCGAAAGTTGATTACATTTACCAATATTGCTATAGCTTTCAGGAATCCTTTAACAATCCAATAATTTGAATTGTTTTTTGGTATGCAAAAAAATTACGGTCTTGGGTTCCTCATATTTCATCTAGCGTACATCGAACATGAAAGTTAATCAGAGACGTTAAAAAGTTAAAAAGTATCAATATGAGAGGTGATTTCGTTTCAAAGGAAAAAGTATATTATGATACATTATCGATAAAAAATATGTAGCTGGTTGAAAGTATGATAAGAAATAGTCGTCCTTTTAATAATTGTGATGTCAGATGGGAGATTACAGTTCTGCCCCTTTAATCACGAACGACCACTTTCTAAGATTATAAAGTTCTTGGTGACTGGTCCTCACCGGGTCTTCAGCATGTCACTCATGGTAGAAGAGAACACATTATTTAGATTGGCTTCTTCTCCGGGAGCGATTGGCGATGTCTAAGGTAGATTAGACAACTATCCAGAACCACGTCATTTTTACCTTTTCCTTTGATTTTATTTTCATTTTGCATTATTCATAAACTGGGCAGGTTCGCACGTTTACGCATAATGCAAAAGGAAAAAAATAAAAGGAAAGGTAAAAATGACTAAAATTCAATCTATTAATTTCTAGGACTTAATGAATTTAATTAGTATTGAGTTAATCTTTTTAAAGTAGCCCAAGGTTCTAATGAAGTCATGACTAGCCTGCATTATCCTGCACACTTCTTCTTGACGTAAAGAATACGATATGGCCTAACCAATCACAGAACCCATTACGCGGTCACTCTTGAATGCGAACACAGTATAGGTGTAAGAGGAAAGATAATAATCAAATGCAATTATTGAAGAATGCAGAAAGTTGGGGTTATATACCAATTTATATGTATATATAAGCTTAGAATTCAATACGAGGTGCGATCCAAAATTTCCCGGATTACAGCTGTATAACCAAAACTTGAAATAGTTTCAATGCACGCTGATGTATGGCAGTATGTACTTGTTTGTGAGCTAGGGTACGAAATTTCATCGTGAATGAGCCTGTTAGACGCCATTTTGTTAGAAATTGTTGACGTTTCATTGTGTTTTTCTTTCTTTGACGTTACATAAAAAATACTGTTAATTCACAGTGCTACTTTGATGTTCTGAGGCGCCTTCATAAAGATGTCAGAAGGGAACGGCCGGAATTGTGGCGATAAAAACATTGGGTTCTTCATCACGATAACGTGCCCCCTCCCCCTCACCGTTCATTGAGCACATAAGAGTTTTTGACCAAGAATGCGATTACTATCCTCCCCCACCCACCTTACTCATGTGTGTCAACGAGAATTGACTGTGTGACCAACTGGCACGAATTCTTTATGCAACATCAAAGAATGAAAAAACCCAATGCAACGTCAACAACTTCTAACAAAACGGCATCTAGGCGACAACTGCTTCATTCAGAATGAAATTTCGTACCCTAGCTCACAAAGCAAGTACCTACGTCCATCGGCGCGTACATTGAACTATTTCACCATAAATAAGAAGTAGGAAAAAGCTAACCAAAGGCCAAAGCAAGAACAGATAAGGATGCGGGAGGGAAGAAGAGGCGGGTTTAAAAGGCGCAAAGAAGGCGGAGATGCGTGTATGGTGAGATTAAGATTGTGAGAAAGAGAAGCGATCATTAAGTACAGATGTGCGAAGGCAAGAAGAGGAATACAAAGTATAGATATTTAATAGAGTAGCAGAGAGTTTAATTACTTTCACACGAATAATAAAAATACTAATATGAATGATAGTAAATGTTAAATTAATTTTGGGATATATTATAAAATGCATATGATACATAGAACAAAAACGCAAAAAGTAACTATTACGGAAACAAAATGAATAAAAATAAAAACTGAATATTTACTGAGTTGTATAGATTAAAATAAACAAGGGACATAAAGAGTCATAGGGAACTGGAAAAAAAATAGTAAATTAAAAAATAATTTATTGCTTTAACGGGGTTGAATGAATAAGGAGTCCATTTCGTTCTTGATTTGCTTATTTAGAAGTGAGTCGTCTTGGCTCTATAAGCAGTAAAGAAGTATTTCGACGTCTTTCAAGATGTGGGTTTCCGATTATCATTAGAGGTAAGTAAGATTTCTGTTGAGTGATATATTTCTTGCAGTTGGTGGAAGTTCTTATTAAGATTTCTACAAAGGTAGATTTTTCATCATTTTTGAGGAAGGAGTTGTGGTATTCTTTGAAACGGGTTCGAAAGGTGCGAGTAGTCATTCCATTGTATTTCTTGTTGCATTTGCCACTGTTTAATTAGTCAATTCCACTGAGGAAACCTACCATGAGTAATGAAGATTGAACATTGTGAGGGTATTTTCGCACGGAGCGCAATGTTTAGGTTGCGTTTTTTAAAGATGTTGCGGGAGCATTTTATAGATTTGGGTACCATAATAGGTAAAGGTAGCCTAAATTTTGTTATTTATTTCTTCTGGATGTGACTGATTTTTGTTATATAATTTGCGGATGATATGGTCGATAATGTTTGGATTGTAACAGCTCTGGAGAGTTTTGTGGTATTGATATCTTTATGGTATTCGTTTTCCCACTGTTGTATATTAGGACCATGTTCCTAATAGTAGAAAGAGGCATATTTGTGGGCAGATGGAAGATTGTTGGGAATGATGGATGACGAAGGTGGTAAGAATAAAATATATCTCTTTTTTCGTACATATACCGTTCTCTGCCTTTCTTCATTGAATTGATTCGTACCCAACACTTAATTAACCCCTCTGTTCTTCAATCTTTCCAACACGTAATTAACTTCCTTCCACTATGCTTTTGAAACAATACCCTAATACCCTCTCTTGCCAACCAAACAAAATTACATTCTATAATTGATTAATAACTGACAGGGAACTGCTTTCTGTATATATCTAAACACACGAAAAAAACTTGCGATTCCTTGCGATTTAGCTAGTTTCCAGTTTATTGCTTACATCTACTATCAAATCACCACTTCGTGTATTTAATAATATCATATTTTAAATATTTTTGGAAAGGGTTTTGGAAACCTTTATACAATATTAACAAGCACTTGGGTTATGTATTTATTTCTGCAATTTTTGTATATAAAGGTCCAGCCCTAGAATAAATTTAATGATCTCGAATTTTACATTTTTTTAAACCTTAAAGTCAAGCAGACTGGCAACCAATGCGTTGCTTGAGTAAAATATTAATTAAATATCATTGAAATTAACATTTTTATATAGATTAGTTTTTCTTATCAGACTTTTCGTATGATTCTTTTCGTACTTTAATGAACTTTTTCTGCGTTTCAGAGGTTCATGATCCGGTCTCTCAAAGGAGATACTGTCACTAGTAGACGATAGCTCGTTTTTAGAAAAAGATGTTCCAAAAGGTTGTTGGCTGAATACTCAGTTCTTTTAAAAAATATATTTTCGAATCACTAAACCAACAGCCATATTCCAAATATTTCGAAAACTATCAACTGATGCTTATTCTTACAATATACACTGAGTGGCCAAATTATTATGACCACCTGACAGTTTTAGGCAAATGAGCTATTGCGTCACAGCGCTGCCGCTAGAGGGCTAGATAGCTATAAAAAGGGAATGCAGGTGAGGTGAACCATCAGTTGCACTGTTTTTTTGCGACGATATGGGCAAAAAACGTGATTTAACTGAGTTTGAACACGGGATGATCGTCGGCACGGGCAGTGTCGGAATCAGTATCAGCAAAACAGCTGAACTTGTGAAGTGTTCAAGAGCAGCAGTTATTAATGTTTACAGAGAGTGGACTACCAAGCAAAAAAAAACCGGCTCTCAACGTCAAGCGTGTGGTCGTCACAGGCTTCTCAATGCTCGAGCTGAAAGGAGATTGGCCAGAGTTATCCAGGGCGACAGAAGAGCAACAGTGCGTCAAATAGCGGCAAATCTTAATCAAGGACAAACTGTGACTGCCTCTGAACGAACTGTTCGCCGCTCATTACACCGTTTAGGCTATGGAAGCCGATGACCAGTTCGAAAGCCTCTACTGTCAGCCTTGAACAAGAACAGACGTCTCCAGTTCGCCAAGGAGCACAAGGATTGGACAGTAGATGACTGGAAAAGGGTCATGTGGTCCGATGAGTCACGATTTCAAATGCATCATGCAGATGGCAGGGTTAGAATATGGAGAAAACAACACGAAAGCATGACCCCACCTGCATCGCCACAACACTTCAAGCTGGTGGCAGCAGTATTATGGTTTGGGGGATGTTTTCTTGGCATTGTTTGGGTCCTTTGATTTCTCTTCACGGACGTGTGCGTGTCCAAGATTATTTAAGTATTGTCGCAGATCAAGTACATCCCGTTATGTTAATGGTGTACTCTGACGGGGATGGATACTTCCAGCAGAACAATGCTCCTTGTCATAAGGCTGGCATCGTCCTTAGATGGTTCGAAGAACATGCCGGAGAGTTTACCTCGCTTCGTTGGCCTGCACAATCGCCAGATCTCAATCCCATTGAGAATTTGTGGGATGAGATCGAACGGGCCGTCATCAGGCAGCGGGATCCAGCACCATCAGATCTGCAGGAATTGGAAGGTGCAGTTCTTCAGAGTTGGTCTCAAATTCCTCCTACAACCTACAAACATCTCATAGAATCCATGCCCCGAAGAATGCAAGCAGTAATAAGAGCGAAAGGTGGCCCAACACTGTATTAAGGGGGTGGTCATAATAATTTGGCCACTCAGTGTATATTTTTCAGATATTTTTAAATATGTTAACATAGGATCTGTAATGTGGTTTCTGATCAGATTTTCATATGCATTTCATGAGGTCTGGTCTACGAATGCATCGCCATGTTCTACTTATAAATCGTGGCTAGCTAGAAGTCACACTCACAAGCGGACTGAATATCTAACGAAAATCGATTATAGGTAAATGCACTTCATAATTTTAAAGATGCTCTTAAAAATATTTCAGCCTATTACAAGATTTTTGTTATTTTTTGAATGCAGAAGATAATGAAAATATCCATTCCAAATGTTTTTAGTTTATTCACCCGTCAGCAATTTTCAATTTATAATTTCTTCACCAACTGGATAAACAGAAATATATTCCTTCATTACCCTCAGTTTGAACGATTCACCTTCAACTCTTCAAAGGACAAACACGCGCAAACACATTTTTTTTTCAAATATAGGTTGAGCTCTATTGAGCTTTTGAAATTGAGTAAAAATATAATAGAAAAACATATCTTCAATGACAAAATTATTTCTCAGAGGAAATAGCAATAATCCACAAAATTCAGGATATAAGAAGACTTGAAAACCTTTATAAGTTTAAAAAGATTATTTACTCGTTTTACTAAAAAGGTCTTAGGATTTTGTGAACATTTTTACTTTGAACGAATTTTTTTCTTCCCTATAAAGCTTTCTAATAGATCTATTAAATTACTGTAATAAATATCCGACCGGTGTAGAAAATGTCTGGTTTTCATCGACTAGTTTTGAAATAAAAAGGTTCCATTCTGGTGTGGAGGAAATCAAATTAAGGAAGGAAAAAAAAACAATTTATAAATTATAGAAAGCGATCCCCATATGGAGGAAATAAAAGACTGAAGTGGGAAATATTACCTTTGAGTTTTCGATTGAATGCAAAACAGATACATGTACATGTTGATTATGTAGTTTAGAATTTTTTTTTATTGGTTTAATTTTATTTTCTTTGCAAATTACATGGGATGAAAAACTGGTAATTCGATTGATGTTCAGAGTTTTGTAAAATAACATAAAAATCTTTGGAATTTCAGAGCTAATTTTTTTACTGTTTACTTTTCCTAGTACTGCTTTCAACGAATTAAGGAAAAACAACTTACGCAATGTTAAACACAACTTCGAAAGGCTACAGCAGAACGTGACGTCATTTCAACGTCAAATTCAAATAGAATTAATAAATAATCAGAACTGCCTAATGCACTTATTATTACATGATTAAAATAAAGAGTTCTATTATAAAGGAAACTCTTCACGGTATTTTAGTTCATTTCAATAGGCTATGGTGGGGATGTTTCGTCATGCTTGTACATTCTCACTGATGCAACTTTAATTGTGCTTCAACATAATAAATATTAAAAAGTATTAAGCAATGCCGATGCTTTTAAACGAACATTAAAATAATCCATAAATTAACTGCAATAACGAAATTGTAAATCTCAAATGCTTCAAATAACTTGGGAACTCTTAATGACGGTACAGAATGAATATACTCTGTTTATTTTTTTTAAGAAATTAATTACAAATACGAAGATAACTTTGTATACTCCGTAGTAACTAAGTAAATTTTTCCGTAGCATAGTTTTATAAACTACTTGTTGCATACCATTATCTCTACCAGTAGATATAAAAACGGTAAGCATTTTCCATCAAGGTTTATTCTAACATCTGATTTTACGAATAGCGTCAGCTATTCTTTCCATAAGATATTAAGGTTTCTAAGACATCTGTAACGATCCTCATAAGAATTCGTAGGCGTGACAGTGGCATTTTATTTAGTTCTGTTTAGTCAGCCCAATCCGTGTCTTTATGAATTTTTTTTTGGGGGGGGGGGTGAATTTGTTTTTAATCGTTTCCGGTTTCGTTTCTAGCAGAATAGCTCTTCCTTTGCTTTTTAAAGAGGAATTGTAATTATCCATTCTTAATTAAACTCTTTAAGGTGATCCAAAGAATACATAAATTAAGATATCGAAATTTACTCCACATTCTGCAATAAATTGCGCATAACTTTTCCCCCCTTAACATGAAAGTTTTAATTAATTTTTTAAATCATAAAACTATTTTTTGAACAATTTGTATTCATTGTATTTAATAAAGATTAACGATTAAGTATTTATTTTTCCTATTTTAAATTATATAAATATATCAGTTCAAATTCGTTTCTGCGGTCATAATTATTAAGCTCTATAATAGTATGTAATTACACACTGTTTGATTTGATGATACAGGTCTTTATTCCTTTATGGCAATTAATGGAATTTGATTTCAGAAAACCATTGCCAAATGAGATTAAATCCTTGATCATAACTCGTTAACAATTTTGTTATTTTGTTGTTCATGCCATTGTTCGTGTTCGTCTTTAACGAAAAATATTTATTTGTTATTCGTTAATGAATTTCTTAAACACAAAACGGAGTGTACACTTTAAAGTTTATATAAAAAGTTATTTTGCAATCTTGATCTTTTTGAAAATAAAATTACGAGCGGTAGTCTAGAATTTTTAGTCAGGAACGCTCCACGCATCTTAAGAAGATCATTCTTTAGCAATTTTTGAATCATTCTTTAGCAATTCTTTAGATCATTCTTTAATCCTCATGAACCAATCGATACGCATTTTTTTCCAGTACTGAGCTAAATGTAATCGTTGTACGCTGCTAGAACATCATCACTTCTGTGGAAATGGAACCCCCGAACTTCTGTGCCAAGTCTGGAGAATAGGGGAGATGCGTCAACATATTGACCCGGTTTTCAAGAAAAACACTCAGTTTTCTTAAGGGTGGCATGTGCTGGGACGTTGTCATGATGGCACGACAAATCTCTTGTTCCGGTCTTCGAACGCTTCTCCTTCCATTTTTCTAGAAGAGTTGACAATCAGCATATCACACATCACCATGCTGTAACCGTCTTTTTGTTTACAAGCAAAACAGGGTACACATGGCCAGCGGAACAGAAAGTTGCTACCATCACTTTCCCAGCGCTCCGAGAACGTTTGTATTTCGGTGGTGGTCCTTGCCATCTGGGGAACTACTGTTTGGATTGGTCCTTAATTTCGGGGTCAATGATAGATCCATGCTTCGTCACCTGTAGAGATGTCGTTCACACATTTCGATGCCCTGTTGTTGAACCCTTCTTGGCAGCACTGCACCCGGGCCGCTTTCTGCTCTTGGGTCAACAAATGAGGGATCCATCGTCATGAATCCTTCCTGAGTTGCTGATGGTCATGTAAGATTGTTTTAACTGCTGGTGATCCGATGCCCTGGCTTGCCTCAATTCGGGATTAAGTTACTCGAATGTCATTTGCGGTCATATCCAACATAGCATAGGTGTTTTCCGGGTAACTACATCGGCTGGCCGTCCATTGCGAAGTTCGTTCTTAAGTGACCGTCTTCCTCTCTTAAACTCGCGATACCAGGACGAACCTGTGGCTTTACTCGGAGCTGTGCATAGAAATATCTGTTGTAAAGATTTAAACAATCCGACATTTCTAAGGTCTCGGAATAATCATAGAAAACCATAGCATGTCATGCCTGCTGATTCTACTCTATTATATTTTACGTCTACCTGGCCTGTGAGCGAGCTTTAGAATTGTGCTATGCGAAAACATTGCAATATGACACCCTCAAATCTTGCACGCGAACGTAGGATAAAATGAAGTACTTGGAGAAAGTAAAACAAAAGTTGCTGGGATGCGTGCAGCGTTCCTGGCTAAAAACTTGTATTGTGAGGGGCGAGGTTCTCTTGGGGATAAAGAAACAAAGAAAGATCAAGACAATCCCGTTTTCCAACATACCCAAATCTTTCAATAGCGTGAGTCTTTAGATTTCTTGAGGATATTAAGTCACATATTTATATAAAATATTTCTTAGAAATCGAGCATCCTTGTACTATTAGCCGATTAATTATATTTAGTCGAAGATAATGAAGATTAAGGTGAAAACCGTGTTCATATTAATGGTAGCAATCATCAACAGATCGAAAGTCGTTTAAAGCTTATTAAGACAATAAAACAGCGAGAGAAACGGCTTACTTTTGGCAAACTATCTATAATGAAACTACCTTTAGTAATTAAATTTACAACTCAAAATTAAGACTATAGCAACCTATACAATGGCTGCAGATCAAAACATTTTTATAATAATTGAGTTTATGGGAATTTTAAAGTTGTTAATACAGCAGAATGTTCGCCTCTTCACTTTAAAGAGTCGTGATTTGTCGAATTTATTTAAATTCAACTGAATGTGTATTAAATTTGTTTCTACTTATAAGATACGACAATCTTTATGGCCTTGGACTTGGTTGACGTTCATTTTATTTAGGTGTCGCCACTGCGACTTTGGATTGGGTACAAAATTGGATTTGAATTCCTTTATCGATTCGATCAATGTTGAAATTCTTCTTGTCTCCTTATAAGAGCTCTTTATTAAAGATAAAAAAAAACTATTAAATACTTTCCCACTCTTTAGATTTGCGGTTGACGATAACAGATGGTCACTGAATATAATGTTTTCATTGTAGAGAATTTCGTTGTTCGATAAGAAGCCTTTGGTTTGATTTTTGCCACTGCGTGCTTATTGTCTCCATATCTTTCAATGTTAAAACTTGTTTTCTAAGACTTCCATTTGCTGGCTGAGTAAACATGGAGACGATGGGAAGTGAGCCGCTGGAAGGTTGCCAAAAAAGAAGGGAATATATAAAAAAGAAAGGAGTTAAAAATGTTTCTCGGGTTTAGTCAATGATTTCTTAAATGTCATAAAAGGTTAATGGATATTACTTTGATGCAGATAGTTTCTGATTTTTTTTGTTGTTTCAAAACAATTTTTTTGCGCTTATTCATGTGTGGTTACTCGATCTTGCTCATTATTATTATTATTAAGCATTCCTTTTGCATAATAACAATAATATATTACTGTGGCGAAATCTTAATTTGCTTTATTTCGTTCATGGAACTGCTCTAGAGAGGCTTAATCCTTGTAAACGAAATCCCAAAGCATGTCCATATATCTAAACTAAACATTAATACTGAATTATGAATTATTGGATTCCCCCACCATCAACTATCGATTATCGACTGATTCCGTCATTAGTGAGGAGCGCTGTTCAGTTGTCGAATGGTAATTAATCTAACGATTGATTACTAATTGCTCGTTTCCTTCCCTAATACAACGGCGGTGCACATGCTATTAATTTCCGTCGACAATGGCTATATAATGAAGAAAAATGGTAGAATTAATGTCGTATACATATTAAATAGGGATCTCTCTTATTGGGTTGCTAATTAAATCTTGGGTCGTGTGGTAACCGAGCCTTCTGGATTCGTTACATTTTATAATTTTAGATGAAAGATATCAATTTTTGATATTTCCTCCTATCGATAGGTTCCATTTTTTTAATATTAAAGTTCTACTATGAAACATGAACATTTTGTGGTTGGAAAATATTAACTTGCATGGATCATTATTTTTATACATAATTCAGTTTGTACAAAAAATTGATTTCTCTTAAATTCTTTTCAGATTTGTAATGTTCATTTTGCGTATGGCGTACATGTCAGCAGCGGGATGTAATTGGGTCAGGATATAATTTAAGTCTTGAATTTCTTTTTCACATTCTCGATGTTTATTTTATGAAATTGAATCAATATATTTAAGTGAACGCAAACTGTCACGATATTTTATTGTCTTTTCTACAAACGATTGATTTATTTTGCACATATCAAAATTTATGGCAAATAGAAATTGCTTGAGTTTTCGTACGTCATTCCATAGAATACGTTATAACTCCAATCTGAACGCTAATTATCCGAATGACCAATTAACCGAGCCGCAAAACAAGAATCACTTTTTTAAAGGAATTTTTTAATGTAATAAACGAATTTTTTCGTATTCTAAATATAAATCTTATAGTTTGTATTTAAGTATTTTAGTCTACCGATCGAAATTTGTTTACTCCTTTGTTATTAATTAACTCGGATTGTTAGGGATTTCAAGGGGAAAAGGGTTTATTATAAACACATGCTTTTAAACGTCTAATTATTGATTTAGTATTCAAATTAAAATGCCAAAATCAATTAGGAGGAGAGTCGATTTATTATAAATAGGATATAATTAAGCTCAACATAGGATTTGAATTCCCAGCCATCAATGTTAGCTTATAGCGAGCTCAATTTATTAGATAGTCTTCGTCGACTTTATTCGCCTTCATTAACCATATTAAGATTTATAGAGGTTCCTGATACATTGTATATTGTGTAGGGACAATTTTAGGTATACAGTCCGTCCCAAAAAATTACGAACATTGGTTTTATCTGTGTAATGGAAAGAATTCAACAAATTGTTAACATAGTTTATTGTTACTCTATAAGATAGGAAATTATTTCAATGCTGCTATATGTTTAACAGTCAGATCACATAAGAAAACATCCGAAAAAAAAGAAACAGGCGTTTTTGCTGTCCCAAAAAATTATGAACATAGTATGAAAAACGTCAAACAATACAAAGAACGTGTGAATTAATAATCAATAAACTTGCCATTTCTTTTAATCACTTCAAAAATACGATGCTTTATTGATTCAATAACTTTGCGCAAGTTCAGAAGTGGAATTTCCTCCCATGACTTTAGAACGGCCGTCTTAAGGTCCTGAACGGAATCAAATTGACGTCCATCTTTATAAACATCCCTAACCAAGATTCCCCACACATTCTCGATTGGGTTTAAATCAGGACTCAATGACGGTCATTCTAAAACAGGGATGTGCTTTTGATTAAGCCATTGTTTTGTCGATGCTGATGCATGAATTAGAGCATTGTCTTGTTGAAAAATGTAATGCTCTCCACCAGTACGGACAGCGTGTGGGAGTAAATGTTCGTTAAGCATCTCTTGATATACCGTAGAATTCATTCTGCCATTGACGAATGCAAGTGATGACTTTCCGTTCATGCTGAAGCTACCCCAGATCATCAGGGAACCACCTCCTTGAACTCTCTTGCTGAAATATTGTTCTTCATGGCGTAGGTCGTGCCAATATCGCTGTAGTCCATCAGGTCCATCTAGACTGAATTTTTTTTCGTCAATGAATATAACATGTTCCCACGCCTTGTCCCAGGTCATGTGATCTTTGGCCCATTGTAGAAGTTGTTGCAGATGTGTTGCTTTGAGGGCTGGTCGTTGTTTGCGTTTCATGAATTTGATGTTTTTGTCGCTTCTTAAAATGGAATGCACACTTGATTTGGAGATTTCATGATCCAATTCTTGGGCTATTGTACGTGTTGAGCAATTTTTGTGGGTAGCTAATCGCACTACTTCTCGTCTAGTACGGCTAGTTGCCTTTTTCTTGCGGCCACTTGCGTGTTTGTCGCTTGCAGTTCGTTTCCCTTTCAAATATTCATTAACTGTCGATCTTGCACGACCAATTCTTCTGGCTATTTCAGCTTGTGAAACACCTTCAGATGCCAGGGCATCCATATAACCTTTTTCACGTTCTGTAACATCTTGTGAGAAGTGGTCAATTTTTTTTTTTAAAACTTGTAGGACTACAAGCAGAGTTCTTTCTATCTATCTATATGCAACTTTCATGTTAATAAATGCTTCCACCTACTGCGAAATGATTCATGTTCTGTGTGTTCGTAATTTTTTGGGACATCACATTTAAGGTAGACTGGATGGTTTGTTATTTCTTACGTGCCTAAATATTAAACACATAATAGCAACATTGCGAGAAATGCCTATTTTGTACAGTAACAGTAAACTGTGTAAACAATTTGTTGAATTCTTTCCATTACACAGAAAAAACCAATGTTCGTAATTTTTTGGGACGGACTGTATGTGTATCTTAAGCCCAAGTTCTACAGTGTAGCGGTCTTAAGATGTCAGCTTATAGTATAGCGGTCCGGATAACCAATTTTTAAGCGACGGATAAATCAGAATTGGCATAAGAAATTATACTGAAAATATAAGCCGCTAGTGCATTAACATTTCATTAAGTTTTATCTTTATTTTCCGTAAGTATTAACGAATCCTGAATTAGTATACTAAAATACACATACAGGGTGTTTTTGAATTCGGTGCATAAACTTCACGGGGTGATAGGTGATAACATATTGAACATTTTTACCAAAGAATGGATGATCCAAAGTTACTATTAAATCGCTACAGGGAAAAAAGTTCCCAATAACTAGTTAACAATTTTATTGAGAACTGATTACAGTAACTGTTCAAAGGAGCTACCACGAACAGTAACACATGCCTGACATCGTCGAGACATTGATTGGCGAACAATTTCAAAAATGCCTGGCATGTCGTGTAATGCAACTGCGATTTTGACAACTAACAAGGGGCATACACATAGTTGGAGGACGCATTTTATTTTGCGTGAAAGCATGCCTTGGAAGCGATAGCATTGCTTTCACATGAAGTGGATTAGTGCGTATTGTTGAGTAGCGGAAGAAAGAAGTCGAGAGCGCAATAATACACATGCACACCACTTTAACAATGAAGTCTTTGTATGGCTATATGTGCTCAAAATTTTTCGTTTTCTCGGTTTATTTCTGTTTGGTGTCAGTCTGTGAGGTTCATGTTCGTGTAAATCCCTTGTAAGCCCTCTTCTGAGTTACCAGTTAATTATATTTTTTAATTTATTTTTAATTTCCATGCTGCTTGCATGCACAATTCAACAGGTAATGGCTTGAGTATTTCCAACATGTTTCCCTGTAGCAATTTAACGTAAACTTGGGATTATCCATTCTTTGGTAAAAATGTACAGTGTTTTTACCTGTGAAGTTCAAAGACACCATTTATACCCAATTTTATACATATACGCTACTCAATTAAATTGGAGCATGTTCAGGGATGCGGTGCTGTATTCACCGTTCAGAATAAATTCTCAGGAATATACGGGATGATTCAAAAGTCCCGAATGTATATTTTTTTAAGTTGTACGCTATATAACAAGAACCATGTGTACATTGATAGTGACATAAACAGTTGACCATGAGAATGCTCTAGTAGCAACATGACGGCCTGTCAGTTCGCATGCGTGGGAGTTGATCGACATGTGTAAATCCGCCATTAGTCTCTTGCAAAATCGCCTTACTGGAACTTTATTTTGCTGAGAATTTTTTTAATGAACTTTGCGTCTAGTTATTTCATATAGAAAGGTTTTGACAACTCTATAATGGTGCAGAACACCTTTCTAAACATTAACGTAAGTATGCGCTCGTTCTGTTCAAACAACATATTATTGAAATGAGAGTGCGGGAAATTTTGTGCGCTACCTGCCAAAATGAGTCGACAGATGTGAATGAAGTTTGTTGTTTGCTTTTCTTCTTGTAATTATATTACTTTTTACTTAAACTGTTTCCTCTGCAAGAAATCGAGTTGCGATAATGAATTTTATTGGGTTCGTAAAATATATTAAATTTCTTAAATTGAAATGTCAACACAGCGTCGATATTCTGTTTTTCATGCGGTCACCTTTCCCGGACTAATCTAATATCCCCATTATTAAATATTTTCTTCCTAAATATTCTGTGCGAATGCGGTAAGATGACGTCCGAGTGTCTCGCTGTTCGAGAGGGTCTGGCGGGCGATGCGCACAGATGGCGATCAGGTGGCGGAGAAATTGCTAATGACCACAGATGGCCACACATACATGCACACGCGTACCACTCGGAGGGCGACGCTATCGGTGGAAAAATGATGGAAAATTGCTTTTAAGTAATGATCAAAATATGATGAAAATTTCTCCTCCCTCCGTTCTTCCCTCTTTCCTTTCTCTCTCTCTCTCTTTTCCCTTCTTCTATCATTTTAGTTTATAAAAAAATGTACAAGTCGAATTTAATATCAGAAAAGACGCTTACCATTTCCGGGCATCAAACGCTGGACACTGCAGTCTGCACACAAGAATGTAATGATGCTTTATTGGCAAAGAAATAAAGAGGAAAAATAAAATATAATGTTGCGTTCCTGATATGTTTTTTTATTATTGTTTTCTGGTATTAGCCCAGAAATTGAATTAAAATTTCAAATGATATTTAAAAATAATAAATAAAAAAAAACATCATTTATCTACCTACAAACAGAATAAAATGTGTTTTTCAAAATTATATAGCGAGACCTTCGGATTATTATTATTAATTAATTTTTATGATGACATGGCCATCCGTTTCCTTCGTGTACACCAGAACTTATGCGCCATATAAAATCATTAAATTTAACAAACCTCATATTTTTGTGCTGAACTTTTTCTATAAAACATTTTACATTTTATTTATATTTATTTGAACTCTTCTGGAACTCTTTTTATGCATATGTGGAAGAGGCCTTTAAAATATAAAATTTGACCATAGAAATTTTCCTTTGAATATACATCTCAATCCACTTTCTATTTAATCGCAAACTTAAAGAGACTCTAAAAATGATGTTTTATTTTTTAATTTTTTATTTAAGAACATCCAAATAATTAGTTATTATTTTTATAGCAGGCAAATGCAACCAGTGATCTCAATAGTGTCGACTGTGGAAAGCCGATGTATATACAGGGTGGTCCAAAAGTCTGTCTCCCCCTTTTATTTTTTGAACCGAAGCAGATATGTCAATTTTGATGAATC
>JAHWFO010094270.1:1303227-1333206 GCA_023313115.1 Rhysida immarginata
CCGGCGTGGCTCGGACTTGTTTTATGGAATAAATTTTGAAATATCTTAAAAATAAACACATGAAAACGCTTAGAATTAATAAAGTAAAATTCTTAATGAAGATTTGAAAAAAATTTTTTTAAAGGCTCACAATGGATGGACCTCTCCAAGGGTGCCACTGCTAGTCTAAATAATTTCTTACTCACGTAATCTTACTTTAGATGTATACTTGATGTTGTTGCAATTCCCACTCTTCTCTCGATGTCTTGAAGCAAAACTTGGCCATTCATCACTTTGTGTAGTCTAGCGGTCGCCGATTCTTCTATTGACATGCGTACCATTTGCTCAATACAGCACGGAGCTATAGGAGTGCTTCCTCTGTTGTCTTTTCACTCTTTCTCAATAGTCTGCTAACTCTCCATTCTCTCCAGTTACTGATCATTTTTAAAGATTTTCAAGAAATTCTTAAGTACTAAAACTCTCTTTTCTAAGAAAAGCCTGAATAACAGGAAACTTACTATATTGCACAAACTTTGCCTTTCATTGTTGGTCATGAGATATGCATTGTGCACATTTTTTAAAAAAATATATAAAATATACTATATAAAATAAAAAGTAAAAGTTTTGATTTTATATATAAATTATTTTACAAGTTATAAATTTTACATATAATATAGTTTTATAAATATCAAATTCATTCGTAAAAATTTAACAAAACGATCTAGTAAAGAAATAAATCTATGACAAAATGAATGTCTCGGTTGAATTACAAATTCTGGAACTTAATGGGAGGAGTTGAATATGACAAAATGAAACTAATGAATCGACCGAGTTATAAAAATGAATTTGATAAAATGAATGTGATGATTTGTATGTGTCTATATGAATTTGTGTTACAGCCCACTGGTTATCCCTACGAAAAATCCTTTCCAGATTAAATGTTCAGGATATTTGTGTGTTTGGAGACCTTGGAGAACTTTGGAGAACTTTCCAGACCAAACAGCAGCTTCCCCTTTCCCTTCTCGCGCGACGGTTTATGACATAACCGATTACAAAGCATTCTTTAATAATCGTATATGGTTATTCATATCTAACGAAATTCCACTGAAGTAAAAAACGAGGTATTGGTCAGAGAAGACGAAAAGATATCAGTGTATCGGAAACATCTGACAACGGGAAAGTCTACTGCAGGAGATTGTAGAATTACTGAAAACAAATTTTGAGTTATTATTTAACTTCTTGGGATTGTTCTGTTTACCTACAACTGTAATTATCTTGGGCAACGCCGGATGCCTCTGCTAGTCACAAATGAACCAGAAATAATGATCCCTGAAATGAACAGGACATCAAAAAAAAACAAAAAAACAAGATGCTGGAATTCACTCTTTTTATACAGTTTCCTTCTAATTGTCTAGGCCGGATGCTGAAGTGTATTAAAGAAAAATTACCAAAGTGAACGAAGATTGAAATGAAAAAAAAATAAACTTTAGTTAACAAGCAATTTTCTTTATAATTACAGAAAATACAATTAAAGCTTCAAAACTCCATCGTATTAAATAACTTTTTCCGACAGTGTCGAGAAAAATATCAGAGAAATTATCATCCACTCAGTAAATTTATTTATAAAGGATTATTCCACAAACATCTTTTTTATAAGCAAATAACGAACGGGGAAGAACTTATGCAGCAGAAGACACCAAATGGCGTATTGTACTATCCATCCTAAAGCAGCCATGTTTAATGTTAACCTATGGGGAAAACGACAGATTCAATTGCATTTTTTTAATTACGAGGGAAAAAAAATCGGTTTTTAAAATTCATAGAAATCCAATACCTAATGAAGAATGTCAAAAAAAGTTTTTGTTTAAATGCCAGA
The DNA here is from genome assembly GCA_023313115.1 of Rhysida immarginata. Classification (NCBI taxonomy): domain Eukaryota; kingdom Metazoa; phylum Arthropoda; class Chilopoda; order Scolopendromorpha; family Scolopendridae; genus Rhysida; species Rhysida immarginata. Next base: position 1,305,083 of record JAHWFO010094270.1, read on the forward strand.
TGGATTTAGGAAAATTCGCATAAAAAATACTACTTTTTGTTGAATATCATTTTGCTCAGCTACACAATTCATTAATTCCATATATATTTTTAGCCTATCATTTTTTAATTTTAGAAAGCAATAACTATAACAAGTTCTTAAATTTGCACTTGTGTTAAATTTTTTATAACAAATTTAGTTTAAAAGTTCTTTTCTATTAAAAATTAGAATTTGTGAAAAAGTGATGTATATCAATTAAAAAAGTGAGAAATTTAATATTTTTAACATCACCATTTTTATTAATTCAGAAAAAAAATCGTAACAACTAAACGTAACAATTTTTTACGACGTTCACGTATCCTTAACAAATATTGGAAGGACAGCTCAGCAGGCCATTTATTAAAGCAAATTTGGTTAATAACACTTTTTTATTTAAATGAAAAAAGAAAAACTGATAGCAATAGCGAGATAACGAGTAATTCTTTTAAATTTTGATGATAGTAATAGCATTGGTTTATCATTTCATAAAGTTTTATCAATATATTTTTTATGAATCTTTAAGAAATGATAAACCACTGCTATTATTTTTCATTGAAAAACTATCAGTTTTTTCCTTTTTTCACTCAATAAAAAATTTTATTACTCAAGTTTGTTTTAATAAATGGTCTACGGAGCTTATCTTCGCAATATTTAAGTATTCATGAATGTCGTAAAGAATATATTTTTAGTTGTTACGATTTTTTCTTCTGAGTTAATGAAAATGATGATATTATTAATATTAAGTTTCTCATTTTCTTTATTGATATATATCACTTTTTTACAAGTTCTTATTTTTAATTGAAATTAATTTTTAAAATAAATTTGTAATAAAAAAAATTAACAAAAGTACAAATTTAACAATTTGTAATAGCAAATGCTTTCTAAAATTAAAAAATGATAGGTTAAACATTCGTGTGGAATTAATGAATTATGTAGCTGAGCAAAATGATGTTCAACAAAAAGCAGTATTTCTTATGCGAAGTTTCCTAAGACATTTAATTCCTTCTGGGAATTAAAAAAATGTTTTTAACAATTTTCAATTGGTATAGACAAACTAAACATGTAGACACAGAAGCAACACATTCCATAATCAACAATCCTTCGACAGTTTTATCTTTCACTACGTAATTTTCATAGTCGGAAATCATCCACCTTTAATAATGAAAGGTTCTGACAGGGCCCGGGTCAATCAAAGGAATTCTAAGCCATGAAGAAATTCTATCCGATTGTCATCTAATCTTTTCGACATTCTCAGACAGTCTTCAGTTGACGTTCGTCCTTCCGAATGGGTCATGAGATGATATCAGTAAAGAGGCTGAATAAAAAAGAACTACAAAAAATATGAGAAAACATACGTAATAATGGGCTCCGTCGCGAGTCCCTTAGCGAATACAAAACTCGAGCATGGTCGCTTCTCAGAAGGTCCGTTTCGCCGCAAAGTTTGACATTTAATCAGCTCTAAAGAAGGTGTTGAATCGCGCAAAATTCCAATTCTTGTTTCGTGGATTCAACTTGAAGTGGTAGCTAAAGTTCGTCTTACTATGCGACACCAATCAAATAAAAATATTTTTTACAGCTCTGCAATATTTTAGCGTATTTTCACTTACAGAAGCTTAATTGTTAACGAGAAGAATTCTCATATTACTAATGTTTTGACAACAAAAGCTTCTATGTATACAGGGTGTCCAAAAAAGTCTGGTAACATGACAGATATCTCAAAGCTGCCAGGTAGGCGAGATCTGATGAGTGTGGTTTATAGGTAATAGGGGGATGGGGAATTCATTGCCCAACTCAAATTTGACTTTGACCCCCAAATTTAAGGTCATCCATTTGTTAACTCGAAAACTATTAAAAAAAGAGAAAAATTTCCCATTGCTACCCTGTAGAGCAACAACACATTAGTCTAAAAACAATTTTTAATCACCTTCCCTTTGAAAGATTTTGAGAAAATGGGCGAGAAAGAGTCACTCATGGTCAGGTCACTTAATGAGCCTTCCCAACGGTGTGCTTCACTGCAATTCAAATCTCAGCCAACCTGGCCAGCCCAACCTGATGATAGTTACAGTGAGCGCTATAAACTATTAGGGTTACAGTGAGCGTCAGGGTTTGAAACCATGCTCCCGCAAGACTCGTTGTACTGATAAAAAATAAAATTGTTTTAAAAATCAGGTTCTTTATAACTCTTCATGTCATGCAAACAAATCGTGTGCAAATCATTAAGGATATTCAAAACTTTTTTTAAATTTTTACATGCGATATAAAAAAAAATATGTTAATTACAAAGAGAACAGACTATTTTGTTATCAAGTTAATTGATATTGGAAGAATAGAAAAATTCTGTAAATGAGAGGATATTTTTATATAATAAAAGTTTCTGAATTAAAACTAATTTTTACACAAGTTATGAAATGTGCACAGCGGTGTTAACTCATTTCTGCATTGTATAATATTAGCAATTTAATTAAGTTTTTTCAAAAATGGGGGATTATGCCTCCAGACCTCCTTCTCACTGATACATTCGATTTATTTTACCGTTTACATAGAAAATATATAAAGAAATAAGTCTCCCACTCTATGCCTTTTCATTGACAGCTTTGGCTTGTCATTTTTCAAAATTTGCATATTTAAATTTCAGTATTCATAATTTGAACGAAGGGGGGAGGGCGATTCATCGAATCGTAGGCGGCGATGCTATACGCTCATGCCTTTGTATGTTTGTGTTAGGAATGTCAAGTAAATTTTCACAGACGAATGTAAAACGGTTGTTCTTCTTATTTTGGATAATTTTTAATAGGTATACGGCTTTTATCGTATCAATAAGAGAGACGCCATATTTATTCGAGCTCCACTCCATTGGCCAATGAGCTTTCCTGTAACCGTAAGAACCAGCCTTCATAAGTTTTCTGCAGCTGCACATTTCATGAAATAAGCACATATCGTAGTGCACATTTCATGAATTGTGTAAAATTCTGTACATTTCACGAACTGTGCAAGAGTATTGTACAATTCATGAAATGAGCAAAAAGTTGCGTATTTCGTGAATTGTGCAATTTCACAATCTGTGCATAAAATATAAATACACGGTATCCCGGGAGGAATGGTCAATAATTCGTGTGGGTATAGAATGAGTAATTGTAAGTCAAAAAGTTTATATAAACATGCAGTCTTTTATTAATGATTTCTGAGATACAGCTCTTTGAAATCTAAATTCTGAAGTTTCTAATATGTTTTTTTTACTACATTAACATTCTCAAGTTTTTCAATATTAAATTGAGAATTTTGGCATCTTCACGTTCTCTTATTTGGTCCGCAACATCTGTTATACATGCAATAAGATCGTCGCGGGTATTGACTGTGGTTTTAAGTATAATATAAACTCCACAATTTAACCAACCTCACAAGTAAAAATCCAAGGGAGTTAGGTCGGGCGATCTTGGGGGCCAATTAACTGTTCCACCGCGACCAATCCAGCGGATTAGGAAAAACTGCATTTAAGGTTTTTGCACACATAACAATAATTATATCTCAGAAGCCTACATGTTTATATAAACTTTTTGATTTACAATAACTCATGGTCATACGAAAGCCATACGAAATATTGACCTTTCCTGCCTGGACACCCTGTATAAACACTTTTTTCCCTAAAGTTGTACCAAAAAATTCGACCAAAACCGCACGCATCTGTTCAAATCACGTGATTAGTCTTTTTCTTATTCAAGTTTATTGTTTAAAGCAATACTTCATTACATTATACAAAATTAAGAATTCTAAGCATCAACAATCGTGAACAAATTAAGAATTTTTAGGGACAGCCTGAAATTATACAGCATGAAACGAATTAGGTACCTTCTTTCTCTTGTTAACACAGCGAAAATAAGTTCGTGGTTACCAAACAAACCAATTTTTAATCTTCTCAGCCGTCGGCGATTTAATAAACCTTTTTATGTAACGTCTTTGTATTTTATATGAAAGTGGTCCGAACCAAATGAGGTGCGACGAAATGAACTGGCACATGAAAACTCCTAATTCCTTTTAATACCATGCATGTATGCGACGCACGTTTTACTACATAAAAGTTTATTACATAAATTTAATATTTATTATTTCTGTTAAAGAATGAAAAGAACGACTGAATACTATTGTAAAGAAATTCCCAAGCATTATTTTTTCTATGTCTGGGTAATATTTTTACATGCAACATTGGGCTTTTTTTCCCCAAAGGAATATCTTGAATGAATTTTCCTCCAGAATACACCACTTACCAAAATGAAACAGGTGATTGCCTACTACTCGCTTATCACTCCCAAATATCTCCATCTAAATTTTCACATAGCTTACGTGCCCTTGTATATATTCTGTCCTGTCGCGCATACCTTCAAATGCATGCCCATCGTTTTGATTGGGGTAATTTCAATGCGATTTCTTAGTTTAACAGAATACAACGCATTAATAACGCTTTTGTTTTTAAAAATGTATAAATTTTATTCAAAATATTTCTTCATTTTATTTTCCCCCCCATTCACTATCTGATATCCTTCAGCCGTCACTTATAAATGGGAAAGAGATATATTTTGGTCAAAGATTTTTAGTATCACATTGCAGAGAAGAGAATAGGGAAAAGGATAAGATTATCTTATGAGATATATAATACTAAGGAATATATATGTTTATGAAAAGTTATGTTCAGGGCTTGCTTAACCTGTTTACAGACTTTAAAAAAATAAAGTACTATTCACTTTCACACAACCATCCAGATGTACTCAACAGACGTATTTATCACAAATGGCGGAAGTCACTTCAATTGAACAACAAGTCTAGACATCCTGCTTTGCCAAACGCTTCAGGATGCGTAAATGCTTTTTTTTGTACTCTATAACAAGCGATATATAGCAGATTATCGATGATTTATGCACTATTTTATTGTTAGCATGAAGTGACGAATAGAAATTTTAGAATAAAAATTAATAACCAATAATATACCTGTTAATTTTTTCTTTTAAATTATACGTTTTAATAATTTTTCTTTGTTTTAAACAGTTGCGAAATCCTTTAAAACTTTAGGATAAAATATTTAAGCATTAATTTCTTCAGTTTGTAATAATTTAATTTACTTTGGTTTAGCATTTCTATAGCGAACGGAACGTTAATTACTTATACATGTATATTTTTTTGCAATGATTGGAATATTTTTCGCCAGCGGAATCAATTCAAGGACACGGAATGATTATTAAATTTCATCAGGGTTACAGTGTCTATCGCTGTATCACATGATTGCGATAACCACTTCCTTAACGTGTTTTTCATATGTATATAACCTATAATCTACAATATAAAACAGATGTTCTAATCCATATTGCAGAAAGGAGAAAAGAATTATTTTCCCTCTGAAAATAAATTTTTGGTCATCAAATTATATACCAAAATTAAGGTGTACGGTCTAAATTAATGAACCTGAAATATTTTATATTTTATAAATATATTTGTTTTTAGTTTCCTTCATTTTGGATTCACAAATCAAAGCCCTTAAATATGTTTTCTTTCCAACAACATTATGAATTACGCCATGCGGATTGCATTAAGCAATTTTGATATTATTTTGCGTAATTTTTAAGAAAATTTACGTTTAAGTATTAAACAGTAGAGACATAGTTACACAAGACTTTATATACCCATTATTTGAAAAAAAATTAATAATGACAAAAAATCTGTAATTCACTGAAATATCAGTACAAGTAGTCATTTTGAATTGAAATTAATATTTTTCTTTCTTTTTTTTTTGGTGAATGAAATATTATACTCTGGACGTATTTTTGTCTTGTTCACGATATTCTTGGCATGATCTCGATATATTAATTTTTTTTCTCAATTCTCACTCATATTGATATTATATTTGCTCTATATTCTATCATCATTCATGACAATGACGTGTGAAATTGCTGCATAGGTTTACCTCGAGCAAAATGTTTCCATGAATTAACAGATTATTTTGATATCTGTTCTCGAAGCTTTGGAATGGGCACATAAAATCTCGTCCTGTAAATGAAATAAGGTATCTAACAAAGATAGGCAAACCATTCGTATTAAGATAATTTCAGTTATCTAGATATCAATACAGTCTTCTGGTTGAGTAATATCGATTTAATTCCATAATTTTTGAAGCAATTTCTATTGCCGCTTCTGAAAGCTTCACTCCAAATTCGAAATCATATTTATGCTTTATTTTAATAGCAATTCAACAATAAGATTTTAAAATATTATTTTTAATAACATTGGAATATGTTCAAATTATTTTTAACTATAATAATTTTAGCGTTAATATTTAAAGGAAAAAAAAATGGAATATGTACTTGTTTAATAGCACCATGACATTATGTTAAACTACAGCTGAAGACTTTATACATATAAGGATTAACGTATAATTGATATATGCAAATATGTCAAAGGTATCTTTTCTCCTTTAAACAGCCGCATTCATGAATATTCCGAGCTATCTGTAATGCATAGACGATTTTATTTCTTTTGTTGGTGGGGGGCAATGGGAACAACGTTACGCCGAGTAATAATTTTCTTTATTATATTTCCCGTGACAGCCGGGATTATGTAAACGATATGGTACAGTAAATAAGTTTTTCTGTTTCGAAATCTATTTTATATTCCACTCACAACGAAACATCATTTAATCTTGAACGAAAGAGAAAAAAAAAGATGATAAAATATCTCTCGTCTCGCCCTTTCGAAAAATGCTGGTAATCGCCTGAAACGATGTAGTCGGTAGTCGTTCGTTTCAAATGAAAACGAGGTTATGACTAAGAAAAATTAATTATTTCATGATAAGTTGAGGAAATCGTATCAATGTATAAAATACAGACTCGAGTGAAATTTACTGAAGTGTAGCCGAATGTCGTCAAATATCATCAGCTCCGTGTTTCGTAATTCAAATTTTGAATGGGAAATTAATTAGAGGTCATGATTTACAAAAAAAATTCCGGCTGGTTTACGTTCTTTACAAGTTAAAGAGCACAATGCAGTATTATAAAATGAAACAAGCTTAGTCATTGTAGAGGATTTAGTAAATACTTGCATTGGGAAATCGAGATGTGTTGCGGAATCGAAAAATAGCTTTAGTCGCATCCAACCAAAAAAAAATTATTTTGAAAATTTTCCAAATACGACACCTGGTTCTGGGTTTCGTTAAAATGAATAAACATTAATGAATATACAAAAGCTCAGTTACAATTGCAAAGTAAGGATTACTGAATACGTTACTAAATATATTAAGTCTTATCAAAATATAAGCCGTTATTAGAAATCGTTGTTTCATTATTTTTTTTTCTTGAATTTTGCAAATATTAAAAGATGACTAACGGTCGAATTAATGAACGTTTAATTAGCCAAATGCTCGTTCACCTGTTGGAAACTGCGAGATAAGAAAGTTGATTGATGATATTTCCGATATGACGATAATAAGAAGTGACAATTTTCTATTCATAATACTATTGTTTAAACTTTTACGTCATTAAATTGAAAACAATGAAAATCTCGAGTTTTTAATTCAATGATTATCAGTTCTGTAATAGATCGCAAAAAAGGAACGTGTCAAGGGCTTCATAGTTTCAAAAAACGAATGTGTTAAACAAACGTTAAAACTTTTAAATCGAACATTGGTATATATCATATTAATGATATTAAAAAAAATAATTTCAGATTAATTCTTTCATCGTTGGAGTGTTTATATTTGCTTATCTCCAATTTCATTTAAAAATCCGAATGCAAAAGGCTAGCTCCGATAAACTATTATGTATAACGTTCGATTATATAAGCTGCTGTATGCAAAAATAAAAATTTCTGTTCATCTTTTATATCAGCTGTGCTTTAGGAAAAGTGACACGATTACGCAAGGAGTTACGTAAAAATTTTCGAGCCCTATCGTAAGATTAAAAACAGTAATTTTCCCATCAACGCGAGGAGCAAATGTGGAAAATATTAATTTATTATTGTTGTCATATTCAAACACCCGTATACAAATTTGGCTATCAATTTAGCTTGTATTAATGATAAACATGAAACGTTATTTTTCGATTAAGCCAAGCATTTTGAGGATATTTTTCTGCTTCATCACACATTTTACAGACAGTAATTTTCTAGTATTGTGGATTTCAATATTTAGATCACATTAAATTCGTTGCCCGATCTACTTTATCACTTTATTTATTTAATAAATGTGTTGCTTTAAGAGTGGATGCTTGTTCTGTTTGCTATTAATACAATGGCTTAAATGAAATGCGTTCTTTCCTTCAGGCTATCAAATGCGAAACGAAAGCGAATAAACGTTATTACTTCGTTTTAAATACAAGAACTGTCAAACAAACTTTTGAGTTCTATATTGTATTCATCCAGTGTTTAGTTGGCCAACATTTTCCTGCTTCCAAATGCCCACATAAACGAATTAGAAGTAGCACGTGGGTATTTTTCATATCCTATAATAAAAACGAATATCACATAAATATTAAACTTCTTTTCGTTTTCAACTTGTGATATTTCTCACAGAATTACGAATTAAAATATTTTTATTGTATAGAATTGAAAATTTGAGCGCAGATCTTTTCTTTGATCATTGAGTTATTTTTTACATTTTCCTTTCATAATTTCATGTTTAGGAACTCATTTATTTCCCATCCCGATCATCCACATGCCCGTTGTTAATTTGTCGCGTTTGGTGAAATGTACAGATCAGCTTTCATTGTCTACTATTCAATTACAACTCGCTATATTATTATTGAATCTTATAAAATTGAAAGACTGACATATTATCATATTATGGAACCCAATTAGCGTTATGTCGGCCACCGTATTATCGAGTCTTTAACTGCTTGTCATATTGAAATCAGGATATTATCTTTAAATTCCTTAATCTACATGTATAATTATCTGCAGATATCTTAAAGAATCAATAATAAGAAAATATAATGTTTATTAATTTATTTCCTGCTTGTTTTTCTTAAAAGTCTCTTAAATTAAAATGTTAAATAATTTTTATATTCGAAAAAATTTCACTATATACGGTTTTAATTATAATTTTTCAAAACATGTTCCAACCTGTTTATCTAAAAATTTCTCTAGATATTAAATTAAAAAAATAGAACGAATTGAGTTTTTTCTTTCTTTCTTGTACAGTTTTAACTTATACTCGAGTCTAATAGCGGATAATATATTTACGTCACAGTTAATTCGCCAAATCTCTAATATAAATTATAACGTATGTAAATTGACTTTTGTTTCTTTCGTTTATTATCTAAACTGAGAAGTCGGATGTTTTTAATTCTCATTTAATGGGAATCATCTTATTTCAAAGAGACAATAACATTTCGTGAGGATGTTTTATGAAATTCAAACCAGTCTCGTTTGCTTATAACTAGAAAAATAATCCAATTTTGTACAGTAAATGATTCAGACGTAGCAGATTGCACAATGATTTAATATTAAGAAACGTTAACAAGGAAGGAACTCCGTTTCTTCAGTTTAGAAATAGCAAGAATTTAGTTGTGAAACTTGTAGTAAATTTTTTTTCTGCCAAGAAAAAGAAAATAAAACGCAATTTTAAGTTATAACGCAAAAAATAGCGAAATTTCTCTGTAAACACTTCTGCGCAAGAAAAAAATTTCACTCTCGATTTAATTTACTATATTATTTATTAATTTATTTATAAATTTTCAGCCATTACTCAATATTAACTAGAAATTAGAATATCAAAATTTTTGTTTGTTCAAACGTCTATTTTAATATAACTTGATAAATATTATAAGACACCCATAAAACTATAAAACATCCATTGCAAATTTCAGTAAAGCCCTTGAATGCTTTTTTCTATTTATGATATTGTCTTTAAGCTTAGTTTATACGTACTCATTTTTAGCACTTCTGCTTTATCTTCCTAAAGCGTTGAAAAATTTCTCTTATTTTTCACTTCGCATAGTTGCAAGGATTTGTCTCAGTGTAAGAGTTGTCACCTTTATAATGCCAGTTTTACTCTCCTTTAAAAAGTAAATCCATTTGACATATAAAATTTAACTTTTCCAACTTTCTTTCCTCTTTCTTACTATATAAAAAGTTTCTGAAATTCTCCACGCATTCATATTTTCAGAAGTACAAATGTTTTAAGATTAATAGGCTCAACAAAGGTACAAATGAGTGGAGTTCAATAAATTCATTTTAGAAAACTTTTAGTAGGTCTACTTTATTGATTTTAACCACGATTCATTTTCACGACTTTAAACTTTTTCGAGCAATTTGAAACAATATAAGGAAGAATAGAAATAACATCCTAGGAAAATGCGACTGCAAACACAAAAGACGAAAAAAGAGAGAAAAAAAATTCGCTGCTTGAACAAGGACGGGTTAACAGAAGGGATAACAGCTTGAAAAGTTGAACAAATGCAAGGGCTGCGTTCTCGCCTTTCAAATAGAAAGGGAGCCTCACTCACATTTTTGTATATTCCAGACGACAGGAGTCAGCGTGCCCTTGATGAAGCGGCAATATGTCCCCCGCAATGAAAGGGCATAGAACTCTTCTGAGGAGATCATTTGACCAAAAAAAGATAGCGTGTAATTATTATCTAGAAAACTGACCCTACTGTTGCAATCCGAGTAAATTCCCTGTTTCTGAATATATACGTAAAATGTTTAAAGCTTATAGCAATTCTATTCTCACTATTTGCATTAATTTTGCGTGAGACGTTGTATAAAATCAATTTTTCTGCTGCTGCATCACTTTTAGATTTTCTTTTTTGGCTTTAAGTGGCTTTTAGTCTTTCTTCTAATTTGCTTTTTGACATTTTTTATCTCTTAAATATGACAATAGATTGGTGGCCAGTTGGAAAAATCATGGACGGGTATTGGCGACAAGAGCTTGAGTCAAAATTACAACAAAGAAAGAAGACTTGGTACAGTTAATTAAAGTCTTGCCAACAAAAAAATCATGGTTACTTCCATTAAAAATTGAATTTGCTTGTGCATTTGTAAGATCAACACTGCCATTCATAACGCTACATAAAGACTTTTCAACTAAATTGCACTATCATTTACCAATTCTGCAATATATCAATGCAATCAATTCGGATACACTTCTCCAGCTGTGAAGTGAATGCTACACTGCTCAAAACATTTAAAGGAACACTTCTATTAAGCAGCGTGCAGAAGCAACTACGAATAATATGGATAAAATCGCAGTATGTGATCATTAAAAGACGGTTTATTTAACAATAGAATGCATTATTGAAACAACTGGTGAAGAAATATAAAGAAAAAACAGGAAACTGCAGGACCCCTGCCTAAAACAAAGTGAAATGTCCTTTGGACGTTGTGAGAAGAATACTCTGTTTCTTCCAGGGATCAGTTTTTGCACCCCTCATAATGTGTATGCCTACCATGGGCTGCAGTAACCTCCATGCACCTTCGAGGCATGCTCCGTATCAGTCGACGGATGTGATCTTGGGGAAGCCGGTCCCATTCCTCAGTAAGTGCCTGGATGAGCTGTTGCAGTGCTTCTGGAGCTGAAGGGCGGTGTCGAATTCGCCTGTCAAGCATGTCCCAAAGATGTTCAAGGGGATTTAGGTCTGGACTCATTGCAGGCCACCTCATGGTCTGAATGCCATGCATCCGTAGGAAGTCTTGAGTGACAGCTGTCATGTGTGGACGAGCATTATCCTGCATCAGAAGGAATCCAGGCCCCATGCCATGTGCAGCAACAATCACATGTTCTTCCAGAATGTCACGAATGTAAACATCAGCGGTCATTTGCCCTCGGACGACCACAAGATCCGTTCGATGGTCTATTGAGATGCCAGCCCAAACAATAATGGAACAACATCCCATTCGGTCAGTCTCACAAACTGTTGCGTCGGTTTTTCGCTCACCACGTCGTCTCCAGACACGTAGACGGCCATCACAGCGGGTCAGGCGGAATCTTGACTCGTCTGTGAAGAGAACAGAACGCCAGTGGCGAAGCTGCCAGGTGACATGTTGATGTGCAAACTCTACTCGCGCCTGTATGTGCTGGCGGGTTAGCCTAGGCACTCGATTTGGTCGTCTGGCTCTCGAGTTGACATCTCGATTTGGTCGAGTTGACATCTGCAGGTCATTTCTCTGGTCTCTGGCCGTTGAGATTCTTCGGAGACCTGAGAAACACCGGTCATAACGATCTTGATTGGCGGTTGTTGAGCGTCGGCGACCTTGCCCAGCTCTTCGTGTGTACTGGCCAGTCGTCTGGAATCGTGTCCACAGTCGGATAATGACGGAAGAGGACACATTGAGGGCATTTGCCACAGTCCGAAATGATTGACCCGTTTGGAGCAATGTTACGGCTCTCGCAGCTTCTACTGCTTCAAGATGCCTTTGTGGCATGTCAGAACACTAACAACAACGTTCCAGGAATGCCTGCCCCTTCTAATGTTCGACCGTTACCTCCAAGCAAAGAGTGTAATGGCATGTAAATGACCGTTTTCCGGGGGTTATATTGCTATGCAAATTTCTCAGAACATCTGGCAGCAAAATGTGTTGGCTTCAACCATTTCTTTCCTATGAGGGAGATAGTAGGTTTCATGTTGCAGAAGATGAAATTGCTAAAAAGTATTATTTACGCCCTCTGTAGGGAATTCTACAAGTGTTCCTTTAATTGTTTTGAGCAGTGTATTTGCCACTACATCATATATTGTTCAAATTTTACAGACATTCGTATAAGTTGGAAGGATTTTTTTTTGATTAGGAAAAGAATTAAATGAACTTCTTTTGCGCGAAAAACTTTATTCGTTCATTTCCGACAGTACGTCCATTTTAATGAGATTTATTGATATTTTCAAAGTAATTATTATTCCAAGAAAAGTTTTTTCAAGACGCGTACAAGATTTCATCAAGGTTCAAATCTTTAATGAAGTAAGACAACTGTTTTCAAAGAACTGAAATCAGTAATGGATCAGAAATACCATAAGTAAAAGTTATATAATTATTAGTTAGCTCATCAAAGTAAGCAATAAACAACAGCTTAGAAAGGATTTTTGCAGTAATTTATGTGGATACCCTGTCGTATTTTCATATTCCTTATTATCCCTTTTAATTGTTCTTTCATTTGTTTGTATTTCTCTGTTTGTTAATATTATTGTACACATTTTTTTCAGCTGTAATTTTTTCAGCAAGTCTCCTGACTTTCTATCTCCCTCGCGGTCTACACTCCTCTTTGTACTACAAATAAATAAATAAATAAATAAATAAATAAATAAATAAAGACAAGTTACAAATACACATTATGCTGTTCTAGTAGCGATCATATTCAGCAACTCATTTAAAAGTAAACACATTTATAAAAGCCAAAAAACATTAATTAACGATTGCCATTTTGTGGACCTGCTTGTGAGAGTCCTATGATTCTTCCAATACGACCCATTTAAGAGAGTCATTGGACACAGATGTCAGTAAGAGTTGTTTGACCCGAATTTCCGAATCGCCATTCTTGGGTCAATTGACTCGACTGTACAAGACTTAAGACTCATTAACGGAATGTTTAGTATACGCGTTAATACTATGCGCGTTACTATTACTTATTTACACATATTTATATATTTTCACAGCTAATTACACATATAGTCATATTCACACAAATTTACATACGTGTATATACCTATTTACACAATATACACAAATTTACACACGGATAAACATAAATTTATACAAATGTATACACAATATACAAGATTAACACAGGTGTATACACCTATTCACACAGATTTACATACGTCTATACACCTATTTACACATTAACACCACAGGTACACAAATTTACACACGTGTATACACAATTTACACAGGCTTACACACCTATTTACACAGTGTATACTGATATTTACGCAAGTTTACATTTGTATACCGACCTGTATTTGTATTTTATCGTCTTTGCAGTCAAAATTTGCCAGCAGACGATAGAACTCCAAGCTTGTAGGCAGAAAAAAGGATTTTAATGATAAATCTGTTGCTAAATTCTAAAATAACGATCGCCGTGCTCATAGAGTTGACAGCTCTTGAACGGTAGACAACAATACGAAGAGAAACGACATCTTTTTAAAATTTTTAAACATCAATTTTTTTTTTTAAATTATTTATTGATTTAAGAATACATTCAACTTATAATGTATAATGCAATAAATTCACCATCACCTAACAAAAATGATTTGCACAAAAATCAAGGGATTATTTTTGTTGTAACCATTACATCGTTCTCATTATAAACCTGCAAGATTCCTTTTACATTCCTTTGGGTAGGCTAAATGGAAACTTATCACGTACGTATTGCAGAAGAGGAAGGCTCATATTATAAGATGGATCATAGTATCCTTTGCAATCTGAAATATAGAAAAAAGGATGAGTTTTAGATCAATGATTTACACTCCCTACAATAATGGAAAGGGAAATAGCGACATTTTATTTTAGTTAATATCTTATTCGACCTCCGTGCTGAAATTAAGTCAGCCACCCTTCTTACTTTCAATAAGGCTCCGATACACAGCTTCCGGTGTTTAGATCCATTCTTGCTGCGAGAAACTAGCCATGTTGTTAGCAGTCGATAATAATGAATGCTATTCAGTGGAAATGCATTTCAGATCACAACGAGTAAATAAAAAATAATCGTAACAATAATGAATAAAAAAACGTGTCAGCAAATAAATTTGGAACTATTAAACAAGTATAATTTACTTTAGAAAATAGTGTAACTTACTTAGATTCCTGTTTTCGTTCAATTTTTCTTGAACTGGTAAAATTTGAAGGAGCAAGACGAACAACGTTGGAAAATGGCTTATTCAACGTCGAGTTTTTGAGGGAGACTGTTCTCGCACTCAGAGTTGAAGAGACTATCCCTACTGATAGATAGTCTCTAGATAACTTGTCCCATCCATAGTCATATTAAGAGTAGTATTAGTTCTAGTAATTTGGTATTAATCTTCTTACTAACACGAACGGTATCGTCCAGTATCGCTATCCGCCATGTTCTCGTAACTTGATTTCGTATCTCTACCGAAAATGATTCCCATTTCCTATGACTTGGCTCGTAAAGCTGAGTATGGCGCTGTTAGATGAGGCGAGGGTTCGTAAACACTTGTGGATGGATGATAAAACTTATCTACGAAGTACTGTATTCTTATAATCGAGTCAGAGAGCTATAACCTAATAAAATGAGTCCTACGATCTGGAAATTGCTGTGAGTGCACAGTTTACTGGTTTGTATACCGTGTGTTTCACAAGTTCCCGAACGTAGGAGATGACTTTCCCTGCATAACGTACTGTTGTGCAGGTATGCTGGCTGAAAGGCTGGTAGACAGGAGCCACTGTCTCTCAACCTCTTTTTTCAATTAATAGATGCTCGCAGTCGTTACGAATCCCGCTATTTATTTTACATAAATGCAAATACGCGAATAAGAGGTTAAAGTAAAAAATACTAGAAGTTTTATTTATAAAACCTACAGTATACGGTATTAAGCTTATACCGTTACAGTAACAGTTTAAAAAGCGTTTATTGCGTGAAAACAAACAACTGAAATACAGTATGCAAAAACGAGCAGAGATGAACGTATTGCCAAGAGGTGAACTGTGAACATTTTGAGCAAATGGTGTAACCTACATGTACCATTTCCTTTGGGAATGTAAAAATAAAATAAACACATTTAAGAAACTTTGCCACTATGTAAAACTGATTTTATGTAATTATTTCAGCACATGGTTTATTTTAGTGGTTGGCCGAACATTACTCCTGTCATAGGTTAGGCTTTCCCTACATACAGAAGGGGCAGTTCGGGAACTTTTGAAACACACGGTATTTTTTACTTGATTGCCATTCTGACGAGAGATATCTTTTACAATCTTGAAAATTGTCAAACAACCTAGTCTAAAATTGAAACAATGATTTTCAAAACCTTATTAAAATTTCTAAAATTCACCCAATGATTACGTTATCAAATAATTTTAATTAATTTATTTATTTATTGTAACAACAGTAAACCAAACGGAATCGCACTAAATAATTGACACATTGGATGGTAGCTCCCCCCCCCTCCGAAAACAGGCAATAGCCCAAACATGGAATAATGAAATAAAACTAAAGAAGAAAAAAGAGAGAAACTTACAAAACATATTGAAATCAAAGTTATTATCATAATAAAATAAAGATAATATATTTTACGAGAGGAAGTCAGTAAGTAAGTTACAAATGGATATAGAAATGAAACAAATAAGAGTTCTAAATCGAAAAATATTTTTATTTTGCCACATAATCTCCCTGTACAATGAGGCACTTGCCCCATCGTTTCACAAGCCCCTCAAAACCAGCAGCATAAAATTCTTTGAGTTGCTGTCTGAACAAGGCGGTAATCGTTGAATAGCTTCATCTCCGGGAAAGTGATGCTCACAGTCTTCTGGGGTCACTAGGGTATATTTCTTACCACATTTCGGCAGCGAGAGTAAACTATAAATGCCGACTCCTATTGTAAAATGCTCATGCCATTCGACGAAAGCGACCAGAACTCCTCATCAAAGGTGTGTTGTTATTCCTTGATAATCCGCGCCCTCATATTGCAAGCATCGTCCTTACCTTGCTCCAAGCGATTTCCATTTGTTCGGCTTCAAGTTCTATAAAGGGAAGTTACTGCCTGGGTTCAGACAGCAGCCCGAAGAATATTGTTATGTTGGTTTGGAGGGGCATGTCAAGCGATGGGACAAGTGCCTCATTGTACAGGGAGATTATGCTGATAAATAAAAGTAGTTTTCAAGTTAATAATCTGATTTGTTTCATTTTTATATCCATTTGTAACTTACTTACTGACTTCCCCTCGTATTATTACCTCCAATATTTTAATTTCAAACATTTTCATTATACATTTTCGGAATTGAAAAAATTACGAAATTGAAATCATATACAGAGTCTGCCAAAAAATTGTAAAAAGAAAAAAGCTATACAAAAGTTGTAACACTAAATTCATACAGGCATCAAGCGATGAATATAAATCCTCTTTGACTTCTACAATTACGACAGGTGTTCAAAGTGATTATCATAAGCGTTGACATACTTTTGAATACGGCGAACAATTGTTCCTATGCATTTTCCTAGCAAATTTATCAAGTAATCTCCTATATCTAGGTGGCAGTTGTGGCCTTTTTTCGGTATTGTTTTCATTCAATGCATGTAATAATATTGGTATGTAAACTTTCGATTTTGCTGTTACGGAAAAAATTATAGATAGCATTTAATAAAGTGTGTATATATTTTTTTGGCGGACTCTGTATTAAAAACAAAAGATAAAAGTTGTCCACTTGTTATTGTTTCTGAAGTTGTCTTCAAATTAATTTACGAACTTGAAAAACTAATAAGAGCGGATGAGGATAAGACATTGTAAACAATATTTCTTTATCATCTCATTGCTCTGATTTCCCGAATTGTCATAACGTTTATGAGAAAATTAAAAAAATTTATTTTGCGACAAGAATTTTCTTCTTAATCCGGAAAAAATTGCCAATTATAGCAACACATGCACTATAAAACAAGCAGCAAAAGTATTGGCATGAGAAACGCCATCCGTAAATTAAAATTTTTATTAAAAAAAAAGTTATTATTTCATTTAGTTTTAGTATCACTTTTCTGCCTTTTTTTATATCTGTCAAAAATAATTTACAAAAGAGATTTAATTAATATACAGAATGTATCTAAACCCCTATCACAAACTTCTGGTGGTGATTCTCCACAGCGAGATGAAAACAAAAGTTCATATAAAGATGGTTCGTATAACGAACCGTTTATGAGATTTCCGCATTTAAAAGTGAAGTTTCAGGATCTGGTTTTGTACTCTGTGGATTTAAGGTGACATGCGGAGAAGCTACAATAAATTCTTGAAATAACGTCCCATTTATTGGTTATTAACACTGGTTAACATGAATTGGTTATTAACCAGGTGTAACTCCACAACTGTTCAGGAGGTACTGCTCTTTTTTTTTTTTTTTTTAGATATTTTTATTATTAACGCGGTAGGCATATCAATCCAAAAAACAATACGAGGGCATATTGAAAAGTAATGCCTCCATGGCTGTAACTTTTGATTTTTTAACCGATTTTCAAAATTCTTTTTGTATCTGATACTTACATTTGTCCTCTATGTAATGCACTATTCACTTTTTGACATAGTCCCCATCCCTTTCCACGCATTGCGCCAACGCATGGACTAGTCGGTTTCACCTCGTCGTCAGAACGCAACTCATGCCCCTTAAGGTGCTCTTTCCTCTTTGGGAAGTGGTGAAAGTCGCAAGGTGCAAAGTCTTTCATTTTTGAACTGCAGTTTTTCATCTTTGAACTGTAGGCGCTGCAACCCCATTTGATGTGTGGCGATCGTCTGATGTGCGAACGGGCGTTATCGTGCTGCAGAAGAGGATCCAAAGCTGCCATTCAATCCTCGTGTCGACGACAACCCCGGAATTCCTCTCCGACGGGTTCACCCAACTAGTCCTCGCGTTGGTGTAATGCGTGGAAAGGAATGGGGACTATGTCCAAAAGTGAATAGTGCATTACATAGAGGACAAATGCAAGTATCAGATACAAAAAGAATTTTGAAAATCGGTTAAAAAATAAAAAAAGTTACAGCCATGGAGGCATTACTTTTCAATATGCCCTCGTACATTCCAACTCTGTACCTTTAATTTTTACGCCTCTTTTGGCTTCCTCTTTTTTTTTGCTGAATCACCGCACTAAGCACTGTAGGTGGCACCACCACAGAAACACAACACTTGAGAAACTTGCATTATCACTTGAATCGATGCAACACCACAGTAAAACTTTCAAACAAAACTAAATTTTATGAATTATGATTCCAGTAAGTTCCCCAGCATTGTTCAGTTAATGATATTAAAAATGTTATTTATTATAGTTATGGTTACATTTTGCAAAATGCCTAACAGTTACTTTTGCCCTCATGGAAATCCTTAAAATATCACAATTAGACATAACTATTTTTCATTCTATAACTTAAGTATTAATTTAATAAATTTATCTGATATTGACTTATCTTTATCCTTTATCTCTTTTTATTTGCTGTTTCTAATGGAATAAAAATAACACATGACTTCATATCAGGTGTTGATAATAACTAAAAAATTATATAAATTAAATCATCTCATCTGGATCCGAACTTGCGACCATCAGATCCAGTGACTTTTTGCTCGTTTTGTGTGGGCGGATCACGGGAATCCATGACAAAGTGTCTGTAATCAAGAACCACTGTAATGTTGGTAGCAAAAGCATGAACATGCATATAAATAAAAAAATAATATAATAATATTTTTAAATAAAAAAAAATAAAACATGAACTTTTTTGTCAAAGCACAAGTGAATTGATTTTTTTTGTTTGCAATTTTCTAATATCATTGTGAATAATAACGTCACCCCCTACAATCTCCAGAGTCAATCAGGGATGAAGTGCTAGTCATCAAGCATGGTATCAGATTCCACAAACCACCTATCTACATATCAAGGAGCCAATGCTAAGAAGAAACGACGCAGTGTTAAGGGCAAAAGTAGCCCAAAGATACCGAGGAACTGGTCATAATAAATTGGCCAAATAAAAATGCCTGCTTATGCATGTGATTATGGCTCATTTTTTATGTGAAACATTTCCTCTTTTAAAGTGCGTATTCAAATATTATATACAGCTCCGGCCAAAACGTTTGTCACATTCAACTAAGCGCCGAACGTATCGGTGAGATGACAAACCTTTTGGCCGGAGCTGTACGTTTATTTAGGGAGGGGAATTTGAATAATGTTACAAAGTGTTATAAAGGGGAGGGAGGGGGTTAAAATTGTGTCATTTTAGCGAATGTATTTTGTGAATGACCTGTTATATAGGATTAGCACTGATTCAGTTATGCAATCCGTTTTTAGATATCTCAAAATCTTTCATTTTATTAACGTTAACCGGTATCCGAGACTTTATGTTAATAGTGCACAGACGATTAACTTTATGTTAATGTACTCTGGCATTCTCAAGTGGGTTAATCGCATCCAATCTTCACATGTTTATCGATTTTAATTTCAGCTTGATTTTATTTCATTGTCTGCTCATGATATTATTCAATATTGTTTTATAATTTATTTTATTTTATCTATTTTTATTGTTGAGAAAATTAAAAATTTCAATGTTTAAAAATTTTTATAAGTAATTCCACAAGAAGATTTGCTTATACCCAATCAAAGACTGTAGGCTAATTTCTGGGGAAATAAAATCAGAATTTTATTTAATTGAATACTGTGCGTTGGAAAATGATAACCTCACCTAAAGTTTGTAATTTTTTGAAAACAAAAATGCATTATCGAATTGATGCCTTGAATTGATGATCTTGATTTCAAGTCATAACACGCTTATGAAAAAAAGACTAAATGAATTTTGATATCGAAGAGAATGTTGCAAAAATGTAACACATAAAACATTTCACATAATAAAATACGATATAACAAGCTTTGGAGAAATGACAAGATTTAGTATATGTTGAGGTACTATCAATAAATCAACAAATGATGCATGAAAACACGTACTGCGTAATCATAACCTCACGATCACTACTATCCATTATAACAACCAGACTTCATCACAATCTTAAATAAACGATCTGGCATCGAATCTACAAGTTTCTGAAGCATGTTAAATTCGATTTTTCGTACTCTGAAGCAATGGCCACTTTCAATTCTTGTACACTGTTATTTCCTGCCATCTGCATATCCTACTCTGCTCAAAATATCCCATAGGTTTTCCATAGGTCACCATTCCATTACGTAGATGCCACTGTCCCAAAACCATTCCCACAAGGAGTGAGCAACACGAATACTGGCGTTATCCTGCTGAAATATCCAGTAGGGTCCACCAATTTTTTCTCCAAATGGCAGCAAGTGTTCATCTAGAAGCTATTGATAGTCGGCTGCTTTCATATGATGAGGGGGAAAGGCAATGTTGTCTTTTGCATTGTAGCCAAACCCGGCCCAAACCGTCACGGAACCTCCTCCTTGTTTCCGTTTGGAAAATACTTGCTCTTCCTTTCTTCTGGATATCGGGACATACAGATTGAACTTCTTTTCGGTACTAAACCACGACCCTTCTCCATTCACCCTGCGCAATTTTGCAAGTTGTAGTCACTTTTGCATGTGCTGTTTTGTGAGACGAGGCTGTTGTTTCTTCTTCTTGTACAGCAACAACTCAGATCGGGCAGCAAATCTAGAGAGAGTGGACTTGTACACACTAATCTCAGGATCACGTGACAATTTCCAGAGGTACTAGAACTGATTTGTCTCATCACATTTCTTTCCTGTCTTCTGCTGAGTTTTCTTGGCCTTCCTGATGATTACTTTTCCATAGCTTTCGCTAGGTGTACGTAATTGTTTATAACTCTTGGAGATCATCCTAACTTCTTTAATATTTCTCGATTTGACAATCCAGAATTTTTATAAGCACTTATTATGCCTTTTTGAAGCTCAGACAGCGCTTTGCTACGGCCCATCATAAATCGTCCACAAACATGTTAACACTTTCAAAATGACACTACTTTACTAATAATAATGGTCGCGACAAATACGATGTTTTATTTTTATCTGCAAATGTAGATGATTTAATACGTGGCAGTTGAAAAAATACAATACTTCTCTCTAATAAATTGGTGAGGCTATCATTATGCAACACGGATTATCACATTTCGAATAGTTTCATGTTACTATCAGATCACTATATAAATGCTTTTTACTTGGTGTTTCATTACTACAAAGAATTCATTTCATTGTTCATTGCTAGTCTTCATAATATTAGAAACACTAGGTGAGGTTATCATTTTGCAACGCACCTTATATGAAAAGAGTTGCATATTCAAAAGATGATCTGGGATATAACTTTAGTAGGCAATGTTATTTTTCAGTATTGATATTAGTAATTCTCTTAAGAAATGTTTCGGTTGCATAAAGCATGACGTAAACCATTACAGAATTACGTAATGTCGTCTTGAAAATTTCAACATAATAATTCTTCCATTTTAATTTTGGTTTTGCTTTAACCATTTAATTTAATAAAACATCCGAAATCTCCTTTCTCAATTGCTAAATTGAATTCACGTAATGACCCGGTTACGTATATGGGTGTTTTATAATGTTGGGATTTCCTCCGTAGACCATTCAATGAAAATCTTTTTATTCCTCCTTCTTTCACGTTTCGTTATTTTTCTCATCTGATGTTGTTGCCCATTGTTATTCATCGGAGATTTCGTTTCGGGAAGCGGGGATGAAGAAAGGTTTCTCGCGTAGAGCAATGGTAGGGAGGAGGAATCCCATTGGAGAGAAAGAAGGGGCATCCATTCGGAACACGTGTTGCGAATTAAGGAGGGGGGAAAAACGAGGCACCCGGCATCGGAATTCTTGCGTTTTATTGACGACGGTTATTTTTGGTGCCTACAATATTTTTGTCCTTTGGAAAGCTCCCTTCTTCTTCTTAGTGTGATTGGTTCTGTACACCCCCTCCCCTCTTTTCTTGCAGTGACGTCAGAGAACCTTTCCGTTTGTGGCCGTTTTTGATCATTTAAAAGGGTTCATTTGATAAATGAATTCTTTAATACTATTTCTTTGCTTTTACTTTTATGAACTAAATGCTGTGCAACGCATTCTTTTTTTATAATTATTGTATTCTGAAAATCAAAATTCTTGGAGATTTCGCTGTCATAAAGTATTTAAAAAACATTACTTTAACATTAAAAAATCATTTTGTGGAAATTTTTAAGAGATGGACACATATACGCTAATATATAAATGTTTATTGTATTTCACGTCAAAAAGAATTTTTCTTGTATTCCGATGTTCTGCTTAACTTATAAACAAAAATTTTGAAGAATTATCTTAATAAAAACATCGAGAGTGATTAAATAGCCTGGAGTAACGGTGCAAATTATTTTCAAAATGTAATAGAAAACACCTGGGAAATTTGATCGTCATAAAAATCTCTTTCAACCTATAGTATTTTGTCTTTTCTCATCATCAGCAACTTTTTCAAATAACTCGCCATGGCATTTTCGCTTCCGGTGTCACAATCGGTTCGAAGCATTGGGTGGAGCGGGTAATTTTTTTTTTCTTTTAAAGTTTTATTCCTGGCATGATGCCCGAAAATTCTCCCTCTTTCTCTCCCTTTCTCTTTTTGTATCTGTCCGTCCTACACGATAGTATCGTACCCTCCCAACCGACAGGATATCCCTCCCTCTCCCCCTTCGATTCCATTCCTTCCTCTTCAGTCACAACAGGGCAATAAATATGTCCCATTTGCCTCGTAGGCCCCTTTAACCACTCACAATCTTTCTCTGTCTCTAAATGTCGATTGGCGAAAATGATGTTTCAATGGCCAAAAAAGTGTAGAGCAATTGTTCGCCTCAATTGGCAAGAATGTTCTCTCTGTAAATACAGGAAAGAAAAAATAAACTAAACATCAGAGGAATTTTTTAAAAAAGCTCATTAATAAAGATAATTAATTAAATTTATATATCACCTTTATGAAAATATACTAGTCACGAAAAATGTCTTCATGAATTATGGGATATTTTCCTAAGTTTTATTATGGAAGCGTCTGTTTTATATACAAACTTTTAAAGAAATTTTAATATTTTCTACTTTTAGCCAAAATGAATTAGCCAAAAGAGGTCCGGGAATGTATTACCTAAAGTAAATTTGTGAATATTCGTATCAAAGTTATTTTTATTCTGTAATGAAATTTACATGTGTGGATTAGGCAAAAGACTGAGATTTCTAATGTGTGGATAAGGAAATATAAATGGTTTTTAACAATGGATTATTTAAATTAGTTTATATTGCTTTTTCATCGACTAATAATTATGAAATAGCAGAATATATCATATGCAACAAAACAAAAACATTTATATTATCTTCAAAAGAAAATTACAAAAGTTCTTAATTTCGGTTCTTTTATCTGACACAATGACATCCGGGATTCGTGTTTTGTAAGATATGACACGTTATTAAAATACAAAATGATTTAATAAATACTAAAGTGTCATAAAAATGGTCTCTAACGGTAATGCAGAACTGAACTTGCGGAAATATCGTGTAAGCAGCAAACATCATACTATCTGCAGAACGGTCCACGATTACCGGTATATTATATTCCAGAGTGTTGGATTTCTCTGTTCCAAGAAGTGACAACGTTGAGATCTGGTGATTTAGGTAGTTTTAAAATGATTGTAAAAAAGATTCTTTATTATTAATAATCCGCATTAAAATTTCAAATTGTATTTTTAATTTTTTATTTCAAATTAGAGCTGAAAAAGTTATGTATATTTACTATAAAATAAAATCAGCTTTATGCAGATATAGACCATTTATTTTTTCCAAAGAAAATTACAAAGCATACAGCTGAGTCTGAAACTACACGTCTTTATCTACTTTTCCACAGAGGAACCTATCCCAACGCTGCACCAGTTTCAGAATACTCTACTAGTCTTCAAATATTGTTCACTTGTTAGAAATGTTTGTAGACATACCGAGGGTCACATTGAATACAACTGACTACACACCAGCCATTATGGAGTCAATACCTATTAACATAAGCCCCCAGCATTTAATTCCCATAGTACTTGAGACAGTGTGGTACGCCTATTGCGTGAAACGATTCTTGTCAGTCAACCTTTATCCACTGTCTCTTTTACAGCCTCAGCGTTTACGCCCTTTCGACGTATTGGTGGAATTCGTGGAATGTCGAAACATCTTTGAAATGATAGTCCTCAAAAATCTAAACTTCGTCTCTACACTACTCTACAATAAAGGATCGGACATCTAATTTACATGAAGTCTTGCGCCCGTGCTGTCACACTAAGAGCTGATGTGATTTTATAGTTTTTGGTGTGATAATTTGCTCATGTAAGACTGTTGTAGGTGGAGAATGACTTACCAAAGGGACTTAAAGGTCATTGACTGTGCTGTGTCGAATGACGTGCCTTTGATGCTGTGCCCCCCTCTCACCTCAAGACTGCTTGCTAAGCAAACTTCCTTTGGGTGTATGTGAATGACAAGGTATTTATACCCCCACTTCCACGAGACCTACGTAGTGAAAGCAACTGATGAGCTAATACGACCTACGTAGTGCGACCACAGGTCAACTCAGTTGATGAGCTAATACTGCCACGGGTTGTGGCAAAAACTGGACTATCGTAAAAGACACTGGCATCAAATATCGGTGAATGTCCATAAAACTTGGAGCGTTAACCTTTCATATTATTTCGTTCTTTTGTGAAGTAATTCCTAAAAATAAAAAAATAATTTATAAAAAATTCATTATAGCACCGTTGCTATATTTTTCTCTTTGTGCCATTAATTTTGAATTGAATTTTTGAAATAATATTGTAAATCTGCTTGCCGACATAGGCAAAGGTTATCTATGGGGTATTTGAATTTTGTTTGGAGCTTATATTTTTATATAGAGGGTATCTCACATAAAGTGAATCAATAGCAAACTTCTGAAATACAAATCTTACAGAGTACTTTGAATAGAAGAATTTTTGTACTATTATGTGAGGGCTTTTTGCGTGTATTCCATTACCAAAAAACCGACACCATTTTCGAATATGGAAGTCAACTTTGAAATGTGCAATAAAAAATCCTATTTTTAAAGGTATTTTCAGATTGTACACAACATTTGAGAAATGTTTTATTCTTGGTGTTTTTTTAAATTGATCCAACCGTTTAGGAGATAGAGGCACTGAAAGTGCGGTGTTTTTCCACGGAAAGCCACAGCACCATTTCCACGAATGCTAGTCACACGGAAATGAAATAGTCAAACTATCAAACTAACCATATGTTTACTTCTTTTTATAGACGAACCGTCAACCTTTGTTTTCAGCTAAATTGATGAACAATTTCTGTTTTTTCCTTTTCTTTAAATCCAAACACACCAAATATTAACACTGAAAGTACTCTGTCAGATTCGTATTTTAGAAGTTGGCTATTGGTTCACTTTAGTGAGACGCCCTGTATAGCCTTATGCATTAATTTGTCAACTACTTTGAGATTGTAACCGTTGGTTAATGCACGATTTTTAATAAATTTATTTCACGAGTTTTTTCTTTTTTATTTAACGGAAACGTTCTAAAGATGATGGATAAAGTAATGAAATGCATCAATTTTGTGATTTTGTGTAACGAATGGTTGGATTAAGTTATTATAGTTGTGGTCTTTTGACAGAAGGTTTTAAATTCAAGTTCAGAGTTTTATTATTTTCAAAGATTAATCCTCTTAGATATCGTGCTTCCGGATTCATATCAATCAGAACATATTGGCGGTTAAAGAGATTTGATTTACATTTTTTTAAAAAAGATGTCAAGAGATGTCAATATTTCTGATTCCTAGAGTGCTTAGTGCTTAATGTCAGTGCCCTAATATAATATAGTTATTCGTCATAAAAGTGTTCTATTGTGAAGTGCTCTGTGTTATTGAGCCTTCAATTCATTTCTATACGTAGAGTGTTTATGAGTTTGTTTAGTGCTTAATACCAGTACTACAAGTTATTTTATATATTCATCTTGATTATTTGTGTGTGTGTTTGGTAAAGTGTCCTCACGCAAGTCACGTCATTGCGTCGGTGTGTCTAAACCACATTCGTCTAGGAAGTCTCGTAGAGTTGTTTGGTGTTATTGTCCTTTTATGAGTTTTATTTTTAGCGGTGCATCTTCGGTTCGAAGATATTCAGCTCAAAGCATTTTGGATCAATGAAGCAGATTGAAATCTTTTGCACCCAGCACCTGTTTTCTTCGTGACAATTTTCGACGCTGAGTGAACCAACTCATCGATGTTTTGACAACAAAACACTGTTGTTTATTTCTAATGATAAGTTATCATATATACAGCTTCCACTGTGTAAATCTATACGATAATAAAAGAACTTTATTTAATTACCCGGTGTCTTATCTGTCTATACTTTGACACGTCCTTCGGAAGGGAAGCGAAGCCGTTGCTCCCGTGTAGTCGTTTGCCGGCTACACTTTAAAGAACCCTTGCGAGGCAAAATTTCCGACCCCTATAACGCCGTCCTGAAATGACCATAGCAGTTGAAAAGGACGTTAATACCAAAACAAACCAAACCAAATTTGACACGTGACAATTTTTCTTGGATACAGTGATAGTTGGAATTTTCAAGAGTGATTTCTCGTAAGTCGTATTAATTTTGATGAAAGGTAAAATTGTATTATGGATCTCGTTGTATGGTAGACCGAGATCGTGGGGTTTATTGTCACTGTTTCTTCCTACCCATACGGAAGCGGTTACAAACGTTACGCCTGTGCACCAAAGAGAGCGAACACCCTTACGCATGTCGAAGAATAAGAAACCATCGGTCAAGCATCTTCGTATTTTCGGTTGTAAGGTTACTATCACTATGTCATACCTTCACGAGGAAAAGTGAATTACAGAGCCAGGTAAAGCGTATTCGTAGGATATTCAAGGCGACGTAAAGCGTAGGATCTACGATCGTCTATCTCAAAAGAAAGTTGAAAGCAGAGATGTCGTGTTTCTTGAACACCAAATGGGTTACACAGAACAGAAATTTCAAAACAAGATTATACGTTGACGAACGATGAAAATAACCAAGAGACGGAGACATCAGACATCGGAGTAAAACTGATCGAAATGAAATTAAGCCAGGGTCAAACGTAGATGTGCAAGAAAACGAATTGCTTCAAGATGCCAAAGTGGAAGAAAAGCGAAGAGGACGAAGGAAGGGAGAAACAAACGAAATGATAAGACAAAGAAGAGAGGAAGAAAAGTTGAACGCAGAAAAACAGTTGTTAGAGAGAGAGAAGTTAGCAGTTCTGAAAGAAACAAACCAAGTAATGACAGTAAAACATTTGCAGACACAGTTCAAGAACATATTCCAGCAAGTTATCGCAAAGCATTAAACTCCAAGAACGTGGATGAGTGGGAAAAAGCCATGAGACGAGAACTACAACCCGTGGACGAACACCTTATATGGAGTGGTAGACAATGCAATTGGTATATGCTATTAAATGTG
>JAHWFO010094270.1:1338206-1361735 GCA_023313115.1 Rhysida immarginata
TAATGGTAGCGTTCTTCCTTCTAGAATCGCTCACCCCTTTGTGGACCGTTTCCATTGGACTTAGAAATTTTCAGTGGCGAGTTTGTTTTTTTGGTCCACCCTGTATATTTAATAAATCTTATATATGGCTTTTTCCATAACAGCAAAATAGAAAGTTTACATTCCAATATTATTATTATTTTAAGTAATGAACATGACCGCGATCGAAGAATACTACGGCCAAGTTTACTAAGACAATGTATAGGAGGTTAGTTCGCCATAATCAAAAATGTCTTGACGCTTATGATAAAAATTTAATCACCTATTGTAAATGTACAAGCCAAAGATGACTGTATATTCATGCAACAGATGATGTCTGTGTGAATTTAGTATTAAAATCTTATAAAGATTTTTCTATTGTTGAAGTGAGTATACATTCTTGAACCCCCTCTTTATTTATCTGCAATATTACCGGGTCAAGTCACTGAATTATGACCGCCACGTAGGTTTATGTAAATACGGTTGCCCATTCACAGGGGGGGGGGGGGGCGGATAAACCGGCCTCTTGGAAGACATATAAAGGTGGTTTCAGAGGAGCAGTTCGTACAGCAATAGTCACCGTCATGGGTAAAGCATGCGACCTAAGAGACCTTGAAAAAAGCGGCAGAATTTCGGAAACTGAAATTTTCGTGAACTGTTCGCGTAGTGCCGTAGAAAATGAATAGAAGAATGGACAAGGTGTGCATTCCAGGCGTGCAAACAGTAGGAGATACGGGCCGTTAATGAACGGGATGAGCGGCGCTTGCGACGGCTGGTTAAGAGTGATCGACGCGCTAAAGTCGATACATTGACAGCCCAAATGAACGAGGAATGCACCAGAAAACTCTCGAGAACAACTGTGCAACGTATATTGTTGCGTCTTGGCCTCTGCACCAGACGTCTGGTTCCAGCACCCATGCTGACAAGTGTGCATCGTAAGAAAGGACTTGCGTTTGCATTGCAGTACAAACATTGGACCCTAGAACAGTGAAAAAAGGTTGCATTTTCCGATGAGTCGCGTTTTCTACTGCATCGTATCGAAACCATTGTTGGATGGCAACAAGCTGGAGGAGGCAGTGTAATGGTCTGGGGTATGTTTTCGTGTCATGTTTTGGGTCCAATACTTCCTCTGGAAGGTACCGTCAATAGCTGTGCATGCTTATTCATCGTTGCCGACCAGATGCATCCCTACATGGCAACTGTGTATCCTGCGAATGATTGTATGTTTCAAAAGGATAATGCCACATGCCATATGGCCAAAATTTGCTGTGCATGGTTCAAGGCGCATTATGATGAGTTCCACTTACTACCCTGGCCTCCAAACTCCCCAGATCTTAATCCTTGCGAGAATCTGTGGGAATATTTGGATCGACACGTTCATTTTCCTTAATCCTTATTTGCTTAATCTTTATTTGCTAAACACTCCAGCACGGAGTTACACAAAACCAATCGTTTAGCCAGTGCTTTGACTTTCCTCGAGAGGTACCGTGTCGAAAGGGATAAGTTTTTAAGCCAAATTGTCACTAGTGAAGAAACATGGGTTGTTCACGTTACACTGGAATCAAAACAAAGAAAGGAAGAGCTTTTGGTCCTCAAAAAAAAGTTACATATGGAATGATTAAACATTTTCGCCAAGTAGAAAAAGTTATCATAACGAAATAAATTTTTAAAGCCTAAGAGCAAATCCGAATTTATCATGTTAGTTAATTATATCAGTATTATTCACAACACCCATCAGACGTTTAGCTATACACAACAAATAACTTTAGTATTCTTATGAAAGCAAAACTACTAGGATCGCCGTGGGAGTTTGGTTACCCATTTGGGTTTAGTCGTTGACGTTGAACAAAAAATAAGTTTACTTTAAGCAAATTGTAATAACTATTTTTGTAATGAAGTAAATTGATAGCAGTTGGTTAAGCGACAGATTTTTTAACGTTTATATAGAATACCTTTGTCCTTCTGTTTTTTAAGAGAACTAAAAAAAAAAAAAGTATGAAATACGCAGTCGACAGGATTCGAACCTGTGCGGGAATATCCCATTGGATTTCGAGTCCAACGCCTTAACCACTCGGCCACAACTGCGATAAGATTTGTTTTTTCATCGTTTCTCAATAATGAAATCGAATTTTAATGCTGACATATATCAGTTTTTTGTTTTGTTTTTTTAAATTTGGAACTCCATTTTGTATAATAAATAAAAATGATAATAACTGAAAAATCCAATCAAAGCAAACTTTGCTTTACATTTGCTAAAGTGGATAGAGAAATTTTATTACTATTATTATACTGATGAATAGGTTTTGTTTTGTAAACTGAACTAGTATCGTTTTGTCTAATGCCATATTCGTTTACATTCTTAAATAATACGAAACAACTTCTGTCCGAAAAATCATGTTCACTTTATTTTGGGTTAGGCAGGTTATTTTGCTTGTGGATTTTTTGCCTCGAGATAACACTGAAATGGTTAGCAAATCAGGCGGTCGTACGATACGATAAATGTCTTAATATAGGTGGAAACTATGTTGAAAAGTAGTTTAAGGATTAGGCTTTCATATAATAATTAAGGAAAATTTACATGAACACCAAACGCAACATCAGAACTCGAGGTAATATAGATAACCCTGAGACGGAGAATCCAAGGTTCACTACTTTCACATACGCGGGCCCGAAAATCAGCAGGGTGACGAATGTGTTCAAGAACCAGGAACTAAGAATCGCATACAGAACGAGGAACAAGTGCCGCGATGTCCTAAACCCAAAAGAAGACCACTCGCGCAGGGTATATAAGCTCACACGTCCGACGTGTGGTTGTTTCTACATAGGTTCTACTAGAACATCCTTCAAAGAGAGATTCAAAGAACACAGAAGGTCATGGGTCAACAGTGATCATCAGTCGGCCTTCGCCGAACACGTCATCACTAATAAACACATAATGTCTGTAGTCAAACACATCAAAGACCCCCAGAAAATTTTGACGTATGAGACTTTGATAGTAAGGAAACACTTAAGGATGGACAAGGAAATGATTCTTAATAATCAAACTAGCTTTGATAGGAATCCTATACTGGACATTATCAACCACCTAATCAACCCGGAATAAGAAACAGACATGAGACTCCACATACATGAATTTTCGCTATTTAATTACTTCGCTGTTTATCTCTCCTTTACTGTTATTTATTTTTTATTCTTAATTTTTGAGCATGTCCCAATTACGGGTCAGCTCCTTATCTTTGTTTCATCGTCGTTTTATTGTTTTATTATTTTTAGTTTTATATTCCTTTCTTAATTTAATATTATTTTATGACCTCACCCTTTGGTTCCAATCACTGTAATTCCACCAGAGCTGCACATTCGATGTAAAATTATATAATTGCATGTAATGGACAAACCATATATAACCGGGTGTTAGACCCGTGCTTACTCTATAGAAGATCATTATCCCTGAAGATGAGATGATTCTGGAAACGTCGTCGGACATTCATTAAAACGCTACCTATTGCTATTCCTGGACACTGTTTCTTTATTTATTACACAGCATTATAGACCACAATGCAGATGTTAAATTTACATGATTTGAGGGGTAGAGTCAGAACTGGACTAAAGGATGGGAAAAGTGAGCGTGTAATTGTCAAGGAACTCCAAATTCATCAATCTAATATGTCATCCAAAAGTATCACCATTTTCTTCCTGCGTCAAATGATTCCATAGGTACAAAGAGAGTTATTTTAGAAGAGGACTTTGCTTTAATTTTCAAATTTTCTGGAGAACATGCCAGAAATGTGTATGAGGCGCTTTCAGATGAACCCCGTTTGTCACATGTCTCGCGATACATGGTTGGTTGATTGTTGTGCACACTTTTCGCTAAAGTTCACTTTTTGATCAAAAATCAGCAAGAAACGCGAATTTCCACGCTTGTGCACACTTCTCGCTAAAGTGTTCAACATTTTGATTGATGTCAACAGATCGAATAACAATTTCAGATTAAGAATTTAAAGACAATATTTCAAGAGTAGGAGGGTGTTATCATCATCTGCATCATTCATTTTCAGTGCGTCTGATGCACTTGATTTATTGTCAAGAATCTGTATATTCTCTCAGTCCGGCGTGTCAAATAATGATTGGACTCTCCTATCAAAGGTTTCTTCCGATATTGGATGCAAATTTCTGTATTCTGACGGTCCTTCGTAACCATTTCGATGTCTCCATAGGTCAGCGCAGAATGTTTCATCAGCTGATTCCGTATTGGTCTTGTTTTTTTTTTGTTTTTTTTTGTTAACATGATAATGTTTTAAGGCTGGACATACTTACTTACTTACTTTTCAAACCCGCTTATCCGTTAGGATCGCGGGGGCAGCAGCCATATGGAGGATCTCCAGCGATCGCGATCTTCCGCCATCAGGTGCATGTCCTCCCTGGTAATACCCAAGCGACTCGAACCCAGATTCTCCATGTAGTCTAGCCACCTGGTTCTAGGCCGACCCCTTGGTCTCGTCTTACCCACCGGCTTGGAAAATAACAACTGCCTAGGAAGACCAGTTTGCGGCATCCGTATCACGTGGCCATACCAGCGCAACTGAGATCTCTCAATGCGGAGAAGTAACGGCTCAACACCTAAAAACTCCCTTATTGTGCTGCTGTGCACCCTATCTAGTAGGGTAACACCTGCCACACCTCTCAGAAATCTCATTTCGGCCGCTTGTACCCGCGATCGCACTCTTTCGGTCATTACCCAAGCCTGGACATCTATCTACAAAAAACGTGATGCGAAAACCGACACCAAAAAGTGTTACGGAAATAGTTATCCATTGTTGTTGCACGTTTAACCATTGTTGGCGCCGGCTCGAAGCACACGCCGGAACTGAAAAGAGACGTGACCATTGCTGTCTGAACAACAATTTTTATTTAAATCTTTACTACAGAGATATTATGAAATATATTGAAGATGTGGTAACAGATAGCGCAACTAACTAGCCATGTTTGACCTACTGTTTTGTTTTCAGCGTTTTGAATGAAGACTAATGAATCCTAGTGTATTGGAATAAACTCATTTCCATTACAATAAATATATTTTATTTTTCACAATTTAATTCATAATTTATTATTTTGAAACATTTAGATCGTTTGATGGTTTTGAAGTCTTCAATTTATCCATAATTTACGCGCTGGTTGAATTTCTATGTGCTTTGAAGTGCTTAATTTATTTCTACGAATTCCTTTCTCTTTATAGTTAAGAATAACTTTCCGGCTAAAAAGAGCGTTATGGGTGATGCAATAATTTAAATTTTTCGTCATACAAAATACACTCTTTTTATTATAAGCTTTTTATAACTTTGCTGTGTTAGTTTGTTTAGGTAAAATCTTGTAATCAATATTAAACCAACTTTCCGACAAGCTAGGGAGCTGCAATTTGACACACTTATGCAGAATCGATGACAATTTATGATAAAGAAAAAAATTTTCAAATCGGTTCATTGGTTCGTGTTCTAATGGTACTAATTCATTACTACGAATTGTTTGTTGTGACAATTGGACAATTTGTTATGGCGAGAGTTAAATATATCTATTGTTTATTGTTGCAAAATTAAGCTTTATTGTTGCCACTAAATAAAACATTATAAAAGCTTGGTTTGAAAAAACCCTTTTCCTCTTATCTTGTTAAGATTTTAGATACTGCGAAAAGCTTGCAAGTGCCATGTTTGTTGTCCCGCATTCGATTGTGAGCACAGACGCGAGTAAGGAGAGGAACCTTAAGTATAGTTATATTTCAGTTATTCTAAGTCCTTGTTCAGTATTACCGATGTACATGATTCTGAAGACTCGTCCATTGATAAATAAATAAAAGGTCTATATTACTGTGTAAAATATTTATTTGTTTGTTGCATCTTGATTCAATGTTACGGGTTGCAGATTCGAAACTAAGTCATCTTTTTATTTGTTTTTTGTTTATCAAAACGGTATTTACTTAAAAAAAAACACGCCTCGTACATAAAAGATCTCATCACTTTGAATTAGGTCAAACAATTGTCTTGAAAATCCTTTTACTTAAGTTGAATTAAGATAAGCTTTTCTGTTGACGTGTTTGCGATCTAAATGATTAATTTGCTTTATTCCGATTACTTTTTTAATGTTAAAGAGAAGAATTATTGCTATAAATTTTATACTTAATCGTTTTATCGTTACCCTAAACAAATAAATTTTCTGTGTACAATATTATAGTTTCATATTTACAAACAACATACCATGATATTTTTATTTAACAATTTCGATAGTTACTTTTAACGTAATTTTTAATCATTATGAATTATTTGTATTTTTAATCTATCAAAAATGTGTACTTAAAAATTTTTGGAAAGATTTTCAATACTATAATATACTGATCAGCGAAAACTTATGACCACCACTATCCTGTGAAAATGCGCTTATTGGATCAAAGAAGAACTGTAACAAATTTTAAGCATTCTTATCCCTTCACTGCCTCATGCAATGGTGGATCGTCGGAATAACGTTAATGGCACGTGACAAGGTGCGAATGGTATTTATCGGCTGCCAGGAATGGTGAAGAATCATTTTGTCGACTGAGTATGCGTCATCATTAAATGG
The DNA here is from genome assembly GCA_023313115.1 of Rhysida immarginata. Taxonomy (NCBI): domain Eukaryota; kingdom Metazoa; phylum Arthropoda; class Chilopoda; order Scolopendromorpha; family Scolopendridae; genus Rhysida; species Rhysida immarginata. Next base: position 1,344,831 of record JAHWFO010094270.1, read on the forward strand.
GAAAGGCTGCTGATAAGCGTCTTTGATAAAGTCAGATTGTTATGGCCCGTAGGCTAGTGACGAGAATCTCCGAAACGACACGGCTGGAAACTTAGCTATGAAACTTTGTAATCTCGCATGAGATATACAGTTACTTTAGATGTTCGTGGCTAGATTTCAAAATATGCAGAAATTTTCTGATATTCCAATGAAAAAAATAAGAAGGAACTGTTGCGTGGAATTGCCTGAATATGAAGAAAAACCTCTTATCACAAATAATAATAATAGATATTTAATAAAATGAAAATAAACAAATCAAAATAAAAAGCTGACGTTTCGGATAGAGATTATCCTTTGTCAAAACAGGGAGGAGAGCCTCTAACCGAAACGTCAGCTTTTTATTTTTGATTTGTTTATTTTATTTTTTATTAATATCTATTATTCAATGTATTCCAGGTTCTAGTGTCTCCTCCTTCTCTCATCGGCCTCGGTGGCTCAGCAGGTTGCGTGATCGCCTCTGATGCCCGAGTACGCGGGTTCGACCCCGGCCGAGGACGACGAGGATTTTTCAGGGGTAAATCCTGAGATCACGCACTTCCTTCGAAAGAGAAGTAAAGCCGTTGATCTCGTGTAGTCGTTTGCCGGCTGCACGTTAAAGAACCCTTGCGAGGCAAAATTTGCGGCCCCTATAACGCCGTCCTGAAATGACCATAGCAGTTGAAAAGGACGTTAATACCAAACAAACCAAACCAAACCTCCTTCTCTCTTACCACAAAAGAACGTCCGGATGTTCTTTCGTGGTAAGAGGTGTTTTCTTTCATATACAGGTTCTGATATTTGAGGAAATTCCTTTGGGTCTCGGCGTCCTTTGGATCCTCTGGGTTCAAATTAGGATGTATTCCCTGCACGCCCCCTCTAATATGTATGCCCTATAGATTTAGTAGGGGCCGGATTTCTATGCAAATGCATATTTTTTTTTTGCAAGTATGCAACTTCATGAAATTTATGAATAATGGTTTTGGATATATAACATGTTTAAAAGCGTTGTTTCTATAATTGCATATGTTGACCTATTGCGCATTCTCTGAATTAGAGCATATGAATGCATAATCTTGTCCATTTCTTATTATCAGAGTCTTTTTTTTTTAATTTGACCCAGTTGCTATGTAAAAATAAAAAAGCTATTTCTGAGAATCTGTTGGAATTCAAGAATTTTTGGGGAATTTCAGAAAGGGAGAAATTTTTTCACGCATTTTAAGTGGGGAAACATTTCCCGAAGAGTCTGAACTACCTTCCTCTGAAATCATTGCGTCCTTTAAGTATGCACCTTATACCTCGTGTGATGTTGAACGGACTTTCTCAGTATTCAAAAATGTATTTTCAATAAGGAGACAAAATTTTACTCCAGAAAATTTAGAAATGTTTTAATAGCAAATTGTGCAGCAAAAATCCTTAATAGATGATTTTTTGATGAGTCACTTCTTGTTCTAAATTAATTTTAAAAATCACTTCCATTATTCTAAACAACCATAAGTTTTAATACATATTTAAGTGCATATTTCCATTATTTCTAAAGCATATTTGCATGCATATTTTGTTGTTTTTAGTGCATAAAAATCAGGCCCCTCAGAATTAGATTTATGGGAATCTAATATACAAACTTCATTTCCAAAAAAATTGGGACATGGTGAAAACATGCGATGCAGCCAAAATATTGATACACTGGCGTATGAATTTATTTTATTTCAAAAGAAGATAGTTTATTGGGTAGGTATTAAACATTTCGGAGCCAAACATTTAATTAATAGTAATAAATATTAGTTTTTTTGCGAACTGGCGGTTGCAACACACTCCAAAAATGTCGGTACATTGGGTGAATTACCATTGGCTGCCATCTCCCGTCCTTCTGATCACGCTTTATAGCCGTCGAGAAACAGATGGGACCAATTTCTGTACTATTGCAGTATCTTCCTCTTAATAATTCGCCATATATTCTCTATTGGGCACAAATCTGGACTGCAGGCAGGCCAATTTAACACCCGAATTCATCTATTGTGTAGCCATTATCCTGTAATGCAAGCGGTGGGGGTTTAGCATTATTGTTGAAATAGAAAGGGACGGGTTCCAAAAAGACGTCGCCGAAAAGGAACATATTCCTTCTAAAATTCCAATATGTGCTTCTGCATCAACGATGCCGATGCAGATGTGCTAGTTTCCCAATCCATTGGCACTCATGCGGCCTCAGACCATAATTGAAGCTGGCTTTTGTACAGCACGTCGGTAACAGGTAGGATTGACCTTTTCCTCTCTGGTCTTAAGTAGATGCCGACGATTTTTGCCAACAACAACAACCGTAAATATAGATTCATCAGACCACAAAATACTTTGCCACTGGGCATCAGTCCACATCCGATGGGTGTGTGCCCAAGCCAGGCGCCTATGTTGCTGCATTGTGTTTACGAACATCTTTCGTTTTGCGTAATAGAGATTAAACTTACATTTTGTGATGTAGTGGCGAACGGTATTTAACGATAAAGGTTTTTTGATAGAATCCTCAAGCCCATTCCGCAATTTCTGTCTCTGTTGATTGTCTATTTTTAATGCAGGCCATTACGCGAATTGGCTAGGTAAGACACGAAGTATAGTTGCGCTATCTGTTACCACACTTTCAATATACCGAGTGGCGCAAAAAAGGTGTTAGAAAGTTTTTATCTACTAAGGCATAATATAAGGTTATAGATTCTTGTTATCATATTTATGCTATAACAGGCATCCTGAAATTTAATGCAGAAGGTTTTCAAAGGGATTTCCATCTGCTGCAATCAGTGATGCCATCAGTGACTCTCTGAAGAGCATCATTTTCGACTGCACGATTCTCTCTGGAAACATAATGAGAGACATCAGTGAGTGAGCATAGAATGTTCATAACTGCAATAGAACAGTATCTCAAGGAAAATCATTTACGGCGTACGATTAAACCACAGCAGACAAAAACATTCTAACACCTTTTTTACTCCACCCGGAATCTTTAATATCTCTGTAGTAAAGATTTAACTAAAATTAGTTGCTTAGACAACAATGGTCAGCTGACTTTTCAGTTCCGGCTTGTGCTTCAAGCCGGCGCCAACGATGCTTCAACGTGCAACAACAATGCAAAACTGTTTCCGTAACGCTTTTTGGTGTCGGTTTTCGCATCACGTTTTTCGTAGGTAAGTACATAAAACCAGAATAGGAGTTTAAATATTTTATATTTTTAGGTTTAAGTATGCTTGGTATGCTGCCAAACCTGACGAGAAGAAAAAATTTTCTGCAAAGTCAACGCTGTTGCATATAAAATGTACCTACCTGTATTCCAATTGGCTGCTAGCAAATTTCTATCAAAGTTATGAAATCCGTATGTTATAAGGCCGAAAATTCTACAATACTAGTATGATGTCCAGCCTTAAAACATTATCATATTAAAATGCTATAAGAAAAGAAGGCTGAAGCACAGACAAAAATGTTTTGTTAGCGTGGAGCAGTTTGTGACGTCAGAGTTTGATTGTTTCTTCTATGAGGGGAAACAATGAAATTAAGAAGTCGTTGTACACCTGTTAAACTTTTTTCTGTTAGTGGCTGTTGGAAACCATTTTGAACAATAAAAATTCCAAGTAATTGTTAAAGATAATCTTGTTGCCATTTATTTTATTTATATATATTTTTTTATTTATTATTTATTAAGAAGGTACAAAAACGACGTGTCAAAATTTGTTTTAACAATAAGGTCTTTTCAGCAGAGGGGAGGGGGAGAGCGCGCGCATGCTCCAACATTGCTTCCGGCAAACCGGTCTGCCATAAGTCACTTGCGTTTTTCAGCTACAGCAGAGGCGAGTACATATTCGAAATTCGCGATTCCTGCTACGTGGATGAAGAAATACTACACTGATTGGAAGAAAGTAATTGGACACCCATCCACCCGGGAAAAAATAGACTTTTCCGCTGCCACACGTGTCACTACTGTATGGAAATGCAAAGATAGTCATCAGACAACACCATTGAATCTAACTGAAGCATCATGCCGCGACAGGCGGAGCTGACAGAGTTCGAAAAATGTGTCCTGGTTGGAATGTCGCTCCAAGGCGCATCCATACGAGAGATTGCCAGCAGCCGGAACCACCCGAAATCAACAGTGGCGTATGTGCTGAAGAAGTACACACATTGTACGAATGCACCAAGGCCTGGTCGTCCACCCGCATTGACCGACAGGGACCGTCGGGTGCTGCAGCGGGAGATACGGAAGAACCGACGTTCGACGATGACCACCATCGCCGGGGAATTCCAGCAGGCATCTGGATGTCACGTATCCACCAAGACGCTCCGAAAGGAGGCCCACATGCTGGGCTATCACGGCAGAGCAGGAGCCCACAAGCCGCTAGTCACACCGGCGAACAAAACGAACAGACTGCAATGGGCCAGGGAACGCAAAGATTGGACCGTTGAGGACTGGAAACGTGTTCTCTGGAGCGATGAATCCCGCTTCACATTGTTTCGATCGGATGGCAGAGTTTGTGGTGGCGTTTACCTGGAGAACGGCTCCTTCCTGAGTGTATCATCCCAACAGTGAAGTTCAGCGGAGGAGGAATAGGGTGTGGGGCTGTTTTTCATGGTATGGCGTAGGCCCGGTAGTGAAGGTGGGAGGCACCATGAGGGCTACGGACTACACTACCATCCTGGACCATTCCGTTCTCCCAACCCTTTGGCAAACCTACGGTCTAGAGCCTTGCCTGTACCAAGACGACAATGCCAGGCCACATGTTGCAGCTCATACCCTGCAATGGTATGCCGATAATAATGTTGAACGCATGCAGTGGCTAGCCCAGAGCCCCGACCTGAATCCCATCGAACATCTGTGGGATGAAGTCGAGCGTCGGTTGAGGGGTAGTAGCCCGCTCCCCAAAACACTACCTGAACTGTGGACGGCTGTACGGGACATTTGGCGGGAGATTACTGTGGCCGTGATTGCAGCCAGAGGGGGGCCGACAGGATATTAGCTGTTATCAATAAAAGCAAATAAATGCACTGTGCGAAGTGTCCAATTACTTTCTTCCAATCAGTGTATAAGGCAGTATTTCTTCATCCGTTGTTATAGGCTGCTCGTTAAGGCTGATTTACATGCACGCATAATCGCATAATGTGTGTTGCCCGATGAAACGCTGCATCCTTACTATACACCCATGAGTTCCTTCTGATCATAGCCTACAAGGATTAATCGTTGATTGGTGGTTTTTTTGTTGCCTAAAAACTCCCAATTAGCCATTTTCGTTAACTGTACGACCTTTCGGTATGATTTCATAGTGGACTTTGCAATATTCCTTTGCAATAATAAAAAAAAGGAAAAAAAAAACACAAGCATGATCTTTCCTTTGGAGCGGTCAGCACCGAACTTCTGTGATCGGAGGTACGAGCTTGTTTTCCATACGGATGATTGTCCTTTTTTTTGAGGGTCTTAAGGAAATAAAGAAACCACCATGTTTCATCGCCCGTGATGATTCACCTTAACAGACTGGGATCAACTGAATGCGACGCGCGCATATCACTACGCTACACTTCTGCGCGCGCAGTGCATGATTTATTACAACCTGAAAACAATATGTTGGTGCACAAAACTGAAAGGCCTCTAGATCATAAAACATTTTATGCGAAGGATGATTAAAAAGTTGTGCTTCCCCTCAAGAGTATGCTTCCCCTTCTCCTTCCCAGCGGTGTGCTTCACTGCAATTCAAATGTGTTAGAAACCTCAGCCAATCTTACAAGCTAAACCTGAAATTGAGTGACTCTTTCTCGCCCATTTTCTCAAAATCTTTCAAGGAGAAGGGTGTGATTAAAAATTGTTTGTAGACTAATGTGGTGCTGCTGTACAAGGTAGAAATTTTTCTCTATCTTTAATAATTTTCGAGTTAGCAAATGGAAGGCCTTAAATTTGAGGGTCAAGGTCAAATTTGAGTGCGGCAATGAATTTCTCACCCCCCTCCCCCTATTACCACACTCATCAGATCTCGCCTTTCTGGCAGCTTTGAGATATCTGCCATGTTACCAGACTTTTTGGACACCCTGTATAGAAATATAAATATAAAAACAGTATACATTATAGTCCGACATTACAGTGATAGGGAAAAGAAGTACAGTCTGTCAAATTTATGAAAGCGGTTGGAGGGGGGGGGGGGATGGAGGTGGAGTCTATTTTATTTTTAGGCGTCAAGCATTTTTAATTTACTGAATTAATTTTTAAAAATTTTAATTTGGTTTTGTAACCTTTATGTTCTTTTTCTATATTTATATTTATTATTTAATAATTAATTACTCTGGCCAATAAAATTTAAGCTATTTCTTGTGACAAAATGAAAGCGGGTGATTTTTGGTAGTATTTTTTCTGCTGATTACGAATATAATTTTTAAATTTCTCTAGCACGCACAGCTTTCTTGTTTTACAATGAAACATTTTTAAATCATTCATTGTTTGGGGCCTGGTAAATTTCCTTGCGGCCCCAAAATATGGATACTTTAACAATGTAGCCGCTTCTCTTCACGCCCTTTACTTTAACATAGAAGTCTCGATGTGCATAACTTGGAAACGTGACATGATAGAAAAAATCTAAAAGCAGATTCGGATTCTACATACAAATTACCACTAAGAACACTATGTGTTGTCTTAGTCACAAAATGCGTGTTGACTAGTGTTAGTAATTGTTCCTGCTTATAAAGGGGGGGATAAGAATATTATACAGAACTTCAGACCCATTGAAGTAGTACCCACCGCTGCAAAAATTGTTGATCATTGCATTTTCCATCAAGTGATCGAAATGATCGTGGAACATTTGCCTAAGAATCAATATGGTGTTATTGGTATGGGAGGCTGCAATATGGACCTATTGGACATATACAGCTATTGTGTAGCTCAATTGGACTGTGATAAAGCAGTACACATTGCCCAGACCGACGTATCAAAGGCTTTTGATACAGTTTCGAGAGATATGTTGTTGCAGGAATTGAATAAATTTGAACTGCCGTCAACTATGATGAATATTTTGAGATCATACCTCAGTGAAAGGAGTGTTTACACTGTAGGCTGCAATGATGTTGCTTCCCATTTAGGTATCACTCAGGGTACTGTTTTAGCTCCTGTTTTATTTGCTGTATTTGTTTCAACACTTAACAGCCTCAAGTTAAAACATAAGTGCATTGCATACGTTGATGACGCATATTACCTAATTCCATTTGACCCTAATGTGGATAATAGTCATTTAGAAGAGCGCTGGTCAAGGGATCTCAATAGTATTAAAAATTGGTATGCGACTCATAAACTCAGGATGAATGAAAGAAAAACTAAACGGTTATTTATAGGTACTGTACGTGGAACAGAGTCAATGCAGATTTTGGGAATTTTATTTGATTCAAAATTTAATTTCGGACCTCATATTGATCTAGTCGTAACAAAACTACATAGGTTATATTATTTAATGAGAGTTCTATCGAAAACGCTTGGTATTCATGAGGCCAAAACTATTTGTAAGTCACTTTTGCAATCTGTTATTTGTTATGGTATAATAATTTGGGGAAATACATACAATTATCTCTTAAAGCGAATTAAAGTTGCCTATAATTTATGTTTGCGGGGATTGTTCAGATTGAAATTTCAGCAATCCATTTTCGAATTTTGTTCTGTTAACCATGTAATGTATTTTGATACTCTGATTACTTTGAAACGCTTAAACGAACTGGCTGTAATTGTAAGAAACTCTGGGCATCCTTTACGTAAAATCATGACCTTTTTTCAAGCTGATCCCTCTGCACGTGGTACGAGACGATACAAATTTGAAGTAAGTGAAATATTAACTGCTTTTCGCCGCAGATGTTTTCCTTACAATTCATTTGGTGTTTGGAATGAGATACCCCTGGATCTATGTACTATATCATTGACCTGTCAAAATATAGCATGCAAAATGTCATGTAAACATTTTTATAGTAAATTAGTGCATTATATGTTGTCAAATCAACTTAAATGGCGATTTGTTTGAATTGTTATGTTGTGTTTGCTTAGTTTTATGTAGATGTACTATCTGTATTCAATGCCTATTTAAGGCGATTTTAATAAATAAATAAATAAAAAATTAAATAAACTCAAGAAAAAGATAATCAAGTTCTAATGTCTGGTGAGTGATAGTACGAATGGTATGTTTGTACAATTGTTTTTTTTTTAATCTAGTTTTTTAAAAACTAGTTGTTTTTAACTAAGTTCTGCTAATGCGTATGTAATATTAGACTATTTCCTGTGGGGATATGTTAAGAATAAGTGTTTGGTACACCGGTTTCCGATGTGAACATATTAAAGAAAGAATATCGGATGCGATATTGACGGTAACAAAAGACATGCTGGCGAATACGTGGCGAGAAATTGTATATCGTCTAGATGTTCTCAGAGTTAAAGAAGGTGCACATGTTGAAGTGAACTAACGATGTGAATAAAAACTTTGAGATGAAGATCATAAAACAAAAAAACAACCGCATTTATCTATGTGAAATAGGTTTTTTAATTAATTTTCTTATATTGATCGCGGTTAGAAAAGTTGGACTTATTCCTTCTTGGAAATGCAAACTAAGTAGCTATACGATTTACAAAATAATCTGACTGATTCTCATTTGTTTACCAAACTTAATTGATAAACTGGTTCTTTTAAAGCCAAGGAAGTTCTAAGAAAAACCAAAGGAGTAAATAGAGTCAACAACGGAATGGGATCAAGAAGGATGTCTTAAAATTATCTAGACCAGAGCAAAATAACATCTTTATATTTAGCTATATCCTGTCTTATTTATTGCTTAGTAGACTAAAAGCAAATTTAAGTTTTTTTCCGGAAAACTGCTTACTAAGAAATATTTTGAAACTAATTCTCTGAATTATCTGGTCTCGTACTTTCGTTTTTGTCCGTCCGTATGTCCGTTTGAAACCAAACTCGGTAAATGTTTTTCTTGATAATCACGAAATTTCAAGGATTCTTACCAGATGGCTCGGAAAAAACAACTGTTGACATTTGAGAATGATCTGAATATCCGTCTTTTAAAGACTTAAGTTATTATTAGTCTTCTTCAGGCTGCCATTAAATTTCACGATCGATATTTTCTCTTTATTTGTAAATTCCAAAAACCCAATCTTCAACTTTACAAAAGGAAATTGTTTATCTTTTAATCAGATAATCTCATTCTAATTTTAAAGAAAGCAAACTTTCCGAATAAAACAAACTTTAAAAATATTGATTAATAGAGCACCTTTAAGTGAATTCTATTTTAAGGGGATTTCTCAAATTCTATAAGGAACTGCTCTGTTAAGAAAAGATTACCCAAAAAGTATATTGAAAAATATCACGTATGAAATTAAAGTTTAATTTTATTCATAATCAGTTTAATAACTTAATTTCAAATTTAAGAACAACAGAGATTCACAGATATAGTTTCCGACAGATGAATTTACAGAAATTGGACAAAATAATGGGAGCAACCGTGTTAATACGGTGTGACGTCAATGACATTATCTTCAGAAATGGTAAGATCTGCTAAAATGCTCTTCTTTTCGCTCTTCAATGTTTTCTGTTTATCTCTTAGCCGATACCATCTAGCCGATGCATCCATGACATAAAATCCTCAGTTTATTATGCTGTTGAAATTTATGAAAAAGTTAAAGATAAAATACTTGCTAAACAGCATAACGGACGGAAGTATAACTGAATGATAGAGGCAGATAAACAAAGAGAACTATCACGAATTCTACAAGTGCATAAACGCACGCAGGAAACTTCTTAATCAAAATATTCAAAACCGAACTGCAATCGCCAAGGCACTGATAAACCATTGAATACGGAGAAAACAGTGGTGCAAAGAGTACAAATCCTAATTGCTAAAGAATGCCATGTAATATAATGAGCCATTCTTCGCAGGGTTCCCAACCAACTGACATGTTTAATTCGGATTTTCTAATTTCATGGTGGTTCACAGTGGGGTTAGTTCCGTCATGATCTGGGCAGTCTCAATGCGGTTTTTAATTGTCTTATTGAAAGGCAGAGTTACTGGAAAGGAATATGTACAAAATTTGAACAACTCAAGCCCAACTCAAGGACTCGAAATAAATCGTCCTTGAATCATTTTCCAGCTATTATTATTATTATAATACTATTCTCCATTTATAGTAAGGATAGTAAAGATATGCCAGCAAGAAATCGCACTTTAATTTAAGGACATGTTTGATAGTAAAATGCTTCCTGTCCGCGGTGGCTTAGTTGCCTTTATTATTTTTATGCATTTAATTATAAATATCCGGATGTATGGCGATTATATAGAAAATTCTTGGATGTCTTCTTCGAGAAACTCCCTTCCAGTTTCTCTCTAAGAAGAATAAGCGAAACTTGTTATAAAGATTAGATGAAACTCTTGCGAACTTTCCTTTTTTGTCATTCATTTCCGTCAAATTTACAGTGTCTGATATTCCACCCAGATGTTCTGCTACAGGCAAAAGATGATTCTTCAGCATGGTATCAGAGTCACGACCAGAAAAAGCACGACGTCCGTCTTTCCAATCCAGCTGAACTCAAGCCAAACCAGTTGTAACGTGGAAGCGTGTAGAATTAGAGAAATACAGAGCAGGTGTGAATAAATGAATAAAATAAAAGTTTATTAATAGCTTCGGAATATTAAAGCCTCAATAAATAAATATTGTCTCTTTTTACAGCAACTTTCTGATTTACAGTACAGATTTTATCAGGTAAGTAACAAAACTTTCTTCTTTAGATTGAGTTCACAAACATAAATTCTCATACTTAATAAAGCTCATAAACGGCTAAATGCAGCTTGATTAACTCCAATCAAGTTATTCTTTCCTGTTAGAATAGCGGTACTCCCGAACGATGAAGACTGAACCTGAACGTCGCCCGAAGCTCGCTGTCAACTCCGACGACCGATGCTCCAATGAACTTAAGACTTCCAGCTCCGCTCGCACAAAGAGAAAAAAACCCAATAATGTCAGTACCATGAATCCTTAAAGATATGCTTGTAAAACTAGCTTAACGATTTGCTGTACGTTAAATAAACAAACATCAATTTCAATAAAGTCTGGTCTATTTATAGTAACAAAAATACAACTGCCTTTCAATACGCAATAAGGCATTTTTGGCAATAAGAATTCATTGAAGATATTTCTTCCATCTTTAGTCTGAACAAGATAATAAACTTCCAGAAAGATATTTCTCCTCTTCCTTAACCAATTAAACAATCTTCCGCTCTTTCTGCGTAGACTACTCAGAGTACCCTCAATTAGGCAATAGGCCTCCGTCTCATAATTTAAATTACAATCTAAATTGTGCAATTCCCACGCTGACTTTCAGCTCCGTATCTTTAGGAAACTTGCAAAACGATGGCGCAAAAGCCGATAACAACGTTCCAAGCTAATTCCTCGATACGTGTTTAAATTCCAAAATACGTGGTACACACAGACAACTTTATCCTTAATCTTCCTTGGAATTATCGCACTCGGAAAAACAAAAATATAATTCGAGGAACATATACTTTTCCAAATTGAAAACTTCCCCTTTCGCACTTTATATTTCTTTTTTTTTTTCCTAATATTTTTTTTCCTTAGACCGTCGATAAAAATCTTCCATTTCCAGTTTCTTGATACGCTGAGAAACTAAATGGGAAGATGCCGTGAAGAGCGGCACTGGAATTTGCACATTCAAGCTCGGCAAATACCCTTCTACTGTCACGAGTTACGGAGAGACGGCAACTCGTGATATTTGCGAGTGAGAAACCGAGCGAAGGGAGGTTACACAAACGTAAACTATTATTAGGTCAAAATCACATTACCATCGACTGTCCAACGGTCGAAATTCGGTTCCAGCGTCTGGATGGGGCCGGCTGAAGCTCTCCTCCGTTCGTCGTCGCTCTCGTACCATCCTTGGCTGTTCAGCTACGTGGCATCGTTCGCTTAAATGTAAGAGACACACATCATTAATAACATGTTTTGTCTTGGAATAGCCCAGCTCGCTGGCTCCGCTACTTTCCCCTGACGAATTCAACGATTGCGCCTTCTTCTCTTTCCGACGCCCGTTGCATGACATTCCAGGAAATTTCTCCCTCGATGTGCTCGCGTGTTCAACCTCTCGCCACTGTCGCTTCTCTTCATCTCCACTTTCTCGCGCTCCCCTTCTCTTCTCGTAGTTCGTTCCCGAACCTCGCGCGATTCTCAAGACCGCACCATTTTCTCTTCCCGGGGTGAGCTTCTCCGCTTTCCTCTTTAAATTAGTAAATATTCTCGTCGCGGAATTCTTTTTACTTTCCACATTCGTTCCAAAATTCCATGACACCAGTACTGACCCTCCTCCTTGATGTCGAGTTGAGAACGCTTTTTTATCTTTCTGGATATCGTGCCAGTAGCACTTCCAGCCATCAGGATCTACAATTTAAATGTTTTTACTCACTAAATATTACAGTTTCTACATCAAAAAATGAGCCCACTCCAATTTTTTTTTTTGTTCATATGAAGCCTTCAGTGGGGAATAGCTATCATTCGTTTGTATTTCAGAACTCTGGAAGCTCTTGCTACATGCAGTACTGTAGATCTTGAAACATTGATTGATGATTGGAAGCAATTTCTTTTGAGCTTGTGGTTGAGTTGCTAAGAATCTTCACAACAGTCCGCTTTTGAGGAGGCGTCAAAGACGGTGGTCGGCCTGAAGATCTATTAGAAAAGGTTAGATTAGGTTTGGTTAGGTTACATGTATTTATAAGACTATGCATCTTTGTCTTCAAGTAAAACAGACAAATGAGCGAGTTTATTTTTAACATAGGTTTACATTTCAAATGGAAGGCAATCTTCCTTCTGTATGATCAAAAGAAGACTGTTTTCTTCAAAGTTACAACAATTTCTTTAATATCGTACTGTCTGATTGATTCTGCTAAGCAACTTCATTAACTTTCATGAGCAATCTATTATATACACTTTAATAGCAGCTCAGAACCTACATAAAGCGGATATTTTTGCGTTTTTAGCACATTTTCTATATATAGAAATGTGCTTATGTGATCGGTTTGTCCAGCTGTCCGTCCGTCCGTCTGTAGACAATCCCACAATTCATTGCGTTGCATGTATTGAATTGCATGTATTGCAATCTCACAATTCATTCAATCATGTCTTGAATTGCTGGAAGAAACGAATTATCCTCGCATTTGGTAAAACGCGTGTTGAGAACATGGGTTCGGTTCTGCGCGTGCTCTAAACGTTAATGAGATGGTGTGCGTGCAGGATGCACGTGTTTGACGATTATTAAAAGGGCAGTTCGGTCCCTAAATCAAGAGAATTTTTTTATTCCTAGGGAGCTTAGAATTTATTACGATAACTTGAAAACGAATTAACTTTTTCACAGTCTGTTTCCACCAATCCATTAAAATGGGACAGAATACGCAGAAGTACGAACGTGAGATAGCAGGAATAAGTACGTGCTCTAATAGCACGTGCTTTAATGGTACCATTATGATACCCTCTTAAACATTTCCTATAACAAGATATAGCATGTAATATATCAAACAAATTGTCACAACATATCATGAACGAATATAAAAGAGTAACTAGTGATAGCAAGTATCGGTCTAATGGCACGTGTACGTGCAAGGATGTCTCATGAATGAATATAACGGTATATAGTGATGTCTGAATTGTTTAGTAGTACGTGTTTTAATGGCACCAAGTGGTACCATTGGAACTTTCAATGCTAAGATATGGCATGTAATATATCAAACGACTCGTAACAAGGTGCCATGAGTGAATATCACGAGAAAATAATGATAATGGTTATTGGTTTACTAGCACGTGCCCTAATGGTGCCCTATAGTACCATATGGTAACCTTGGAACTTTCAATGCTAAGATATGGCATGTAATATATCAAACCTCTCGTAACAACGTGCCATGAGTGACTATCACGAGAAAATAATGATAATGGTTAACAGTTTAGTAGCACGTGCCCTAATGGTGCCCTACGGCATGATATAGTACCATTGGAACTTTCAATTCTAAAACATGGCATGTAATATATCAAATCTCTCGTAACAACATGTTATGAGCAAATATCATGAGAAAATAATGATAATGGTTATTGGTTTACTAGCACGTGCCCTAATAGTGCCCTATGAAACCATATGGTACCATTGGAACTTTCAATGCTAATATATGGCATGTAATATATCAAATAACTGGTAATAACCTGCCATGAGTGAATATCACGTGTAAATAATGATAATGGTTATTGGTTTACTAGCGCGTGCCCTAATGGTGCTCTATGATACCATATGGTACCATTGGAACTTTCAATGCTAAGTTATGGCATGTAATATATCAAACAACTCGTTACAATGTGCCATGAGTGAATATCACCTGTAAATAATGATAATTGTATTGGGTTAGTAGCACGTGCCTTAAAGGTGCCATATGATACCATTTGGCACCATTGGAACTTTAAATGTTAACATATGGCATGTAATATATCAAACAACTCGTAACAACGTGCCATGAGTGAATATATCGAATAAATAATGATAGTGGCAATTGGTTTTGTAGCACGTGCCCTAATGGTACAATACAGAATTTATAGAACTTTTAATGCTAAGATATGGCGTGTAATATATCAACCAACTCCTTACGCGTTATTAGATCTTTTGTTATCCATAGCTTATTTGAATCAAGAGTATAGTACTCTTAGGCTTAATGGTATCTAAAACTCATTACTAATTAATTTAATAATAGTTAATCGCTTGCTTCAATAAGACTTTAGTAATTTAATATGAAAATCTAATAGATGCTTACACATAACGCTTCAGCAATTGAGGCTCACTTCGTTTAACATTATGTGAGAATTCTTACAAATTAAAGAACTTTTATTTTTTTAAGTATATGAGGAATAACTTCACTCTCCATGTACCTTTCATTCTTCAAGTTTATTCTTTTAAATTCTCTCTATACGTTAGCCTATTTAAATAGTAATTTACAATTTAGTTTTCATATTTATTTATTTACTCTCAAGTGTTTTAAAATGTTGGTTAATTCTATATATCCATAACAAGAAAATGTGCTCCCTTTATCCGCTTTGGCGGTAAAATCATTCTTGTTTTCTTTCTGATTGCTCCTTCGAACAGTTCCACTGGGCAACAATATGCACGTACAATGTATATCAACAGTAACGCCTATAGACGTTACCTGGAACAAAACACCTTCACAAAATAACCTTTAGATTTGAATTAAAATTATGAAATAATACCTGAATTTTGCAATTTCCTGTAAAGCTGCCACGTAGATAGATTTTGCAAATCACGTGGTAGGATTTTGATTCCTTTGTCGTTATGTGAATTTTTTTTTAAATAAGCAATATCGGGGGGCGGGGTTTGATTAGGATTGCATTTGCTTCATTTCTATTCACTGTATAGAGCCGTTATTTTTAATAGCTCTAATCTACAGGTTGTATTTCGAATATTTGTTCTCGATTCTAATAACGGAATTTCGGTTGTTGAATTTTTCTGATTCGAACACCGGATATTTCGTAATCTTTGAAGACAAAGATGCATTCAGAAGTCTCGTTATCAAAACATATATCCTGTCATTTGCGATACCTTTACGAATGATAGGCTTTTTATTCAGAACAGTATGTTATAGTGATGACTTTTTTAATGTATTTTGGTTATTAAACTGAATTTTAAGACTATGAAATAGAGAAAATTGATTGCTCAGAAAGTCCAATAAAGATTGATTTATATATGTCATTCAAAAATAAATATGTATACAGGATCAATAAATTTTGCAATTTTGTTATTTTTATTGGTTCACCCAACCAAATAAATTTTCAGAGGATTCCATTAAATGCAACTTCCGCCAGTCGTTTCTTTGAAAACATTGCATTCATGGACGTTTTTTGTATTGAATGAAAAAAAAATATGGATTTTCGATTGGGGTTATAAAAATTTTTATGTTTTCTATTAGATAATTTAAATAAATATTTGCAATATGCAAAATGCATAGAAGATATAAAAGATGAATCAGAGACCTTCATAAATTCTGTTGTCTTTTTTGACAGTTTTACAGAAGAAATGGAACTCGAATGGATTTAGGCATGTGCCTTAAATAATAGAAACCATTTGAAAATTTATTTGGGTTGGTTGAAAATTTCATTCTATTGATTTAATTTAGATAATTTGTTTTAAAAAAATAAAAGAATTTTTCCATATGTTTCATTTGGCATTATTGGATTTCTTTCGAAGTTATTGTACTGTAAGTTACTGTAACCTGTAATAAAAAATATTTTAAATTATAATAAAGCTACAGCATTTCCTACCTACGCGTTGGTTGGCTAACTTTTTTGGCCCGTCAAAATCTAGGTCACGTTGCTCCTTTTTCACATGAATAATACAGTATTTTCTAATAACACGGTCTTAAACATTTCCACATGACTATTATTTCTACAAATTTCTGGGACAAACAACACATTCAACGTACAGCGGAATTTGAACCCGCAACCCTGTAGATTCGAGAACCATTAATAGAAGACCCACGCCCCAGCGTTCTCGCTGTCGTTCAAAAGAGACATTTTGCCAACGTTCATAGAGTTTTGGAAACATTCTTTGGAGATATTTTTTTAAACCTTCTTTGTCGCTGCATGAATCATCGTCAACACTCAGACGACTTTCACGAAAACGCTTGTGCCATTCACAACCCTGCGATTTTTTTCATTGCCGTGACACCGTACACTTTCTCCACCATGTTACTGTTTCTAACAGCGATTTTTGAAACAAAACACAAAATTTGATATTGAGACACGTACAAGGTGATTATAATTAAAGTCCCTTTGTAAAAATGCTATAAAAA
>JAHWFO010094270.1:1362135-1382429 GCA_023313115.1 Rhysida immarginata
TTTTTATAGCATTTTTACAAAGGGACTTTAATTATAATCACCTTGTATTTTAATTCGGAAATGTTTGAAAATGTCACATAAACTGATGCTGCTACCGTTAGAAACGTGATGCTATTCATGCTGAGACATTATGGGACGCCATAATTCTATTACATGTTTACTGTTTCAAATAGCTGTATAAAAGTGGGCTTCTTTTTGCAATATGTTAAATATCTTTATACAAATATTAATTTGAGAATTTATTTAAAACTATGGTTTTATGTTAGATTAATGTTAACATTTGGATACAGCAAATTATCACTCAACGGCCAAGGGGAAGTATGCGATCAGTGTTGTTTTTTTTGCGACCTTGACAAATCATGTCTATTTAATACAGCTATCCCTGGAAGAACAAGCCTATGTACGTATGTTATTAATTAAATCAAATCGGACGGGCGTTGAGTTTTATAAAAATCGCAAGAAACCACTCCAGATCATCAACAAAGAGTTCCAACACGTAATAGGAATCAATGTGTATGACAATAATAGGGGCAGTCAAAAATTCCCGGGATAACGGTATAGCACTCTAATGGTTGGGCATACGGCAACGCTTATCTAATCTTTTTCAAAACAGCACCCATGTGTGCACACATATTTGCTCCATAGAATCTGCCGTTCTTGGTAGCATCGGTGGAAGGCTTTCAGGTGGAAACTTCCGGAGCTCGGCCGTCGCATTCTTCTTCATGCCCACTTGAGGCCCATTTTCAGAGTCGGGAACATCCAAAAGTCACTAGGAGCGAGATCCAGAGGGTACGGTGGATGAGGGGTGACAGTAATGTTTTTGTTACCGAGGAATAGCTGCACAATCAGCGATGTTATCGTGATGCAGAAACTACTGTCACTGCGACTTGTCGCGCCACTTCCTCCGAACACATTGCGTAACCTCCCCAAA
Organism: Rhysida immarginata; assembly: GCA_023313115.1. Lineage (NCBI taxonomy): Eukaryota > Metazoa > Arthropoda > Chilopoda > Scolopendromorpha > Scolopendridae > Rhysida > Rhysida immarginata. Next base: position 1,363,067 of record JAHWFO010094270.1, read on the forward strand.
ATGACCCGTAACAGCCCAAGTTGCACATTAAGTCGAATTGTGACATTGTGACGAAAGACCATCACTAATGTCTACTTCAAACGAAACAGTAAAGAAACGGCACGCTGAAACCTGTCAAGCCTTATTGTGCCTTCGAGCAGAGATGCTGTTCTCCTTTCCACAAAAGTGGGATAGCTATCTTAACGCTCGTTCGCCGTCTGTTGAGGAATTCCGGGAACTTTTTGACTGCCCCTCGTACATCACTTTCGGGGAGGAACGGCATTCACAGAGGTGTAGCCGCAAACAAGGAAAGCATCTCGCCAAAAAACAAAGCCGCCAAAACCCCAGTAATTTTTGGAACATCGACATTGAACTGTCGAAGAGTGGAAAAACATTTTGTGGAGGGACGAATCACGTACACTCTATTCCAATCAGTCGTGAAATTTGGAGGTGGTGAAGTTATGTGTGTTTCATGAGGTGGCTTGGATTATTGCATGCAATTGAAGACAATTTGAACTCTGAAGCCTGAAGACATTTTCTACAATCGGATGTTTCCTAAGCTGTGGGAAGGATTGTTAATTTCAAGACGATGTTGCATCATGGCATGTTTTGGCTTCCGTCAGGAAGCGGCACATAAATGTAGATGTCAATCGCCTTAATCCAATCAAATATTTATGGGACGACGAGTTGGAGCGTCAGTGAGGGCCAGGAAGCCATGTGCGAAATTCACTGCTGACATGGCTAGGTCCTTGCAGCAAATATGGAGCCAAATACCGGAATTTATTTATTAGAACATTGTATAAAATATCCTCATAAGGTTGACTGACACGGTGGGACAAGATATCGCTTTTTTCGCGTATCTTGTGTAATGCCCGTTCCATTATTGTAGGGTGGTGTACTCTTAACATACGCTATGAAAATACAGACTATTCTAAAATTACTTTTATAAATTTATATTAGAAATAAAGCATGTCAATTTTGTCGTGTCTCTTTATTCCTTATATTTTGCATCCAAACGTATATTTGACGACGAAAGGCCATTATCATAACGAAAGACTAAATATAAAACTCTGTGAACAGTTTCCGGAATCAGATTAGAAATGGAATTATAATGCTTATAAAATGTCATATGATCAAACGAATTAATGGGTAAATGAATTCTAGTGCTTATTTTATTCTCCTAATTTAATTTGATTCTAGATCTGCATTGCAGATGAACTGATTGCACGGGCCATTTTCGAAATAGCTTCCGATTTCTTCTTTAGTCGAGGAGATAAAACTGATTGCGAGCGAACAGATTGGAGTTCTAAATCGCCTCTATCAGCGAATCAAACTCGGCGGTTTCAGTTGATATCATAAGCTTTGCAATTGAGAATAAATGTCTCCTAATGATGCACTTATCCTACCAATCATTTAATCTGGAATTTGTTTACTGATACATATACGTAGATTGAACGAGTATATGGAAACGTAGAATTATTTCTCATCTGGTTTTAAAATAAAAAAATAGTCTCCTGATCAAATCTTATTTTGTTATCAGACAGATAATTGAAATGTCTTCTTTTTCAAAGATCAATGATATTACATTCACAATTTATAGCATTACTCTTCATGGAATTTTGACTACATTCGGCCTTATTGAAGGGCGGAGAAGTAAAACCATTTGGCTTGGGCCCAGCACTTCACGCTTACACACAAACGCAGTATTTATTAAATAAGAACAGTGACTTAATTAGTATTCTAAATAGGGCGAGGTCACACACACTCTCTTTTTTACTGTCATCCTTTGAAAATTGAACGTTGTTTTCTGTAAAATGCGTACGGCTGATATGCAGCGCATAATTTGTATATTTAAATAAACATTCTTACAAAAGAATTAAGCTGGAGTAGATATCAACTGCTATATTTCTTCGATATTACAAACAATAAGTAATATCTGAAATAAAAAAAAGTTTAAAGAATTCGAAATCAATAGCGCACATACGGGGTGAATACAAAAGTCTGAACCCCCCCTTTTATTTTTTGAACCGAAGCAGATATGTCAATTTTGATGAATCCAATTAATAGGAAGTTGGGGGTGGCCTATCCCATAGTGCATTTTTCATCATCCTAAATATGCAAATTAGGACACATTCAAAATTTATCTCAAAAACCGTAAGGGATAGAGAAAAAAATCCAATTGCAAACTTGTTCAGCATAAAAAAACAAACAAAACAAAAAATCACGTGATTGTGAAGTGTAGCTTACAAACAGTCACACTGCACAAGGGAAACTGAATGTTGATATTTCCACCATGTAAAGCATGCAAATAAAAAAATTAACATAAATTACCATACTCACATTCACTTTCATGCGGAAAAGCAAATAAAAGGCATGTTTCAGCACACAGAAGACAGAACAATTCCAGGATGGCAAGCTACACTGTTCCGGAATTGGTCAACATGAAATGGTGATTGTGGGTGATTGGTTGGCTCGATTTGGATGATTTTTTTTGTTTTGTTTGTTTGTTTGTGCTGAACAAGTTTGCAATTGGGTTTTTTTCTCTATCCCTTACGGTTTTTGAGATAAATTTTGAATGTGTCCTAATTTGCATATTTGGGATGATGAAAAGTGCACCATGGGATAGGCCACCCACAACTTCCTATTCATTGGATTCATCAAAATTGACATATCTGCTTCGGTTCAAAAAATAAAAGGGGGGGGGGTCAGACTTTTGTATTCACCCTGTAAAACTTTCAACATACGGAGGTTCTCTAAAAAATTTTCTTTTTCATTTTTCTTACATTTATTGTTTTGAAGTTTTGCCAAACGAACAATGAATTTTGTTAAGAAGACAGTGGAGAAAATTCTTTTTAGAAATGTATTCATTGCATTCAATGTTAGAAATTTGTAGAATTTCTAAATATCAAAATGTAATAACTGACACTCTTGAAAACTCAAGAATTTTAATAGCCATTTGTAAATGTTCATAGCAATAGTGACAATGAGTTCTATAGCTAATTTTTTCTGTGGTGTGAAAGTAATTGAAACAGTGTGACATGCTATGTCAGTGATGTTGTTTTATTATAGTTAGTTTGTATGTGCAATATTGTCTCTACAATTTGAATTTGTATTTTGTATTGCTTGTAATATGAATATTGTGGTTTTATTTTATCATATATTCAGTTATCATATTGTATTTTATAATTTTAATATTTTTTGGAAACCTTTGTTTTCTCTTAGCAGTTGCAACAATGAGTCATTCATTTGGCAAGAAGTTGTTTCATGAGAAGCGGTTTTTACGAGTAAAGGAAGTGCAGCTCGTGGATATTATTTTGGGCAAACAGGTACAGCACGGGTATTGTTAGTGATCATTCGGATCCAAAAGCTGTGACTGTGTGGATCCTGAGAAGGAAACCCTACTTCCCTTGTTGAGGTTGAACGTTTACCTAGAGTTGAAACTTAGGCATTAATATTTTCTTGTGTCCTTACAGTTGGTTAAGGATGTTTGAAAGTGCACAGCAGAGATGTTAACCGAGAGGCAAAGTTGATTATTATTGAGTCTTCTAAGATAAACAGGAATTTCTTGTCCGTTACAAGATTAAACTGGTGAGCGACTCAACAACGCAGAGGTTAAAATGCTGACGAGTGAAACAAGGATAGAAGAATGTACTATAAGAAGAGCTTAATTGCTGCGTTCATGCATGGCATGGTATAATGTAAAGTAAAATGGATAAATTACACAACGCAATGTACACTAGAAGTTTGTTAATTCAGAATTACACTGAATATTTTGTAGAATTATTATGTTAAGGGCGTTCTATTTTTTTTTGTTTTTTTTTTGTTAATGGGCATATCTCGTTTTAATTATCTTTTCAGATGTAGGTCAGTATGTAAAAGAAATCGAATGTAACACATTTGTGGAACCATTGCTGAGCTCGCAAAGTAACAGTACACGTTTTACTGAGAGAGTTCATAGGGAGAGAACTATGTTGCAAGGTTGTGAACCCTTACGTATAAAGTATCGTAAGATTATCTAATTTGTGGAAACAAGTTATGGTTCTGTCCATTTTAATGTAGCCAGATTCTTAGCAGAGCAGGTATTTTTGAACTTGAAAGAATTGTCACTTAATTACAATTAGGAGATTACTGTGTCCCTCGTGAAATTAAAAAAGGGACACATGACGCGTTGTTGTGTCTAAGCGAATAAAATACCTGGCTAAGATATCAAAGGCCATGTGCAGCAAACATAGTTATACACAGAAAATGAACTGTGAATTTGAACTGTGAATTAGCTGTCTGAGAATGGTGCGAGGCAATGAACACAGTCAAGGAAGAGTTGCAAAGTGAATTGATGGGACTAGAATACTAAGATTTAAGCAATATGTTTATGTGTTGGATGACATGAAAACGGAATAGACTCAGTACGGCAATTTTAGAATTGTTAAGTTATTAGTGTTTTCAGTTTTATTAACTCTGCCCAGATATATTTACTTAATTTAAATTTTCATTTAAGATAAATTAAACTTTTTATTTGCTCTTCTCACAAGTGCCGCTAACTTTATTTACCTTTAATAATCGAATTGAAAATTCCTGGGGATCTTCACCGATGGAAGATCACAACAGAAAAGAAACTCAGATTTTTTCCAACTTATTTCAGCAGTTTGATATGTATGTATATGAATCCGACGATGATGATTCAGCAATATAACAAAAACGTTATTTTTATTGTTAAAATATATCATAACAAGATTTAAAGTTTCCCTAGTCCGTAAGTGACATTAGAATATAAGTGTGAAGGATATACACTACTCTACAATAATGGAACGGGCAGTATAGAGGGTTGTTAGGAATCTTAATAACAAGTTACAGAGGGTCAGAAAGCTCCTTTCGCCACCATCGAGGGTGTTCAATCCGGTAGCCATGCATCGCTGCTATTGTCTTGCATCGCAATTTACACTGCCGCAGGCTGCAACGCAGAACACCAAGATCAATTCATAACTACTTCTGGTGACACGCTTTCCAAGATCCTCAACTGTTCGCGGTCGTCTTTTCCGAGGGCCTGTTTAAGTAGACCAAAGCCTCAAAAATTTATAGGCGTCAATGCGTCCGGCGATTTGATGGGTATGTCGCTGAATGGAATGGTGTGTATCTTCTTGCATGCGTTCCAGGAACAAGCGAGTTGACGCGGCGGTGTGACTCGACGCCTTGTCTTCATGCAGTCGCACCTTGTTTACCTCCGTACCGTATGAACCGGGGATGTCACGGATAGATTTACACAGATTTGGGGATTAGAACGTTAGTCTGATAGTACATGGCATTGACTTTGGCCTTTCACACAACTCTGTGTAAAGTTAACTTGCCGTTGTAGATGCATCCCGCCATGATCATGAAACCTTTTGAAAATGTTTTCTTGCATTCACGTTATCATTTTCTGAAGTCATTAGATTCCCTTGGGCGGTAAAAAAAATGGCTCGTCTCTTGTTGCAGCTGCTCAAATGAACATATGCCTCATCTAGTGTGACCAGGTATTTCCACTTTTCATCCGCCAGGTATCGTTCATACAGTTTACGGCAGTTGATCCGTCCGGTTTCTTCAGTTGTAAATCACGGTTGATAATTGTTTACCGTGTGCACAGATATCCCTACCTTTTTCCAATGCCCCGTTATGTTGGTGGATTACATTAAGTCAACCGCCTTTAGGGCATACTTTCTAAAAAGTTCCGGTAAACAGCTTACGGTCGTTTAAATCGATTCTTGCTGGAAGTTCTTAGTCGTGTAAGCAGTGGATTTTGGACATGTCTCCCTGAGCTTATTCGGTGTTCCAACTCGTCTCAGAAATGTTTGATTAGATTAACGGCATTGACATTTTCGGAAAATGTAATTTTCAAAGCCTACGAGATCTCGTCGGTACGAGATTATGTGTCACAATATTTGGGAGGAGTGAAAAGGAAATCCGACCAAATCCCAGTTCGAGTAGGAGGGGGCAAGCATAGGAAAAACAGAGAAGGAAAGCAGACGATGGAAGAGAAACGAAGTCCGAAAGTTAGAGCGTCAGATGTTAGGAAAGAAAGGCAGAAAAAGCCCAGAAAGAGAAGGAAAGAGATTGGCGAGGTAACGGTGGTTAGAAGAAAGACGTGGAAGGAGCTAATAGGAAAGCGAGAGAGAGAGAGAGAGAGAGAGAGAGAGAAGGGGAGACCAAGTGGAGACTTCGATGAAGAAAGACGAAAAACGAGAGTGCAGGTGTTTCGGCTGTCTTCCCGGGAATTCGGAGTTAAGAGGGGCTTCTAGGCGGGCACGCGTGCAGCAGGTAAGGCGTTTCATTAATTATCAAGAGCGTAAAGCCGTGGAGTAGACCTCGCTGCCGCGTATTTCGCGGGAACCGAGAAGCGTTCACCTCCCGAGGACCACAAGGGGAAGGACAGTCAATAACACGACTGGAATTGCACGATAACGTTTTGCCGTATGGAGAGGGTGGCGGGTGATGATACGTCGTTAGGCTGGAGTGCCAAATGGCCAACGTCCTCAGCTACTAAGGAGGCCGAAAATAATATTGTTTCGGGAAAGAAGCTGGAGGAGTTGGAGAACGGACAGGAGAGCGTTAGGTCTAAATACGAAGCTTCCTACGCTCTCATTAGTTAAGGAGCTAAGCATAAAAGAAAAGTTTATGAAGCTCCCCGTGCATGGTTGGTTGTATTGCGACGCGTCGTTTGCACCAAGCGAGAAGGCGTCGAATAACGAGCAGCAAGTTGTTCCTGTAGACGAAGGCTGTGTTCGAGGAAACACGAGTGAAGAAGGAGCAGCTGGCAGCGGCGACCTGCTTTTCCTTCCTTTTTAACCAGCGACAATTCATATTCGAATCTTTCCACGGATTAATCGGAAAAGAAGATCGGAATTTCGACTTCTTAATGTAAATTATCTTCTTCGCTCAAAAAAGTGATATATTCCCTAGCTCAATTTCGCAAACAACGTGAAGATTATCTAACTCACTTGTTATTTTGTACTTTTTATTTACTTATTCATTCAAAATCAATTAAATTTTGCTACCTATAAACAAAATACCCAGGGGCCAGCTACTGTGGATGGACATCAAATTAAGGAGAACTGGGAAACCACTAATCCGCATAACGAAACTTTATTGCGATGGATACGTACTGTCCAGTTCCCACGAAAATGCCCATGGGGTGTTGAAAGTGCTCACCACGCGCGCTGCAATCGTGGACGAGTCCACAGCACTCGTGGAAGCTTTAGATCAGAGAAACAACTTTGCTTTGGATCGTATGTTGAAGAAGACAGCGTGGCTGCTGAAATACGTATCCATCGCAATAAAGTTTCGTTATGTGGATTAGTGGTTTCCCAGTTCTCCTTAATTTCCTACCTATCTTTTTCATAAACGTATCTATCACTTCATTTGAGTTTTCTCTGTGATAGTGTCCGACTGCTCGACAGAAGTCGAGACATCACATAGTGCATTATCGTCATGAAAGTAACAATCCTCGTTACCAAAAATTCCCATAACATAGGAAGACCCGATTATCCATAATGTCCATACGGCTTCACAGTTCAAATTGCCTTCAATATATTCCAAGCCATGAGAAACGCGCCCAAAGTTTGACTCCATCTCCGCCAAACTTCATGGTTGGAACGAAGCACTCAGGTAAAGGCGTTCCCCTGGCATTCACTATAATAAAACTCGTCCATCCGACTTGAACAGAACTATAGCGTGATTCGTCACTCCCAAAAAAATGTTTTCCCGCTCTTCGACAATGGAGTTTAGCAGCCTTGTTATTTGGCGAGCGAGATAGTTTGCTTAGGTGCGGCTGCACTTCCGTGAATTCCGGAATACTTCCCTACAGATTCTTACCAATTGGTACAATATCTCACTTTAAAAGAAGAAGAGAAAGATATTGAAGCGTATTCAGTATTAGTTAGGAATATCCTTAAAGGAGCCATCGTCCTTAATTTTCCTTAATCTCTTTGTGATCAACTGATGCATTAAACGCATCATTTTCCTATTTTTGTTTGACCGTCAACAGTACCGCAAACATTTTGTGAATAAATTGTCTGTTCACAGGTCTGATACAAAGGCAGCATTCTTCACCCGAAGCAGAATAATGGCATATTTTCTATTGTGTACACTTCTCGTGACGCATTCCAAAGTCATTTCGTCACCAGTCAAACTTTGAAATGAATTTCTGCTGAAATCTTTCATACATGTATAAATAAACTTCGAATAAAATTTTGATGATATATTTAACTGGATTAGATTTTTAAATAATTTGGATCTGTTGAATAAGACGACAGCTGACATTAACAATATGATTGGTTACACAAACAAATACAGTCGAGCATTGTTAATACGTGTTTCAAGGGATCGAGCAAAAAACACCTATTATCGGGGATCACGTATTATCCGATAATGAAAAATTTTTGTTCCTCATGATTGATTTTCTTGCAGTATCCAAAATGTCTAAATTCTGGTCCAGCGTAAGATCGTTGCGTTTCCTCTTCTGAGATGCAGACTTGTCAGTAATAAAATGAAACTTAACGGGAAAAAAAAATGCTAAATGATAAAAAGTGATATAAAAATGTTGTGAAGAATGAATATTCTGAATATCATTAAGAAAATCGACAATCGAACAGCGGAATGTACAAGGTTAGGTTAGCGGAATATCGTTCATCAAGGAAGATGTCTAGAACAAATCAAATTCGCGACTGTGGAAGAACACGTTGATGTCCGATAGAACCAATTAGAATTCGCTATTATGTAAAAACGCGTGCTTCGTTGTTTATTTCCAATAGAAACAATTACAATTCGTGGAACATCATCGGATATCACATGACTAAAAAAAGTTTGCAAATAATTTAAGATTCCTAGAATGCATTTCTTAATTTTTTGAGCCAAAAATTTACATATTATCCGATTTCAGAGAGAAAAAAACACTTTAACAAATGGAATTTACATGGAAATAGCTTTTCAGGGGACGGGACCAAAGGAAAATCACGTATTAAGCGTGATCACGTATTAAACGGTCACATCTTAAAGGGGTTCGACTGTGTTTTCAGAGATATGCTTTAACCAATTTTCCAATAGATCAACAACGAATGTTGAATCTCATTGCAATTGTAAGGACATTTCTATGCTATCTATAACTTATTAGTAGTTGATTATAAATCGAATCACTTATTGCAGAACTTAGAGCAAAATTTTGCTACAGCATATAACATTTAACTACATTGAATTTCGGCGTAGGCTTTCTAGTTCTCGAGTCCGCCTGTTCGTGGGTTCGAATCCCGCCGTGGGCATGGATGTTTGTGTTTGTCCTGGGCTGCTTACAGATATAACTAGTGTAAAAGGCGCAAAATGACGTGACGCCAAAAATTCTAATAAATCAACCAATTTAGTTTGTTAAAATCTAATATTTCTATAATGTTTTACGTGACAATTCCTATAATGTTTTACGTGGTCATATTATATAATAAATAAGTTCTATAATAAATTAATCAGATAAGGAAACGCACTGTCATTTCTTTTGATTTGATTACAAAACCTTTTTTGTGATAAAAAATATTAGCAGTAATGCTGAAATTCTTAATATTCGCAATAAAAAATTTTGTTTAGAACATTAGTCAAATTTGTAGGATTATTAATGTAAATTTCAATTCTCAGCCATTATGTTGTCTCGGTTAAAGCAAATGTTTGATCAAGTGGTGCCGATTGCTTCATGTGTTTGTTTTAGTGTATAAAGCAATGACGTTCATTAATGCGGAAGTGATGACTTCTTCACGGCTTCGTTGTCGTATTTTAATAATAAAAAAAAGCATTCGTTATTGTATACTTAAATACAAAGAAACATTGCAAACAGACATCGCACTTACTTAACAGTGAGAAAAATATACACCATGTTAAAATTATTATTGGCACGTGTATTTTTTTCTTATTCAAATTGACTGATAATCACGATACACGTCTTGATATATTTTTCCAACCCGTTTCCGATAAACTAAATTTGTGCAAGAGTGAACAATCTAACGACACCGTATCGCAAAAAAAAGACCCTGCCTGGCGTATTTTTCTGCGAAACGCTGAGCTTATCGTATGACGTCATTATCTATCATCATTTGAGTGTGTATCGATATTGATCAGTTATAAAATACAAAAAAAGGCTTTATTATTTTTTTCTCTCCGCTTTTACTTTGGCCTTGAGTCATCAGTCACAAACGAAGCGGATGAATCAGCAGAAAACGTGTAGACTGAGCCAGAAAAACGCCTCGACGATGAATTGGACGACGAAAACGAAAAGTAAATTCCTTACCCTATAAACAAATAAAAAAGAAAAAAAATGAAATAAAAAGGCTCTATTTTCTCTCTTATTTCGATTTAGTTTAAAGGAAAAACAAAGAAGGATTTTCTAACGGATATTGGTTTTATTGGTAAAATTTGTCATACGATGATCGCCAATAGGTGAAAAGAATATTTTCAAATGACGTTCACATTTACGTTCATTCTTCATGCATTTATTTCATTTAAATGTATCAATTTTTTAACAATCTCGTTATTAGAAAAAAGAAATTCCAAAGTTAGCATTAACTTTCCAGTTAATTGAAGGAGTGATCTTTTAAACACGACCCAAATAGTCATTGTCAGTATTCCCTTTAGATAAAACATTATTTGAAAATTACAAATAACAACGTTAATGGAATCTCAAGAATTCATGGAAGCCAGCCGGAAAAAAATGTGTCGGACGAATTAAACCTTAATAAGATCGTTTCATTATTAAGCTTTATTCATGCACAAAACAGTAGAAATTATTTTACTGATTTAATTTGAATCTATGATCCCCGCTGGTTCCTTTTTTTCGAAAGATTACATTTATAAAACAACAATACTAATTAGGGACCACATTAAGTTATTTATAAATAAAATTAAAACCGCACGTTCAGCTCTCGTCGAGTGCTCCAATTCACCTTTAAACTTTGGAGCAGGATTAAAAATTGGGTTAAATTTCATGTATTGGGCTTAGGTTAATTCTTTCTAGCCTTAATAACGCGAATAACTATATTAACATAACGCTTTAGCATACAGTAAATCTCGTCTTCTTTAGTCAAAAACAAAAGCAAGGAACGCTGAAAACAAACAAGAATCGAGATGTAAGTGAATAATTTGTCAATGACGAGAGAATTTTTCGACGGAAATCCTTCATGTGATGAGCATTTTTTGATTCCTCCGGGGAGGAAAAACTCTACAAATCAAATAGTAAATTATTTAATAAATTCCCAACAGAACAGTTAATAATTTTTTTTAGAAATTTGTAGAATTGGGAATAGTTTTTCAAAAATTATATTTCATAAATTGAGTATTTGAACGCTTTATTACCATCATCAATGAAAATATTAATTGGAGTAAAATTTTCCTTTTTATTTCTCTGTTAATTTTGATCCTTAATCTTGTAACGATAATAGTTTTATTATTAAATCTGTAATAATAATAATAATAATAATAATAATACTTATATTATTAAATCGGGTCTGGAGCATTCTCATTTGTCGCTGTTTAACTGCGCATGCGTGTCCTTTCTCAAGGGTGAATGAAAGAGGATCTACCGCCGAGTCACCCGATTCCTACGCAATTTTTTTTTGCGCAAAAAATCTTCCTTCAACGTTTTATTTGCAACCCCGTCGCCAACGATTATTTTTTAATTGAAATAAAAGAATGCTATTTTACTCCGAATATTATTATTATTTTATACGAGACTGTAATTTTTAATGGCGAAATTAAAAAAAAAATTACAGAGCAGGAAGAATTGTTAGTTTTCATTACCCGTCAAAAAAGGAGTTCAGTTGAATTGGAAATTAAAGGGAAAAAACCATTACGTTTCATATTTTTATTGCTTCGATCTCTTGTTCGCTATTTAATAAGAATTTTTCCGTGTAAATAACATTGTGAGTTCTGGTTTAATTAATTCACCAGCTATTTTCATCAGAATAAAAATGACGCCTCCCTCTCCAGATTTATTGTATTCTTTCTAAATTGATTTGTTATTTATTACTTAAATAATTTGCGGATTTAGAATTTCGTATGTGAGAAAATATTAACATTTTATCGAGTGGGATGGTTCAAGGACCGTTGTCAAAAGATTCCGTTACGTAAAGGTTGTGGAAATTGAGGATGGGCATTAGATTTCTCGACCCTGAGCCGAGCTTGGAATTTTAATTTCTTTCAGGAGTCTTTCGTGTTCAATATCTCCTTATTTGGTTCACGAAGACGATATTACCCGTTATATTAATTGAAATGGGTCGTCTTTTTGTTGTAAAAACTCAAGTCCAAAAATGGCGAATCACAGTCACCATTTATGATAATTATAATCTTTCTAATGCTGGTGTTAACATTAATTTCAAAAACGCCATTAACTTTCTAATTTGGATGGTTATATAAATTTTGTGGTTCTTATTCAGTTCTTAAATGATTACAACTTTCCTTAACTCCCAAAATCACTTATAACATTTGTGAAGAATAACGTTAACACATTAGCATCCATGATTGAGATTTTCCAATATTTTTTTTAGTTCTTTTGAGCTTTCAGACGATGAAAATAAACCAATTAATATAATGGGCAATGACTTTCTATTCAGTTTGCTTGACCATTGGCACGTTCACTTCGTCCAAAAGTCGTTTCGTACCCGATCGACTCGACACATTCGCTTTTTTAACTCTTAGCTCATAACATTCAGCCTATCAAAGAATAATTTGATTGACATCTTCATTCCTATGCTTCTAATAGAATGTTATAGTTACATCTTATTTGTTAATAATATCAAAATAATTTAATCCCGTATTGATGATACAATTGGTTCATTAAATACAAATGTAATTTTGATTTATTTTTGTAATAGAGCAGCAAAAAAGACTAAAACATAATTAAAATAAAAGAATTTTCCCGTTTCGTATATGGAAGAGAATTAGTAATGAAATGACTGTGATAAAAGAATATATTAATTTGATTAGTGACGATATGTTACTGGGACAAAATGAAAGTGCCAAGTTGTCTGAGTGACAAAATGATTTCGGAATGAATTTTAAATTAACAGGAAGTGACCGTGACCAACAAAGTATGACAAATTGATCTTCACGTAAATTCTACATTCATATCAAACTTCTTTTCTTTTTTTTTTTGCTAACGTCCACATGCAAATAGAAGAATGGACAAACGACCTTTGTATTAAACAGGAAAGAAGGAACAAGGAATAATAATCATCCTATTTATTGATACGGAATCAATATTTGTTCTTGTTCTATTTGTCCCTTCGATTAACGGTAAGAGGAAAAAGGAACAAATATATTGCATGTCTTAGATTCATGTGATTAACAAAGAATTATTAAGATTAATAGACAGCGATTTTGAAAGTAATCGCTCAATAACATCTGATTTAATTCTCTTTGATATCTAAAAATAAATCTTAAAGTCCATTAAAGAGAAATGGTTTAAATCTTTTAAAGCATCGAGAAATGTTAAGTAACCTCCACTGAAATTGGACGATTTCGTTTCGTATAAAAACAGCTTTATTAAATAGGTCTGTTGCCACATAAATTAATGGAATTCAACACCGACTTTTAGATGGTTTTGCATTCGAGGACAGCGCATTATATCAAGCCTAAACGATGGCCTCGATACACTCGTGTTTCAGTAAAAAAAATTCTTTTGTCGAAAAAAACAAAACTTAACTGAATTCTTTTGCTATCTTTATGACCACAAAGACGTGTAAAAAAGAATGAAATTTATATGCAAATTAAAAAGGTATGCTAGCATAACCATAAAATTTATTAAAACTTCTTACAAATAAACTTTGCGACGTCGAATTAATTCCACGGAAGGAAGTGGTTATGTGACCAACAGCTTTCATTTTAATGTCTAATTAAAACCAAACACATTTTTTCATTAAGTATTAATAAAATAACTTAATTAAAAATATAGTTTGCAGAAAATGTTGGATAAATTTATTTTTATTTTGAATGTTCCCTATCAATGGTAAATAAATTTTCCAGTGAGTCATGGGTTGTGTTTTAAAATAGATTTCCTATTCAACATGCTTGACGTCACTGCCATCGAATAGAGTGTAACTAATGAAATCTCTGTTTAAGGCATCCTTATTATAGAACTATTTATTAAATATTATTATTATTAGATATTATATACACCGCTGCTCAAAAATGTTCATACTCAAATTAAGTTCATCGTTTCACAATTAAATTACTCGTAAAATGTTTATAAGAAACCGTTTTAACTATGTGAAAGAGCATCTAAAATAATTACATTTCTATAAATTTTATGAATACAAATAATATACAAAAACAGGAACAAAATCAAGGAACTAAAAGTATTCACAGCCTTTTAAAAGTAAGGTTAGTTCTTAGTAAAACAAGAATTGAATACGAAATGAAATTGGAAAGAACTTTACGTTATATTATAATATTATTTAGGTGAAAGTACCGTCTTATTCTTATTGTGAAGTGTTGTAATCCTAAAGCGTCCCGCAAGATGGGCAAACCGAAAGAACATTTTCAAGAAGTTCGTGAAATGATCATTAATTTTCACGAAAAGAGTGCAGTATACAAGAAGACAGAATATGCAAAACGAATTCTTAAACGCACAGTTTTTCAAAACAGAAAGATGTCATCAAAGCTGTCTAAGCTGTGACAGGTATTGCTCAAGGTATTGCCTAACAAGTCCTACTATTCGATGAATTCCATGAGATCACCGAGGATGGATGGCTTGGAAGAAGCCACTTATGAAACCCATTCACAAGAAACACCGATTGGCATCCATAAGTATTTATAGATTTTGAAAATATCATTTGGTCAGACGAAACAAAAATAAAGTTATTTAACGGTGATGGACGTTAGTTTGTGCGGCGTTTTCCTGGAAAAGCACTAAGAGATGAATGCTTGAAGGTTACCGTTAAGCATGGTGGTGAAAGTGTTTAGTTGTAGGGTTGTATAAGTTCAGTTGGACCAGGTGAGCATGTTGTTATTGATGGAGTGATGAATTCCAACAAGTACAAAGGCAATTTAAGGAAACATCTGATACCATCTATTCACAAGCTTGTGGATCGCCGCTATCATTTGCAGCAGGATAACGATCCAAAACACGCCTCATTTTTCAAATCATCTAAAATCAATCTGTTGGAACCATGACCAAGTCAACTCCCGGTTTTAAAGCCCCATCGAAAGATGCTGGTTAGAACTCAAAAACATGGTGAAGAACCGTTATCCTTCTAATTTGACTGAATTGAAGCAGTTCTGTGTAGAAGTATGGGGAAAGATTCGTAATAAGCTTGTGTCAAAACGATTGAAAGCTGTTATAAAAGCTAAAGGTGGCCATATAGATTATTAAATAAGGGGTACAAATACTTTTGTTTAGCCCAACTTGTTTGTTTCTTTTTTCATAATGTTGTAAATTATCTGTATTAATAAAATGCATTGATATCTTAAAACTTTTTATGCCCTTTCATATGATTAACACGATTGCTTATAATCATTTTATTGTGAAACGATAGAATTGTCTAGGATATGAATACTTTGAGTAGCAGTGCAGTAATCACACAGATATTTATTCTTCCAAGTTGGAACCATGTAATCTAGAAAATCTGCTTTACGGAGTTTTATTTTTTAAATTAATTTCCACGTTTATTCATCAAATTATACTATTAAATCCAACAGAGATCTATAGAAAGCTTATTATGCATTAGGAATTAATGATTAAATTTTTTTCAAAATAAATTATTTTTCGTTTATATCAATGATTTTTTCTCAAACGCAGTAATTTGTAATGTCGCCAGTGCCTTCTTGTGTATTTAATTAAGTATTATGAATTAGTTCTGCAATGAAGAGGATACAGCAATATATTTAATTCTTCATGATATTATTAAAACTTGAGTTGGACTAATTTTTTAAATTAAATTTTGATCTCCCCACGAAGAATGCAGGCTCCTCTAAACTCATTATGTAATTTCTCTAATTTACATAATTTTAAAAAGTGCCATAATTATGTAAATCAAACGTATAGATTGTTAAAGTTCTAACTTTAATTTCTGGGGGAAGGGGGAAGAAGCCGATATTCCTGGAAATCAGAGGTCAACAAAACATATGACATTACTCTGATTCAGGTTGCTAGCCATAAATCAATAATTTCTTAAAAGAAAATTAGGTTTACAAAGTTGAATTAGCGTTTGCTTTAGTTATTTAGTGAGGAGGCTGTCGTGGCTGAATGGTTAAGGCGTTGAACTCGAAATCCAATGGAATATTACAGTATAGATTCGAATTCTCTTATCTGCGAGCGTAATTTGTGTATTTTAGGAAAACAGCTCAAATTACATTCGATAACGAAGAAAATCGACTTTTTGATAATAAAGCGGAATGGATTTAAAACTTGCTTATTCTATTTTTAAATACTATTTGGTTAGCGAATCGATGAAAAGGGAAAAAATTATTCATGTCTAACTATGTTGTCAGTAATAAATGGTATATTAAATATGGGGCGGAAACTAAGAATAAAAGAACAGAAGAAAAGTCTCTTATCCACTAATCACAGATAATTCGAATGCGTATTTTGAACTTTTGACATTCCTTGTCCCATGACAAGGAATAAAGCATGAATGTGATACAAGTTTCTGTTATTGAAAACAAAAACTTCCCATGTTACGTCATTTCCATTTGTTACAAAGCTTTGGAAATTCTCGTTTCCATTTGAAAAACACATACGAAATCCCGTGTCTATTTGACAAACAGAAACGTTTTTGCCCAATTCCAATTTTCATCTACAGACGACGATATGTTTTATATTGAATGCTTTTTAATTCCAAGCAGAAATTAATTCCCCCGAGGATGATATAGGAAAGTAGCAGGAGCACTGACTAATTTTTTACCACTTTTATTCGAATTTTTTAACCTCCATTTTTTTCATTAAAAAAATTGATTTCCTCGAAATTAGAACTTAGAAAATAAAAATGAACTCTATATTTTTTAGTTTCTCATTATTTCCGATCCATATCACATGCCATATGTTGCCATGAGCTTTAATATTTCTAAAGACCACGTGACCCCCATAATTCCGGCACCACTAAGACCAAACTTCAATTTAAACGAAAACAAACACACCACACTTTAACTTCCTCTATATCATAAACGGTTGGATCAATTGAAAAAAATACCAAGAATAAAACATTTCTGAAATGTTGTGGACAATCTGAAAATACCATTAAAAATAGGGATTTCCATTGCACATTTCAAAGTGGAACTAGAATATACAGAAAATGGAGTCTTTTATTTTGGAACTAGAATATACAGAAAAACCCCTCACATAATAGTACATTAATTCTTCCATTGAAAGTGCTCTGTCAGATTTGAATTTTAGAAATTAGCTATTGGTTCACTTTAGGTAAGACGCCTGTATATTATATAGATCAGATAGACCCCTCTCCCAGCGGGCCAATCAAAAGCAAACTAAATACAGTAGAGCCCCGAGAATTCGAGGTAATTCTGTACTTCGAAATCAGAAAAACTCGGATTACACGGAAAGATTTATAATTCATGGAAAGATTTATTTTACAATGCATGTACAAAGCGGTTTAGGTAAACATACTAATTTAAACTTTAAAGAAACTGTCAAAAGTTTTTTGCTTTTTGCGTTTTCAGTTATTTTATCCATTTAACAGGAATTCACACAGGATGTTTCCTGAACATTGATGTTCGATTTGCACTTGCATCCTACTCGAAAGTGATTCAGCTCGAATTACACAGAACCTCGAACTATCGGGGCTCGAATTAACGGGGCTTTACTGTAGTGAAGTAGGATATGTCCATAGTTAACAACATTCCAAATTTCAATATTCTACGTCAAAAAATGTAGAAAAACTGAAGGAGACAGACGGAGATTAAAACCAAAAAGCAGCTGCATTATTTCCGCTACTTAATAATATACGATATGCAGTTATAAACCAGATATAGGTTCGGTAAAATAATTGTACAGATCTGTAATGTTTAAACGCGAGCCGTTAAGGTGATAAACTTGAAATCAATTGAGTTCCTCCCGCACAGATTCAAATCCTGTCAACTGCGAATTTAAACTTTATAGATTAAGATCTCAACCTCAATTCTGTTTGCGTTTATCATTTAATTTCTGAATTTACTCTTTACCACTCACTGGTTCATATTTCAAGCCTGACATCTGGAATCTCATTCTTTCTCCCACTGCACGTATAAATTACCGTTTATAATAAAGCGACCACTTTTAAATCTTTTTTTTTTTCATTATTGAAAAGAATTTACGAATGCTATGCTCTGTCTGCTATGCTCTCTTATTTATTAAAACATGTAAGAAATTTGAGTACAAATTAAAAGAAAAATTACTATCTGTTTGCTAATTATTGAAATCTTTCAGTCCATTATCAAACATTGATTGTAATAAAAATATGTTAAATTCTTAAAATATATATTAACTAGCTGATTTGCCCGGTGATGAAATTTGCAATATTTGAATTTGAATATAAATGAAAAAGCCTTAAAGACGAAAGTATATATTCACTTTGGAAAAACGAAAAGAATTATTTTAAATGTAATTTTGTGTCCAATTGGGTTCATCCAGGAAAATTCGACATTGCATCCTTAACATTTTAAAATATCAAAGAAAGGCTATGAGTATTGATTTATTTCTGTCTACACATGTATAAAAGATATACTTCATAGATGGATTGAGAGAGTTAAGGAACTCTGTTTACAGCCTCATCAGCATCTCTCATCAACATTTAACCGTTTCAGTAGAGTGGTATTCAGTCATAGAGCGTGGAATCATGTCCTGAATGTGGTTGTTTATATTGATAGTATCAGTTTTAGCAGCAAGGAATGGCGTCTCACACAATCAGTTGAGATCTTTAGAATTTTCTAATATGATTAGATAAATATTATCTATAACTTCTCTAAAGGAATTTACTAAATTGCAAAAACCATATGAAAAATAAATTTTCTCCAGTTATTAACTCATGAGGAAAAGTACCTACACCGTTTCAGCAGAAGCTTGAGCAGCTACACGCCTAGAAGTTGTATTCTCTTATTAGTTTTAAAAAAAATTTCTTAATATCTCTAAAGATTTTAATATAAAAAAGAAATAATAATGATTTTTTATTTATTTATTTATTACTTTTTATAATTATCCCCTTAAAACGTGAATCATTAAGGCAAGCATCGTACCTGACGAAAAAGACAAGTCTGGCCAACACCTCCTAGAGAGAAGGCCTGCGGACCAAAGGTGTATGCATTGTTACATCATCATCAAGCGGCCAAATTTAGGACTTGTTATTGGTAGTAATACGATAACAATAGCCGCTTGATGATGATATAACAATGTATACAC
>JAHWFO010094270.1:1382529-1393624 GCA_023313115.1 Rhysida immarginata
CAAAGGTGTATGCATTGTTACATCATCATCAAGCGGCCAAATTTAGGGCCTATTATTGGTAGAAATACGATAACAATAGCCGCTTGATGATGATGTAACAATGTATACACCTTTTGTCCGCAGGTCTTCTCTATAGGAGGTGTTGCCCTGACACGGAAAAGTCATCTCATCTTCTTAGTCGAAGCAACAATGTAAAGTTCATTGCTTCTAACAAATGAAAAAGTACTGATTGCTAAAATCCAACTGATTGAATATTACATTGTTGCTTGGACTAAGATGGTCAGGTGACTTTTCAGTGCCAGGGCGTGTCTGTTTCGTCAGCTGTGGCAACACCTAGAGAGAAAATCTGCGGGCCAAAGGTGTATGCATTGTTACATCATCATCAAGCGGCCAAATTTAGGACTTGTTATTGGTAGTAATACGATAACAATAGCCGCTTGATGATGATATAACAATGTATACACCTTTTGTCCGCAGGCCTTCTCTAGAGGAGGTGTTGGATGCGGCATGTATTAATTTCATCAACCATTGTTCACCCAGCCGATTGTTGATGCAAACACCACGGGCTGATTGTTCACACATGCAAGGAAACAAATACAAACCAAGTCTATTTCATATACAGGGTGATTCAGAAAGGTAGGTCAAGAATGAAATACCATGTACAGTTTGTAGCGGAAAACAATATTTTTCCTATAAACATGGGTCCGAAAATGCATCCTTACAGAGATAATGCAACTTGTACGAGGTAGGAATGGATGTGCTTTACCCAGACGGCGATGGTAGGGTCCATGTAAATTAGGATCTAAACATGTAAATTGTTCGTGTTCTCTCTTTTAAAAGAGAGGAAACGAAACATGTGACTCCATTGTCGTAGAATAGATGGCTTGACTAATACGGAACTGGCGGACGTGCATCTCGTCTACGGCGAGGCACAGGGTAATGCTACTGAAGCGGAAAGGATTTACCAACAGAGTTTTCCAGACCGTGATCACCCACATCGCCGGGCGTTTCGAACACAAGACTAAACACGTGCATCGAGGCTCAGGGTCGGCATTTTGAACACCTACTGTAATGTCATTCCTACTTCGTACAAGTTGCATTATCTCTGTAAGGATGCATTTCCGGACCCATGTTTATAGGAAAATTTTTGTTCCCCGCTACAAACTGTACATGGTGTTTCATTCTTGACCTACCTTTCTGAATCACCCTGTATATAGATATAAATATCATTAATTTCTACGTTTTAAAGAGACTTATCTCCAGTTTTAGATTTTTTCCATCATAGTGGTAATATTACAGAGCTGTGTGTTAAAATTACTTCCAAGTAGAATTTAAAACCGGACAAACATACTTACAATGCCTTTTGTATGTATAGATAAACACGGCATACTACATATTGTTTTAAAAAACATGAACTATATAACCAAATCTTAATTAAATAAAAAATATAGTTAAACGTATTAAATTCGCAGATGAATAATAAAAATTAGCGAATATAGATGCGCACTAAATGCTTTTTGACAAACGTCGAGCATTTAGGGAGAGAAACCAAATCCATCGCCTTAATCACTCGGCCATAACTGATGTTAATATTCTGCTATTATAAGATTAGGAATTACAAAATTATTTTTAGTTTGTGCAATTTTTTAATTGTCTCTGAAGTTGTCCTTTATGTTTTTTTTTCTCTCTCGGAATTTTCGGGCAAGTAAAAATTTGGAAGGCTTTCAAAATGCAGATGTCTTTTGATAGTTTCGGAATTTTAAAAAGTTTTATTAAAAGTTAAAAGGAGAACATGAAATACCAATTAACCTGCAGCTGAACATTATTATGCAAGCCTGGAGCAATTTTTTTCTCAGTCTTTTTTAATTGGCGAAACAATATCCTAAAACGCCAATGGGGTTAAGAATTCTGTTTGCTAACAAGCTATTTTAGTTTTACAAAACAAGCATTTATGCTCTTATTAAGTAAATACACTATATGCCCTTTGTATTTGTTTTGTAAAGTCATTTTTAATTCACTAACATGAGGCATAATATTTTGCGTATTTATTATATTATGAATCTTCTTAATTAAGCACAAATCTTCACTTTCCTGTTTTTTAAAGCTGGGCCTTAATGCTTAGTGTGACATATAAAGTGGAAATAAATTGACAAAAAAAGAAATGTGAATTCGAGTGAGAAAGAAATACGAGTCTTTCATGGAAATATATGACTTATGATCTCAGAAAGCCAAGATAATGTTTCGTCGGTCTGCAATCGATGCGATTAAATTAAAAATAGATAAGAGAATATTAGACGAAGTATTTTTATCGACCGTAACTTCAAAGAAAATAAGGAGAAGTGATCAATATTTATTGCTTTTAAAACTGTAGGTCGCAGGGTGCATAGAACATTTCAATTTAAAACCTAAATGTTCAGTGCTTAAAAGTTTCGCTTGGCCTAAAGAAAAAGAATAATCATTTGAATTAAATTATATAGAGCTTATTGCAGGTGATTTGCATGTTTTTGTTAGCAATATTTTTTATAACTTTAACTGATCCAGTATGTACTTTTCGTTTCTCAAGCAACGTCTTTCATTTCTGAGAAGACATTTTTTGTAGTCGCGGAAAAGAGGCAAATTACAGTCATTTCTCCGTAACTTAGCCGATATTGAACACCCCTCCTCGGCATTGGAATGCGCCCGAGCCTATGTAAATCAGGTGGCGTATCAGTGGACATTCCATAAATATTTGTTCAGGTAACGAGCGCAGAAAATTCACGACATGACTAGAAAAATTAATGATTTTTGGAGAGGGTACGTACGAACGCTTTCCAAGGCGGGATTTAGTGCCGTAAGCATCGCAAACAGTACAAGACGGAAGGAATTTCGTTATCGAAGGCTGCTGTTAACTTCATTCTGGCTGACATACGTAATTCGGGCATTCCCGACAAGTTCACCCATTAAAAACTACCACCCCAGGCGTTCACCTGAAACAGTTAAAAAGATCAGGAAGATAGTAGCACAGGAAAACCTTCCGACACAGAAAGCCATGGCTCAAAAGGCAGGAACGTCTGCGTCACCGATAAGACGCATAACTAAACGCAACTTAGGCCTGCGTAAGTTCCATAAAGACAGGGTTCATGCTTTAGAAGGCTACCTTGTGGGCAAGAAATGACGGGATGTTTTCACGTTGGATGAAGCGTGGGTTTACCTCACTGATTCTGGTAAGGTTCGTGTAATTGCCTACCGTCCAGCAGGCGCGAATAGCGTAAAAGTTTTCCAAAAGGCTTCATGGTGGTGGCGGGGTACTACTCAAAAGGACGGTTGCAACTTCGACGGGTGGAGAAAAACGCTAAGGTGAATGCAAATTACTACCAGGAGAGCATTTTGAAATCTTTTTACACGGACGAGATCCCGGCGTTGTACGGAAATGGGAGTAACAAAGTTTGTGTTCATCAAGGTAAGGCGTCCAGCCACACAATGCGCTTAACATAGAATTTCATGGTACAAATGGAAGAAGAGATCGGCGTTCGTGCAATACCCTTCTTTGCTATCCCTGGCAAGTCACCTGAAGCCTCCCCATGGAATTTTGTGACTTTGGCCTTCTCAAAAGGGGTCTCGGAAGAAGTCGCTCCAAAACCATCGCTGGACTTTGGAATGTGCGCAGGGAGGTATGGAACTAAATTCCTCTCCCCGTCCTGCAAAGAAGTCTGCTAGCATGGAAATTACACTGCAAGGAAACAGGGGGAACTCATTGAACATAATCGGTGGTGGAGAAAGGGCTTCACGTGAAGTGACAATCATCCAAAATCGGCTAAGTTAAGGAGAAATGACCCTCTGTATTCTCGCGCCAAGCAAAGAAAAAAACGAAGGAGATTGCTGAAATTATAAAAGTTTGGGTGAAGGAATGTTCAACCTGGTTGAATAAAGTGGCACCTTCAACTTCGCGGGAGACGTGTTGAAAACAAAAACTTGAAACTTTATAAATCGGCAGTAGAATCCACGAATCACGCCATCATTAACGAAACAGACGTGTCACAGTGTCTGAAATCGCAGCAAAACTTGAAATAGGACGCAGTATCTTCGGCTAGCTAGGATAGAGTTCTACTGCAAGAGAATTTTCAAGCTTGCGGAACGGTGCGTGCAGTGAAATGGAGATTATGTTGAAAGGTGAAGAAAACTTTACAGATTAAGGTGATAGACAGGGGGCAAAGAAACGGCAAATGAATGTAATTTTATTGTTTTGCAAGAAATATTATGTACCATTAGTGGAACTTCTGTATCTAATACTGTAATGCGAACGGAGTATTAGGTGTCGTCTTCAATTGGAGAGCCGTACGCGAAAAAATAATTGTATGCAAGCTTTATCTTCTTTCGTTTCTCTTCATTTCCGATCGAGTGACATATCATATGCTGTATGTTGCCATTTGAAAACGGTAATAGTTCTAAAGATCACGTGACTGCTTCCCCAATGGGAGAATTTGGCCCAAATTTCATAGTCATGTAGATCTTGCTTTTGAGGAATCTGCGAATAAAAAAAACAAATTAATTAATGCTTTTAATGATAAATCATCGACTTGCACTATTAGTGTCTACATAAATGATGGGAGAAGATATTATTATTTCAAGTAATTTTTTTTACAATGAAAAAGAATAAAGCAAAAGTAATTTGAGATAACTAATCTTTATCCCACTTTTAATCATGAATTGAAATGCAAACTTTGATGGAATAGGCATTTTTCGGGGAAGTGAAAATTAAGGTGTAATTAGAACTTCTTTTATGATTTAAATTCTTATTTAACAAACAGTATTTCTTTGAATTTTACTTTTTGAAGAAAGGATAGTCTCTATCCGAAACGTCATTTTTTCTTTAAGGATCTTAGGAACCTGTGTTCAGTTTTTGTATTATTTGAAACTAATAGTACGAGATAAAGTTAGAAAGGAAAAAAATTTAAAGACCGTTATGACAGATGTCAAGTATGGAGATCGAAACAATATTATGAATAAACCTGAAAGAAAAACTGGTACAATCTATTAAATGATGCCTAAAATCAAAATTTAATAATATCCGTTTGGAAAAAAAAAAATAATAATATATACAGCAGAATGTGGCCGGCTGGTTGATTTATTAGAATTTTTGGCGTCGAATACTAAGGTCATTTTGCGCCTTTTACATAAGTTATATCTGTACGCAGCCCGAGACAAACACAAACATCTATGCCCACGATGTGATTCGAACCCACGACCAAGTGGACTCGAGAACTAGAGAGCTTATGCCCTAACCCTCTCGACCACCTAGCCGGCCAGCAGAATGTGAGTTTATGATTAGAATCAGCATTGTACAGTGGGTTGCCAAATTACACTAGTCAACACACATTTTGTGACTAAGACTACACAAAGTGTTCTTATAGTAATTTGTAGGTAGAATCCGAATCTGCTTTTAGATTTTTTCTATCACGTCAAGTTTCCAAGTTATGCACATCGAGACTTCTATGTTAAAGTAATAGGAGTGAAGAGAAGCGGCTACATTGTTAAAGTATCCATATTTTGGGGCCGCAAGGAAATTTACCAGGCCCCAAACACTGAATGATTTAAAAATGTTTCATTGTAAAACAAGAAAGCTGTGCGTGCTAGAGAAATTTAAAAATTATATTCGTAATCAGCAGAAAAAATACTATCAAAAATCACCCACTTTCATTTTGTCACAAGAAAAATCTTAAATTTTGTTGGCCAGTGTTATTAGGGATAGTCTATCAGGGTAGTCACTTATTTTAGATTTTGTGATCGGGGCCACTTATTAGTAACTTCAAGGGATTCGATACTTGCAGGTTCTCTTTTATTCCATCTTTACTAAATATGCAACCGAGTTAAATGGCTAATGATAATTTTAGGACTACATTTTAAGTATATTTGACAACCTGAAACGTCAGCTGCTTTTAGGGTTCAGTCACTCTGTGTCCAATTTTATTTCTTACGAATATATTTCAGTTTTTGCTAATTTGTGACTGTCTACATTAATTTGGCAACCCACTGTATACAGGGTGTATCAGGTTCGATGGTCATAAAGTACCTAGCATTGTTCTCCGCAAAATTCTAAGCATAATTTTCCTTATCCATTTTTCAAACTTCTCAAAAAAAATGCTTGAAATCATTTTCCAAAGTTTGGCTATTATGACGGAATTCTCAGCATTCTGACGTAATCTACCTATGCCATTTACTGTCCTTGCTGAAGGCAAGTTCATTCATAAAAGGGTAGGAGACAGTCATTTTGAGTTCATTAAAGTAGAGCCCTACTGTTTATTTTCAAAGTAGGCTAACAAGTAAGCTCGTCTATTAACTTTCTCCTACCTATTTATGAATGAACTTGACTTCAGCAGGGAGGGAGCCAGGAAAAAATTATGTCATTACGGCATGGATGAATTACGTCAGAAGGCTTAGAATTACTGGTCATAATAGTCAAACTTTGGATAACGATTTCAAGCATTTTTTTTAGAATTTTGAAAAATGGATAAGGAAAATTATGCTTAGAATTTTGCGGAGAACAACGCTAGGTACTTTATGACCATCGAACCTGGTACATACACGCTGTATAGAAGAGCCCGAAATTTCTTAATTTTCCTTGAAGATGTAGTTGCAATTCTTACTTGGTAAGATGGTCTTCATATAGAACTTCGGTGCTGTTGTTTTTCTCTGGAGTTGTGAAGATGTTGGTTAGTCCATTTAGGGTTGTCTTCTTGGTTGATTGGGATAAAAATTGATAAAACTATAGCAGAGACCCCCCTCCCCCCGATGCTGACTTAGAGTCGTTGGTTTCTTTCTAGATGATTGGTCTTGATGTACACTGATCGGTTGGATATGATTACATTCTGATTTTAGACATCATCCTAATCCCATTTAACCTATTTATTAAATATTGATATTCGAAAATATTACATAATACATTACTCATGAATAAAAATTGATTTAAAATCTTCATGATCTAATTTGTGAAAAGATTAAGATATCATATTATTAAAGTTAAGAACTGGAATAGGAATTTACTCTGAAAATGCCTCTAACTTCGTCATTGTATGGATCTGACTTTGCAAACTATTGCACATACATATATGGTCATGTTAGCTTCTCCCAGTCATAAGTATTGATTAGAATGATGTTTAGTGAAGTAATTAGCAAAGCGTAAACGAATTTTAGCCTGTTAAACGAAAGTTAGATCGGGTGATGTCCAATTAAATTTCCAGTTTCAGTTGTCGGACACTGTTAATTTTACTTAGCAGCAATGTCTAACGATTGAAATCGGAATTTTAACTGGATACGCACAGTCCAACTATCGTTGGACAGATAATAATTATAACAACTAATTCTTCTTTCTTTGGTATAATTCGCATGGTTGCAACAACCAGAGGTATACGACGATGATTTAAGGGAGCCTTACAATTCGGTTAAAGATAATTTGGTGGATGCGACAATTCGGTGGAAGTGCAGATTCGGTCGAGATTTTACATCAATAAAGGTTTTTACAATTGACACATCTTTATTGCAATAATAAAATAATCTATTCCATTCGTTTTAAATATTTCCAATTAAACCTTTTAGATTTAAATTAGTAGTGAGCGTAATAGCCTTATAAAGCTTTATTTGTTATTAAAATATTTTTTAAAATTGAATTTAAAATTTGTAACTTTTACATCGTGTAGATGAATTATTGTACTGAGTTTTAGATGTTTTTAAAAGTCTATTAATAAAGCCTTGTTCTTAACTGTTTGTTTTTAAAATCATGTTTTTACATTCAGTTTTTGGGGGTTGTGAATTTACGCTAGTTGAATAGGTTTGAATTCTGAGGTGACACTGGCGTTACTAGTTGGATAGTTGACAATTTTATTAGTGAAATCTAACAAGGGATCTTTATCAGAAGAAAATTTTTAGAACTGGTAGTTCAGAATTCGATTAGGATCGATTTTTCGATTATTAAATCTTTTCGAATCTCTAGATCACAATTTTTAATAAAGATCCGTTGATGCCTGCTTTCCTCCGTCCTCAAAACTCCTGATTGGTGGATTAACAATGGATTAACAATGGAGGTTTCAGACCATTGTATTCTAAATTGTGCTTGAAATTAAAATCCAATAATAATGTAACCATTGTCAACAGAATAATGTGTAAAACCGTCATTGTAAAAGCAGTATGTTGGATTGAGAGAACATAAATTATAGAAACATCTCAACCACGGTCATATTCATGGTCATCGAGCTTCGGCCATTTTCCATTGTTTCGAGAAGTTAAGGAAAACAGATCGCGCCAGGTGCCGCATAGATCGCACTATTCCCGACCGCAACCCGCGATAGAGATTTTCATTGAAACTGAATACGAAAGTAAACTTTCTGTCTGCCGATAGGCTGGCGCTGCAGGCGCAGTTGGGCAGATTGTACATTCAGCGCCACTTTTCAATAGAGTTTCCGCCCTACCGGGAGCTAGAAACTTTAGCTTCATTTTAACAATGGAGCTCGATGACCATGAATATCTATAGACCGTGATCTCAACCAAATTTTCTGATAAAATCGTTTTCTGATTTTAGTTGGCTTGCTAGTTTAAATAAAATTGTATTAATTTTTGCTAGACAAAACGACGGACAAGAAAAAGGGTACTATCCCGAGCATATCAGAATTTTTTGTAATTCCAAAATCCAATTTAATAAAAATTTACAAAAAAACACTTAATTAAAGAACGTCTAAACAAACCGTACAGTGTGGTAGCAGGAAAGTGTAAGGTAAAGTTAGGGAAAGAGAATGAGGGAGGGAGTCAAGGTGCCCATTTTAACGAGCCTAAGTAATAATTCAAGAATTACAGTATTTTTAATTGAATTTTCAGTGCACAGGCTTTCTTTCTAGGAGGTGTTGATCTAGCTGACCTTGCGTAAATTCGCTATTACCATCACGTGTTTTGTGCAGCATCGCAGCTTAAGAACCATATTAATGTTAATTATAGTCAAGATTGTATAAGGATCGTAAAAATGAAAACGAAAATTATTCATTTTATCCAAAGTGTTTACAAGGAATTTAAAAATTCTCTCCAAATGCGTTAAGGCATTTATCCCACCGTGTAACAAGGCAGGTAATTCCTCTATGGAAGAAGTCTTTCGCTTGCATGTGGAACCATTCCAAAACCTCTTCCTTCACTTCATCGTCCGACTGAAACCTGCGGCCTTTCAGATGTTTCTTGAGATCCCCAAACATGTGAAAATCACATGGGGATAAGTCAGGGCTGTAAGGTGGATGCTTCATTGCTTCCCAGTTGAACTTTTTGATGAGGTCTACCCTTGCTTTCGAGGTGTGAGGACGCACGTTGTCGTGGATAAGAAGCACTCCTTCTGTAAGAAGTCCAGGACGCTTGCATTTGATGGCCGCGCGCAGTACCTTCAATGTTTCCCCATATCGTGCTGCGTTAACTGTGGTCCTTTTTCAAGAAAGTCCAGTAAAATTGGGCCTTTGCGATCAAAAAACACGGTCAACATCAACTTCCCCGTGTTGTTTGCGATTGCCTTTGATTTTTTCGGGGGTGGTAACCCATAATGCTTCCATTGACGACTTTGACGTTTGCTTTCGGGCTGGAAGTGAAAGCACCAAGTTTCATCCCCTGTAACGATTCTGTCGAAAAAACTCTCTCTTTCCTATTCATAGCGAGTCAAATGTTGCAGGGACATGGCCATTCTGATGTCAAATGATGCGGGACCCATGGTGCATAGATTTTTTCGTAGTGCAGATGGTTCCTGATAATGGAGTGAACAGTTCCACGACTAAGGCCAGTTTTAGCAACCACGACATCGATTGTCACTCTTCTGTTTTCCTATAGGACAGCGTCAATTTTGGCTTTGGAATCATCCGTGATGACGCGGTTTGCTTGTCCAGGTCGTTGATCATCTGGTTAGGTAGTCATTTTCATAGATGTTCTGCATAAACTGAAACTCCTTCACATGTCAAAAAACGAATTACTGCTCTCTGTTCCTGTTTCGTTGACTCCATTTTGTTGTTTGGACGAAGCGATCATTCGCAGAGCTTCGAAGCGTGAGCTATCGTTCTTTTTCACGTGATGCAACACTTGCAACCTATTGTTCAGTTTGCACGTGGGGTTTCGCAATTGTTGAAAACAAAAACTTACGATCCTACACGTCGTCTTTTTTCCCTTAAATTTTCGTTTTCATTTGTACGACCCTTATATAATTAACAGTCATATTTACGTTGAGTAAGCGCACTTTTAATAATTGCTGAGTTCATACTCGCGTGGGTAAATTACTAGTCGAAGCCAACGAGAAAGACAAGGCTGGAAACTGATCCAACAAACGAAAAAAATCACTGATAATTAAAATCCAAGATGGACACAATGAAGGTTGAGTTGTTGCTCAGACCGATGCGACCGGATCTATACAAAGCCATGGCACTACTTGGCATTGTTGAAACGTCACGAAAACCGATGGATATTTTGAAATATGAATTTTGTATTTTAGATAAATAAGTGAATACAGTATAATAAATAGGTCATGCATTGCTGCCAAACATGGGTTATTTACTTTTTTAATAAATCATTTCATTTTATATTTTAAATATCCTTACTTTGTTTTTAAATTTCTTTTTGCATGACGTCACAAAATCCATCTTTTTGCATGATGTCACAAATTCAGTGCCACTGCTTGTTTAGATCGCGTTGGCTTCGCTCAGACCCCGATGGTCAGGTGACCGCTTAGTGCCCAGGATTGTCTTTTCGTTGGTCTCGATTATTCGTAAAATGATCCAAAGAGACCTTTCCAATATACAGGGTGTAAATTTTAAGTTGACAAAGCAGAATAACTCGAAAAATAAGCTTCACACGAAAAAATGCGTAGAATCCAAAGTTGATTATTTTCGAGGGGGCATCTGCTGGTGCTAAAATTAGCCCACCCCCCCCGGCCCCTGGGGGTGGGGCGGGGGGCAACTTTAAAATTTCAAATGGGAACCCCTATTTTTTATTGCAGATTCAGGTCCTACATAAAAAACTACGTACATTTTGTCTGAAACATTTTTTTTTTATTTTTGGTAGATGGCGCTGTAATTCAAGAAAATCCATTTTCTCATTTTTGCGTGGAAAT
>JAHWFO010094270.1:1413624-1496593 GCA_023313115.1 Rhysida immarginata
CACCCTATTTTGTCTGTATATGACACAAAATCACGAAGGCGGCGATTTCGAGGTTGTATTTTTGACGAAAATACTTCCGTGTTATGATCTCAAAATTCGGTCTCTATTATTGCTAATCTCTTCATTAAATGTTATTTAAAAGGAGAAAGCATAAAATTTTAAATTGCTATAACAAATAGTACTGTCGCTTCCCACGAAAATGCCCCTGAGCTGTTGAAAGTGCTAACTGCGCGCGCTGCAGTCGTGGATGCGTCCACGTGCAGCAGGCTCCAGCTGCTGCTTTCCCTCCATGCATTTTCGTATCAGTATTCCCTACCAGTGCTGTGGATCAAGGTCTATAAAAGACTGTGGATCTTTTGTGGATCCACGACTGTAGCGCGCGCAGTGAGCACTTTCAACAACTCAGGGGCATTTTCGTGGGAACTATACAGTACTAATGGTAAAGTGCCAAAAACTGTGGACAAACAGTAATAACAAACAAAGGGGAATTTTCTCTTTTGTGGAATTGTGGTTTCTCTTCTTATTTTGTTTGTTACTGCTATAATAAAAGTGATTTCTATAGGAACACGTCGTTAAATATCGTCATTTCGGGAATTTTTTTAAAATTAAATTACGAATTTAATAATGGAAAAAATTATTTTTAATTTGAAATAATATTTAATGTAGGTTTTGCTAAGCCAAACAGTGAGAAGTAAGTAAGGTACTGGGTACAGTAATGTTTTGCAGTAAGAATTACTCATGTAAAGAAAGTTCTTTATATAAAACTTAAAAGATTCTTTTACCTCAAATATATATAACACCTTTCTTTTTAATTTCTTTTAAATGCAATGGGAATTTTATTTAAATTTATAAGCTTTATTGTTAAGAAATTCAATTTTTTAATTAGCTGAAGAATTTTACAATTCACTTATTGGTTTTACAATGTGCGTTTGTCCATATGTCTGTCTGTCTGTCCCCTTCATATTTTCCACATTTTTGACATGGAAGGTTGAAACACTGAACGTAACTTACCATAGACATGTTTTACTTCACTATTTTGTTTAGTTTTAGATTGGCTCACTGGAGTCGGAGTTACGGGGGTGGGAGTTTGAGGAAACCAAGTGTTCTACATGATATTATGTAAGTAAAGGCGTAAAATTCGATTTGCAGATTCCTCTAGGCAAGATCTACATTATCACAGTCATTATCTATAACTATACTCTGACATTACTATGAAGTTTGGGCCAATGGGGTCGGAGTTGTGGGGGTGGCAGTCACTTGGTCTTTAGAACTATGGCAACATTTGGCGTGTGACATACAATTCGATTGGAAATGATGAGAAAGGAAAGGAGATAAAGTTCTTTTATATTTTCTAAATACTACGTTCGAGAAAATTAATTTCTTGATTTAAAAAAAATTAGGGGTTAAAAAATGCAGATAAAGGGGTAAAATTAAATGAATTTCCGCTACTTCCTACACCTTCCTCGAGGGATTAATTTCTTGTTTGTTTTAATTTATGTACATTTAATTGGTATTCCCGTAAATGACGCAGCGTTTACGGAATGACGAAAGAGTTAAAGTTATGGAAGATTTTAAGAGTTAAAATTATGGATGTTAAGAATTGTTTTGATGGATTTTAGTTTTTTTAATTAAGTTGCTAATATCTCACCAAAATGTAGATTCTTGCGCACTTCAAGAGGCACTTCAATATTTTTTATTAAAAGATTTCCTATACTGTTAGGAGTTTCAGAGTTTTGATACCGCATTTGCTTTTGTTTATGTTCAATTTTTTCTTCAGAGAAACAATTTTACTTGCTTTTTTGTTATTGTCTCTTTCTATTTATTGATAGTCCTACGAGGACATATCAGAAAGTAAACCAATTTATTTTCATCAAAAAAAATTACGAAACATACAGATAAACAATTAAGTGCAGCTGAAACTACACGTTATTATCTACTTTTCCAGATTGGCACTTTGACGATTTAGGCATTTATCCCAACGCTGCATCAGTTTCAGAATACCCCACTCATAGAACTCGGTCGGCTGTGAATACAAATCTCTGAATACCCAGAAATCTCTTCATGGGAACAAAGAGGTGGCAGCCCGAGGGCGCTAAGTCCGGACTGTAGACTGAGTGGTCTAGAACACTCCCAACCGAAACGGGCCAGTTTTGTTTTGACGACGTTGGCCATATGCGGGTGTGTGTTGTCATTTATTGCTTTTTGATATACCCGTATACAGGGTGATTGTGAAAAAAGTGTGTGTAACTGTAAGCAATGACGGAGGTGACCAGAATGAACATTTTCTTTTATTACAAGTGAGTTCGAATTTGAACGCTAACTGAGATATGAACAAAAATAAAAATGCCGCCACCAAGATCAACAAGATAATAACTCAGGTTCTGTGCAGCTTTGATTAATGAAATTTGGAGGAATAACAGGGTACATAAGACTGTGTATACCGTTAAAATTTGATCGAATTCCAACGAGAAGTTTCTGAGTTACGCAGTCAAAACTTTAACAAGTGCTGGTTAGTACTCGCAAGTGAGCACGTGTTATGATGTTGAATGTGTAACTCGAAACTTCTTGTTGGAATTCGATCAAATTTTAACGGTGTACACAGTTTTATGTACCATGTTATTCCTCCAAATTCCATTAATCTAGGTTTTACTGAACCTGAGTTATTAACTTGTTGATCTTGGTGGCGGCATTTTTATTTCTGTTCATATCTCAGATTTCGTTCAAATTCGGACCCATGTTCATAGGACTTTTCGTGTTTACCTTGATCTCTAGAATACCCCCTTAAATTGTTTCACACACGATTTGAATCACCCTGTATGCTTCAGCT
The DNA here is from genome assembly GCA_023313115.1 of Rhysida immarginata. NCBI lineage: Eukaryota > Metazoa > Arthropoda > Chilopoda > Scolopendromorpha > Scolopendridae > Rhysida > Rhysida immarginata. Next base: position 1,416,452 of record JAHWFO010094270.1, read on the forward strand.
CTGTATTTTCTTGCTATTTTTCTGCATACATCAGAGTCTTTAAATCAACCCTGTCCTAACATGTCTTCCTACTAGAAGGCGTTGATTTAAAGACCCACCCGTCCTACATATCTTCGTATTAAAAGGCGAGATACATAAAGCATGGCTGATTCATTTTCTGAAGATGAACGTGTAGTATTAAGGAAGCTTCCATAAATCACGTGGCCCAGTCAGGATTAGATAAAAAGCTCGGCTGGGCTTCGTGAGGGGAGAGGGCACGAGCCGGATTTATATGTTTTTTTAATTTAATTTTATTTGGCACAGTCAAAGAGGGGACAGAATAAACAATAGCATTATGGGTATTTATTTCCGTAATGACCTCCGTAGTTTAGATACGCTGTATACTCAAGAACCGGTACCTTGCGAGTGACTTGAAGAAGTCACAGTGATTGGGTGGCCTTGTCTTGGACGGCGATTTCCACGAGGCGGGATCGTTTGAACTACCCGATGAAGAAGTCGTCCTTGTACCTGAAAGCAAACCTCAGGAAGAAAACAACCCACTAGCTCTAATTGAGGAAAATGTTTTCCCAGTGATTAGTAATTGACAAGAGTGGCTAGTGTTACCATTTGTTGAAAGCAAATATCGTCCGTATTCATTATATGCTTATCGTCTGTGTGCATCATAACTTTAATGATAGTTCTGGGCCAGCGACTTCTGGCAACGCAAAACAGTAGAAATGTCTTCTGGAGGGGGGGGGGGGAAGACAAAACAGCGTTTGGCTAAATAGGAGAGGGGGGATCAAAAGAGTCCAGGTTGCTTGATAAAAAGTGAGCGTGGATATTGTTAAATTCTAATTAAAATATTGTTCGACTACAGTTTTGTGAAATAATTACATGAAATATTTTTTTTTTAATTTTGCAATATGTAGGCCTATTTAAAATTTTCAAGTACACATCACTGATAAAAGTTTCATATTGTAACCCCACCGAAAATCAAACCAGTAAAACTTCGAAACAACGGACTAATTGGGGGATTAATATCTCGTAATTGATGTGAATTGTCCGTTGTTTCGAGATATTTTATTGTTTTCCGCGTTATAAAACTATGGTATATGTAAATATTAATTACAATAATACAAGGTAAAACTCTTTAACCACAGCAATGCAATATTACAAAATAATACAATATTACAAAAATTTAAAAAAAATTAAAAAAATTAAAAAAATTAATTAATTTTTTGAATATTGTATTATTTTATAATATTGTATTCTTTTGTTTTCCAATGAAAATTTCCAATGGTACAGTCAACCAAAGGAAATAATCCACACGATTTTAATACTTAATATTACATTTCATGCTATCACTTCCTTCGGAAGGGAAGTAAAGCCGTTGGTCCCGTGTAGTCGTTTGCCGGCTGCACGTTAAAGAACCCTTGCGAGGCAAAATTTGCGGCCCCTATAACGCCGTCCTGAAATGGCCATAGTAGTTGAAAAGGACGTTAATACCAAATAAACCAAACCAAACCATTTCATGCTAATGTGTTGTTTTAATAGCTTTTTTAATTATAATTATTTAAATTTAATAATCTTAATAATGTTAACTCCAAATGTAATTTTAAATTATTAAAAATAAATTAATATTGAAACGGTAAAATTTGGAGTAAAATTCAAGTGTGGATTATTTCCCTTTGATGATTGTACCATAATGCTAACATTGTGAGAGATATTACTGAAACAAATTCGACCATACTCGTATTTATAAATTTTAATTATACAGGGTGTCCGAAAAGTCTGGTAACATGGCAGAGAAAAATTTCCAATTGCTACGCCCATTTTCACAAAATCTTTCAAGGGGAAGGGTGTGATTAAAAATTGTTTTTAGACTAATGCGGTGTTGCTCTACAGGGTAGCAATTGGAAATTTTTCTCTATCTTTAATAGTTGTCGAGATAGCAAATGGATGACCTTAAATTTGGGGGCCAAGGTCAAATTTGAGTGAGGCAATGAACCCCCCCCCCCCCCATTACCTATAAACCACACTCATAAGATCTCGCCTAACTGGCAGCTTTGAGATATCTGCCATGTTACTAGACTTTTTAGACACCCTGTATATTCGTTCATGGCACGTTGTGTCGAGTTTCAGATATATTTCATGCCAAATCTTAGTTTTGAGAATTTCCAATGGTACCATAATGGTTTCATTAACACAGGTACCGCTGAATCAAATTCGTCCACATTCTAAGTCATTAATTATTCGATTTTTTTCATTCATGACACCTCGTTTCAGTTTTGTTCTTAGAACACGTACTACTGATGTTCATAATCATTAATTTGTCGTTATCTTCACTCATGACACGTCGTTTCGTGTTGTCTGATGTATCTGCTACATTTTAGCATTGAAAATTTCTAAGAGGGTATCATAATGATGGTTTTAGAACACATGGCATTGAACCAATCTCGACAATTGCTCTTTTAGAGCAATATGTATCGAGTGGCGAATACGTATTTAATGATATTATATTCGCTCATAGCTCGTCGTTACGAATTGTTTGATATGTAACTTACTATATCATATGAAGGATGTAGAAAAAAAGAAGGACGAACACAAGAACCCTGGAATAAAACAAGAATACAACTCGTAAAACGATTTCCAAATATGCTGAAAAGAATATAAAAATTTGTTTTTTAATTTTACAATATTTTACTTACAGCAATGGCGAAACTGCAAATAAATTCATGTATTCGATTGCGAGTTAAATAGACTTATGTTAGCACGATTCTTTCCAAACGCGCGAAATGGGAAATGAAATGCTCGCGTGTCTAAATGTCTTAAATTACTGCGCCTATTTTTAACAATTAGCCTAACAGCAATACGTATTGTTAACATTAGGCCGAACAGTAATTAGCTTTAACCTATATATGTATAATAGGCCTAATATTAATCATCTACCTTTAATAATAGTCCTAACTTTAATTATCTGTTGATAACAATATGCCTAACAATATGGCTAACAACAATTTGGTAATAACAACAATATGCCTAATAGTAATTAGCGATTTTAACAATAGACCTAGCAATAATTAGTCATATTAACAATAGGCCTAAAATGAAATTGCCTTTTTTAACAATATGCCTAATAGTAATTAGCGATTTTTATCAACTGGCCTAACAATTATTAGTCAAATTTAACAATAGGCCTAACAGCAAATAGCTTTCATTAATTAGCCATTTTTAACCAGAGGCCTAACTATAATTAGGTCTATTCTGAAAAAATAGGAGGAAAAATTCTGCGACCTGGATTCGAACGAGGAATCTCGAGTGTCATATGCTCGACGCCGAGATTCCTGCTTCTAATCCAGATCGCAGAATTTTTCATTCCATTTTTTCAAGTAATATCGTTACCTGATGTTTGGAGGTTCATCTCCAGTTCATATTTATTATTTATTATAATTAAGTATTGTAAATATTAGGCCCCTAACTCAGACCTGCCAACTATTTCTGGAGGAAAACCGGGTGATAGTAAATTTAGTAGGGTAAAATATACGTATCGATAACATATTTAATCGTTACAAAAATTGTGCACTTAAATTTAACTTTTGGACATAATTAAACATTAGATGCCACAAGTACAATAATTACATATTATACACCAGGTATACGTTAGTCAAAATAATTAAAGGAGTTAGATACACCGTACGTGAAATAATGAGACCAACGCTGGTTAAATTATAAAATATCTTTTATCATGAAATTATGCTTATATAAATTTGAGGTTTCCCTCATTTGTCTCCTTGTAGAGCTGATTGTGCTGTCTTGTAGCTTTTTTGCCTTTTTATATTACTTCTTTTGAAGGTTTACACGTGTAGCTTGGTACTTCTCTTTCTGGATAAGCGAATTTAACTGCAAGAAGACTAGATAATGTTCCAAAAAAAAAAATTGCTGACGAAATTGCTAGTTCTTTTAAGAGAGTACTATTCGCCGGGAGAATTTTACGATCTGCCGGGTGACACCTGGTGAATCCGGGTGAGTTGGTAGGTCTGCTAACTGTAATTAGCTACTGACTAAAATCGGCCTAATTGTAAATAATTATTGACAATAATAGGCCTATCAGTTAAAAGCGCCATTTGAGCGATAGTACGTATACGGGACGCAGAGATTCACTTAGGCATCACTGCTTAATATACATGTCAATCATCATACTCAAATTAGTTGATCATTTTTAATTTCATTCTTAATTTTATTTATTTATTTCCTGGTACTTTTGTTGTCCAACTTGAACGAATTCTTAAAACGAAATGAGCGCGTACCTCGACAAAGCTTCATAACGGACACGTGCTCCAAGCTGACATAAACAATGCTTAAATGATAAACAAAGAGTAACATTGTATTCATTTATGACTTTTCAGTACGACTCGATTGATATATTACATGCCCTAAGTTGATATTCTTAAAATTAATGCACGTGCTTGAAGAGGTCCACGAAAATGCTTCAAAAGTTGATACATCCGAGTTATGTTCATCTATTTTTAAGTTATCGTGCAAACGACAGCCAGCTGGACAGACAAACGTACGGATTAAGTTTTAGTTGAAGCTCGTAATAAGGGGAAAATGAAGTACTCTTTGGGGGTCATTTTCTCGGACGTAGCGTTTCGAAAATCGAAAAGAATGTCAAATTCGTCTTTTGCTTGTGATTCCCGTTCGAATGACATATTACATGCCTTATATTGCCAATAAAAAATTTTAATAGGAGGGGAAGGTTGGGTCTCAGTAATCACGTGACTGGTAAACCGATTTCAATGAAAACCTAATCAGGTCAGCTCAGGAAGGCTCTCTATCGAATAGCGAAATCAAAATTTAAAAAAGTTAAATCATTCTCGAGAAAGGGTGGTAAGAACCTAGTGTTCAATTTTTATTATTTATTACTATATATTAATATTGAAAATTTCTGATTGGTGTCATAATGGTACCATTAGATCACGTGCCACTGTACCGATTTCAATCTTCTTCGAACGAGTTTGTGTGATAAACCATATTAATCGATTGGCGAAAAAAGATTTTGAAAATCTTTCATAGGAGAGTTATAGACGGACGGGCAGAAATGAAGCACCTTTCGGTGTTAATAAACGGTGTTGATGTTATGCGTGTACCAAAATCCAGGATAAATTTACATCTTTTTCAAGAAACACCCCTCTCTCTTTCTCTCTCTCTATTTCTGATTGGCTCTTTAGAATATTCAGCTCTCAAAGTGGGGAAAATGTATCCTAACCTACATTCTATTCATTGAATAAACCGCTTCGTAAATGCACTTCCTTTATATATATGAAAATATCAGATAATTAATTAACAAGAACTTTTTTAACAAAAATGAACCGAATTCATGGGTCAAAAACCTTCCCAGGAAAATATTCAGTCGGATCAGTAGTTTTTGAGAAAATCGCTAAAATAACATACATACATATATATATACGGGTCAAACAGAGAACCTCCTTTTTTTGAAGTCGGTAAAAAAAAAGCAAATAAGCTGTACGTAACGGAAAATTCATTCCTGTTTGTTGAAATTTATATATAGATTTACATATTGAAATAATAAATTGGACAATGTAGCTAAGAATAACAATTATTCAAGTTTATAAATGTATTCTTTATTTCTTTATAAAGGTTCCTGCATTGATTGCAGATATCCCACCCCCCCTCCAAAAAAAAATAAACTAACTCTTCAAAACTTTTTAATTTAACTAATTACATTCACAAATAGAAATTAATATACTACATGCAAATTTGTTAGTAATAAACACTGATTTAGTTTCATATTTAAGTATCCTATAAGACCGTAAATCAAAACGTGCAGTCGTGGCCGAGTGGTTAAGGCGTTGGACTCGAAATCCAATGGGATATTCCCGCACAGGTTCGAATCCTGTCGGCTGCGGTTAATTTTTTTCGCTTTCTCTAAAAGAGCAGAAACATGGTTTGGAAGTTTAAAATTGCACACCCGAATATGCTGATATTTATTTATTGTTTTTTAATTTTGAACTTTTATTTATTCTCCTGTATTCTAAATATCAAGAGAATGTGCACGGGGAAGGGGGGGGGGGGCTGTCAGCAAAAAGCGTGAACTTAAAAAGATAAGTGTAAACTTATAGAGATAAGCTTCCGAGATCGTGAAATATATAAACTTATATATATGCTTTTGAAGTTAAAATTCTATAGAAATTAAGTATTGGTCTTAACCAAATTTTTTAAAAAATCTGAGAAATGATATTCTTTTATTCTATGCATAAAATTTTTTAATACTTGGAAAATAGTCTTAGGAGGATTTTTTCACGCCATTACTTCCGATATTAATAAAACATTTCTTTTTCTCTATTTATTTATAAAGTTTATATCTAATTAACTAACCTTTTTCTCCGCAAATGAAAAGTTAACAGTTAAAATGCTTAAAAAATACATAATCTGACGAGTGATTATGAAGTTAGTTATGAAATCTAAACATTTAAGTAAATTAAGAAAACAAAGGATGAAAGATAGCAAAAATCAATTAACTTTTGTTCGAAATCTTTTTGTTATAAACTTTCTCAGCAAGCTGTTTTATTAGATCTCTTAATCCTCATATGAAGATGTTTTAAAGTCCAAGATGTAAAAGCCTTCAAGTTGAACGAGAAAGATATAAACTCAAACTAATGTTCAATTTTCCCCGTCTTAAGACTTAATTTTCTCCGTAGCTTATATCTTATTCCAGTGATATTTCAAGAACTTTCAGTGGCCCCTAATCATTTGGCCATAGCCGTATTCAGGGGTAGTGGGGGGGGGGGAGGGGCTAAGGGGACTGTAGTCCTTCCCGACATTGACCACCATGTCAACTAAATCTGTTACTTGGGGGACCTCCTCCCGAAAGCAGGATTGGGCCAACCCCACCCTCAATCCCCCCCTCCCCGTAAAAAAATTCTGTGTATGGCCCTGCATTTGGCTATAATAAATACTACATTTTTGAGTGATTCCTGTAGAGGAAACGGTAGTATCGTGGCCCCTTGCTGATAAATTGGTTTCTTTTTCAAATGGATTGATACCACCTTGACCATGCGTATTTCGTTTTTATTTCACAGATAGTGAAACCAGACTTTAGTTGCAAAATTTAAGCTATAAATATTGCTTCCCGTTGACTCAGCCATTGGTAAAGGCAGTGCTATCAACGCACGATAATGACGAAAATTTTTATTGTCGAATATGTTTTTTTTTTTAATTCTTATAGAAATGTGTAAAAGAGACTGTGATTGTAATATACAGGGTGTTTACTTTGGCAAAATAACATATGGTAAAAATTAAAGGGCCGATTTTTTGAGTTAATTTAAGAATCTTTTGTCCTTTGATGATTTTTCGAGTGCTGCTTTGTATCGAAGATACAGGGCGATAAAGGTTTTCGACAAAAACAATACTGATAAATTTTAATAACATTCTGATTACTAAAAAAGGCTGTTTTTATGTACTCACACTAGGTTAGTGTAGATATTTCTATGGGGCCATAGAAATAACATTCTGATAGCGTTAGTTTGCGCTACTTCAGTGGAAAATGTAGACGATCTGAGAAATCGGATAGTTGATGTGTGTAATTCAATAGAAAAGATTGGATTTTGCAAGTGCTCGGCAGTGAATGACGAAAAGATTGGATTCATGCCTCTTAGCTGGTGGTAGTCATTTTCAGTAGTTATTGTAGATTAAGAAGCTTTACGTGTAATATTAAGTAATTAAAGATTGTTTTTGTCGAAAAACTCTTGTTGCCCTACATCTTCGAAACAGAGCGGCATTCCAAAATCATCAAAGGACAAAAGATTCTTAAAATACCCAAAGAAACGTCCCTTGAATTTTTGCCCTATATAACTGATAATGTTCCATCTTTGACATATTGAAAGTCACGTTAATTTTTTTCTTAGACCCTATTGTTGTTCGTCAAATTTAATTCGACCCTTTTTTGCTGTTTGTATTATGGCCTTGAGGGACACATTAGATATTTGGTTTGTAATCAACATTTTGGTTTCATCATTTTATTTGGTGGTAGCCGTAGTAGTGGCCGTGCTGTCCATTGTAGAGGCAGTGTACGAGGAAGAAGCAGTCGTACCAGAGCCCAGAGAACGGCTACATCTATGACTTGCATTAACGAAGAGGAAGAAAAGGAGAAAATTGAAGATAATGATTCCGAATTGGAAGATGCCCCCTAAACTGAGCAGAATACCTCAAAACATAGATGCATATCTTCTACGATGGTAGCAAAAGAAAATGATAACCGGAGCGAAGAATGGGTACAATGCCAAAGGTGCAAATGTGATCTCATAGTGATTGTGGCGGACCAGAATGATATTATTATGTTTGTGATTTCTGCCGTTAATAAAATAATACATATGCGGAGTGTCCTTCTGCAAGAATTAAATTTAATTATTGTGATTTGTTAATTTTCAGTTTTTTTATAGCAGAAAAAGTAATATCTTTATTTTAGTTCTGAGAACACTCGTCTAAGTTTCATTGTTAGATAACAGTACGTAGATATTATTAATTATTATGTTCAATGTTTTCACTATCGAATGTTGATTTTATTTTTGAGTTTAGTAAAATTGTTTTTCCATATATTTAAAATAGCCCCTTGTGTGACATAATACCTTCAGTTGAGCTCATCTAATCTATTTAGACCGAGAAAAAGAAACATATGATTATTCAAAAATTCTGCGCATTTTATTTATTTCAAAAATGGTTATTTCAAGCAACTAAATACCACACTCTTTGCGCTATAGTACCTGTGTCACCTCATCTTCGGGGAGAAATAAAGAAATCGAATGAGGTGACAGTGGCTAAGGTCAAAAACCCTCACCGGTGAGAGAATGATGACGTAATTTCTCACTGGGCTAACCGTCTTTTTCTCGGTGAGGACGGTGAGACTAACCGGTTAGGCATAGCAGCACTAACTGGCGTTTCTGACCGCGTTAAAATGACGTCACAGTTTTCTCACCGGGATTTCTGACCGACCAAACGCTAACTCTTCTCACCGGTGAGAGTTTTTGACCTTAGCCAGTAGAAGAGAAGAAGTCGCATCAGTTAGTGTCGTCATTGGAAGGAGCCAATGAGATGACAGCGGATGGAGTAGAGAGAAGCGAGCAAGATAAAGTAAGGAAAAAGCCGGCCCCCGTGGAAGAGAATGGAAGAGGCCGGAAGGAGAAAGATCATCTCGCTTCCCCATTGGTGGAAAAGAGTGGAAATGAAATTGGAAAAAATAAAAATAGTTCGAGAAAAGGGGAGAAGAGATTAGGAAAGAAAGAGAGAAAATGGAATGAAGGAGGCTCCAGGCAACGAAAAGGAAAATGGCCGTGGAAATCCAGTAAGCACGTCTCAGCCACGAATTTGGGCGATGTTACGAGGGAGCCACAAGCGAGGAATACAGCGCGGACGGAGCGATATTACGACGGGAAGAAACGGAAAGGTTGGAGAAGAGAAATAAGGACTGTCGTCAATGGCGAGAAACCTCGGTACCACAGACGAGCAGTACGGAATAAATACGGTCTCCAACAACCAAGTAAGCGTAACGTTTCATTTTCCAATTCGCCCGCGGTTGGTGCTATCGGACTTGTTAAAGATAATAAGAGCTTTAAGAGCTATTCAACACGGACATTTCATTTGCGAGAAACACGCAATAGGGGACAATATCTTCGCATTGAATGATGGGTACAGCTGCCATTTTTTGAGGGCAAGAGGAAGGCAATCCTATACTGCTACTCATCGAAGTGCGCCGTTTTTGCCCGACTTGTTATTGTATAACGATGGTAACTAGTTGTTGCGTGTTTGGATGTATTGTAAAACAATGGGATAAGTTCAGAGCTATGGCAGCCATGGGTCTCGATGCCCTCAAAAGATGGCGGATATTCAATGTTTATGTTTTGATATTTCTCCCTATTGCCATTCACGCAAAGTGAAGCAGAGAAAAGTTGCCACGACGTTTAGCGAAATAGCACTAAGCGGAATCATCGCGGGTAACGAGACCCGGGGTAATGCAAGGGTTCCCTTAGTGGCGCAGGTCAACGACCTTACGAATAATTTGGGTGATAAAGGGACATATGGACAAAACCGTTTAGAGAACTATAGTGAACCTGTGAGCAACGTAGTTGTCAGGAGAGATTCTCTAAGCGACTTCATTGCGCCCAGTGCTCAGCTATTCCTTGCCAAATAAACGGGACCTGCTTTAGCTACCAAGCAGCGAATTTGTCGGAGTTTAAATCTTCGCTTTCAAGAGAAAATGAAGAGGAGCTTTCCATTGGGGAACGCTTAAACGACATATCAACGTCCAGTGCCAGAGAGATAGGGAATGCTCTCCAACTAGACGGCCCCAGCCAGCCCAGCCAAGCAGTGAATTTGCAAGCAATACATTCTTCGCTCTCGCCGGAGAGAGAGAGGAGCAAAGTCGCAATAATAGCGTGCCTATAGCGTTAGGTAGCATCGACAGGGCCCTAGTCGTTCTGCCGCGCTCGGTAGGCAGTATTGCGTCCTTTGGTAGTAAACTTTTAAAACTGTTGCTGTATATATGTGTTATGTACTAGCTGACGAAGTGACTGAATTTACATTAATATGCGGTTTTGCTTTTCTAATAGCTCCCACCTACGGTAGCCATTAGCAGTTACTATACGCAAGCCTATTTTCGTCCCGGGTGGTTTCTTCAACAAGCTGAAGAGGTCAAGCCCCATGCGAAGACAGCTTAAGTGATGCGGATTGCCAATCCCCAAGTAGAAGACTGTCTCCGTAATTCAGCCAAGCAAGCTTCTCATACATCGTTTGTTAATTTATCAATTAAGATTCTGAACGTTAATACCCAGACGGGTAAAGTTATCATTAATTTGGACTTTTGTGATTCAGAGTTAATCAATCAGTTGGCTTCAATCTTACTATTTAATTAAAGAGAGAAATTAAATTATTTAATTAATATGTATGAGCTGGCTATCCCCAGCTCCCCCTAACTCTAAGAAATTAAGTAGAATTATAATTCAAATTTGTTTCTCTCGTTTTCCCTCTTTTACACTAAACAGTTATTTTACTCTGCTCAGTGGTTTAGTTGTGACAACCTGATTTTAGGATAACTTATAACTTTTTATTACAAAAAAAACAACAAAATAGTGAGGGGGGGGGGGGGATTACCACTTTTTCCTCTATTATCTTAATCTTTGAATATTCAAAGAAAGTTATACAGTACTTAATTCAATATTATTCTGTTGTGTGCTTATAGAAAACGCTAAAATTCTTGTCAACTGCGATTCTTTTCTTTTGTTCCATTTGAAAAATCGAATTTTCTGTTCTAAATCGGACTTTCTAAATCAACATCATAGCTCAGAAGTGTGTCTTTGTTGCTTATGTGCCTGTTCCCAGAAAGATGCCAGTACAAATATTAAATCAATTAATCATTAATGCGAACATTAAATTCATAATTTTTATCAATAAATAAGTAGTAATTTTATCAGCACATTCAGCAATATCATTCTGTCTATATCCTACATTCGACTGCCAGGTGGATTAAGCCGGTTGAGGGCCCCTGAAGGTAATTTTTCGGAATTCCCTAAATAATAAGGGCTCATATTTGTACCGCAGGATTAACATAAAATTAATTAGCTGTTTTATAAAATGTTACCTTTTGGGCATAAATATTTTTTTAACTCAATCAGCGATTTTGTAATATGGCTAGAGACCTCTAATCGTAATGTAATAATAATAACGAATAAATAATAGCTAGTTAAACATAAGCAGTTATGTAAAAAGGATTAACTAGTCCAGCTTTAACATCTGGGCTGGAGTTGTGCATAAACAACTGATTGACCCGTAGTTAATACCCGCTTGCCTAATCGGGGATGATTACCGCAGTTTCCTTGAAGACATATTGATAAACTTTAGAAGTACATTGATGGTTCAGCGAGACATGTTTTTACAACAAGACGGGACGTCTCCTCATTTCACCCGTGAGGAACGTGAGTTCCAAACAAATGGAACGGTCATACAATCCTATTAGCTGGCCACTAAGGCTACCAGACATCAGGCGCATGGAATTCTTTCTGTAGGGCCAGATGAAGAGTGTGGTGCATGAATCCCCAGCCGAGTCACTGGAAGATCGAGAGATGACCGGAATCTTAGAACGCGTGAATCATTCAATGTTTAGGCTATGTGAAGCTTGCATTCAGAGTGGTGGTCGACATTTTGAACATATTCTCTAATTCATTCTCTGATATAAAAGCTACTTGTGATAAGAAATCCTGTGAAGCAGATATCATGTCCCTTCATTTGTGGTAGTCGACGTCCTCTTACAATCAATTTGCCGTACAGGGCGCAGAGTCATTTTGACCACGGATTTGTTGACCTCTTTGGATTATCTGTATCCTCTCTACCTCCCTGAGAAGTTGCCCATAACTTTATGGGACATCCTGAACTGGTTTTCATCAACGATAATTTATTATTTAAAATCAAAATGCTACAATAATGGTTGTACCGTATTTTCCGGACTATAAGTCGCAGTAGCGAAATTCAAGAAAAAGCGTGAAAAAATACATGTACGTCGCATTCGTTATATAAGTACTATTATACAATCTCAAACAGCCTAAATTGTGCTTTTTTGATGATTATATTGCATCGCAATAAAAATTTAAAAGTAATTACTTATAGTCGTTTACAGGATTTAATCATAACAGTCGTTTATAGGATTTAATCATAACAGTCGTTTATAGGATTTAATCATAACGGTCGTCAAATCCTATTTGATCTCGCGTGTGTAGCGATTGTGTTCGCGGTGCCTATTTAATCGTCCGCTTCCTTATTTTATTAGGAAGTTAATAATTTGTCTTACTTTCTGAACTTATTAAGGATTTAACGCAGAAAAGCTGTCTGTCTCCAAAGTACTGTGCTGGTGAACTCTCCACTGAGCAGCCATTTTAAACCGCTGTTATAAAAAGCTGGATGTGTGGCCGCTAAAAGAAAGTTTCTATTTCTTTTATTGACAAAATTTCACTTCTTAATAGCGTTTCAAAATGGCCGCCCATGTGGAGAGTTCACTAGCACAGTACTTTGGAGGCAAGTTTTTTCGCATGAAATTCTTAATTAATGAGATCAGAAAGTAAGACAACCTACATATTAATAGAGCTGGCACAGTAATAAATGCGGCATTTTGAGATCAGCAAAGGAAGTTAGGGGACGGTATTCTGCACTTTTACAGAAGATGGATATTTATCGATCTTTTTAAATTATCTACTAAGCTGATATTTTTGTCTCAGCGGATCTAAGGAATCATTGAGTTAACAGTAAGAAATAAAATTTATTAAATTAATTTCTAAGTGGAAAAAAGAACTTTTTTGTAATTCAAAGATTTTTGAAAAGTTTCCAGTTACTGATTAGGCATCGGCCTTGGTGGCTCAATGGCTGCGTGATCGCCTCTGATGCCCGAGGACGCGGGTTCGACCCCGGCCGAGGACGACGAGGATTTTTTCAGGGGGAAAATCCTGAGATCACGCACTTCCTTCGGAAGGGAAGGTAAAGCCGTTCGTCCCGTGTAGTCGTTTTCCGGCTGCACGTTAAAGAACCCTTGCGAGGCAAAATTTGCGGCCCCTATAACACCGTCCTGAAATGACCATGGACGTTAATACCAAACAAACCAAACCAAACAAAACTGATTAGGCTATGGTTAACTGATAATCACTTTATAAAAACGGACCTTTACATAACCAACCATTTGTGTAATACAAATATAAAGTTCTTTTTTCGTAATTTTGTGTGAAATCTAGTTATCTTATTATGAAAAGAGTGAAAGCTTTTTCGGCGTGAAATTCGTAAATAATTACAAAAAAATTTCTCGTAAATTTCATAAATAGACCTTGTCCACTTTGACAACAAAAACAAAGCCTTAAGGGCATGCGCGCCTTTTTTCGCGAGGGAAAAGTGAATTTCCGAGGTGGGATAGCTATGCTGGCTTCGTGTCGTTTGTTAAACCTCTTTCGGTGACGCCATTTTTCTTTTATCAATTATATGGACATGTACCTATTTTAAAAGTCTTCCAATCGTGCATCAACAAAGATGTTTAGAAAAAAAAAAGTTTATTTGGAAACATCGATCCTTACGATCAACGCAGAACCAGAAAAAAAAAAAAAGGTTTTGTCCTGCGTGTCGTTAATTTACTACAATTACTGTGTATGATATATTAAAATTATTTCTTTATTTCATATGTATTTTCTTTTATTAAAAAAATACAAAACCACTGTACTGTGTATAATATGTTTTCTCTGATAACTGCACATCCTTTCTGGGCAATTGTTTTCATTTTTGTGAATGCAGATATACATAATGTTGCACCACGGCTTGCCAATAATTCACTAATGAGGCATAAACAGATCACCTGGCTGAATTAAATCGAGAAGCCCGCACTTTTTTGTCAATTCCTTATTTTCTCAGCTTTCCTAACAAGATGAGATGAAACAGGACTAATCTCAATTAAAAAAGGATAAAAAAAAAAAAACGGAAGCAAATGCACTACAGATTCGTGTCTAGCGTAAACAAATAAAGCGGAAGCACCATCTCCCATGGCAATGCGCATGCGCGACCGGAAAAGCCAAGTGGATAATGTCTATACAGGATGACAATTATTGAGATATATGAAAAAAAAAACTTGATAACTTTTGAACAATTGGCGAGATTCAGTTAAAACTTGGCGGTTGAATGCACGGCATGTTGGGATTTTTTTGAGCATGCGCACTGTGACTGCTGAACGATATGTTAAAATTTTAGAAAATAATCTCATCCCTATTATTATTCAAAGTGACCCAGATTTCGAAAAGATGTGGTTCATGCAGGACGGAGCATGATCCCCATCGGACCAATAGAGTGTTTGGAAGTCCAAAGTCCTGGAATAGCATTCTGGCTTTGGGGTACCCAGGATGGAATGGGAATCGTTTGGCCGCCACATTCTCCTGATCTCAATCCTTATGACTCATTTTTGTGGGGTAATATTAAAAAAAGGTTTACTCAAATAACCTCGAAACCATCGCTGAGCTCAAAACAGCCATTCAGGAGGTCATCGAAAGCATCGATGTCTCGACACTTCAGTGAATTATGCAGAATTTTGCTCTTCGTCTGCGCCACATGGTAGCCGTTGATGGCAAGCATATCGAACATGTCATAAACTAAATCCGAATATCTGTAGTTACTTTTAACATTTGAATAAAATTTTTGAACTCAGTAGTTTTGAAAATTTGATGCTATATTTCACTAGTTCAATAATTGTCACCCTTTACGTCGCTTTCGCTATATTAGTCGCAGGGCCCTGCAGGAGCCAAAATTCGTGAAAAAGTGCGACTTAGGTTAGAAAGAAAGCTGCGCACCTTACCATACAAAGCAGAATAAATTTATAATTCATATATTTGGAAATCGGAACAAGAATATTTTAACTCTTCTTAAACCTTAATTGGCGTGCATACCATCGTGACCCCAAAAGACGAATTTTTCAAAAGTGACACGTCGATTTTCCCGGATAACACTATCCACCTGAGCAATAACATCCGGAGTAATGAAACGAAGTATCTGCCCTGGGCAAGCTTCGTCCCCCAAAAGGAGAAACGAAACGGAAGTTTTGCGTCTCTGAAGTCTGAGTTCTCCAGCTTCATTTGTTTTGCGCCTTTGTTTTTTCTGCCGTGCCGTATTTCAACACCAACACTGACTGGAATACTTTTGTTTTTTTTGCACGGTAGAGAGCTTTCTCTTATCATTGCAAGCTATTCACTGACTGGAATGAATACTTTTGTTTTTTTAAAGGGAAGCACTAAATGTCAAACTGGCCAATCACAGAGCGAAGTCATAAATAATGCGAATTCAGGGCTTATTATTGTGTAAATACGAATACCAATGTACTATATATGAATTTGACGTCGTAAAGGGCTATAATGTATCCCTCCTCGTACATGTTAATTTTTGGTGGAATAAATCAATGTTTTATAGCTCATTGTTTGTATACTAATTAAGTACCGAAAGGTGCTTTATGCTATCAGTGTGGGTAAACGTGTCTGTCTGTCTGCAGTAACTCGTCCGAGGCTATGAAAGATTTTCAAAATCTGTTTTCGTCAGTCGATTAATATGGTTCATGACAAGAACCCATCACAAATATTATCTAAATCGGTTATTCTTCTTCTTTGCTTTCATCGCCCATGGATTTTTGTAGCTCTAGTTCTGTTTTCTAATATTATATTATCTGTTTCAGTGCACAAATGGTACTTAAATTTTCAATGATAAGATATGGCATGTAATATATCAAACAACTTGGAATGACGTGTCATGAATGAATATAACGTAAAATTAATGATAATCCAAATTGGTTCACAGGTATGTGGTTTAATGGTATCATTATGGTCCATTAGAAACTTTCAATGTTAATATAGGGCAGTTGAAACATATGGTTCTGCGAATGGTTTAGTTTAGCCTTTCGGTGATTGGTTATGTCATTCCTCAATGGTTTATTATTTTATTACCTGCCCTAATAATATTCCATGTGTCATATCAAACTTTTCCATTTCACCTTACAGTATGAGAACTCTAATTGAAGTTATCAGGCGGCCGCCGACGATGCAAGCGTGTCAACAGAAGAAACGATGACTACTAGACCAAACCAAGTGATGAATACCTAAGTTTAGCTTCAAAACATCGAGGGCAAAGTGGGAATTGCAACAACAGATTACCAATAGTAAATAACCCCACTCAAGTTGTTGGAATTGCAGTGCACACGCACCGCCTCCCAAGAAGAGAAAAAGCAAGCCTCATGGAAGAAATTGAGGCCGCCTATCGAATATCTTGTGAACAGGAATCGGCCACACAATCATGCGACTTTTGAACAAGAGGCCAATAATCAGCTTAATGTAATTGCATTGATACTTGGGGGTTGGAGGAGGTTCATTAAATATAAACTCTCCTTACATACAAGATATTCTAGAACTCTAGTAGAGCAAGCTATAACGGGTGAAAATGGGTATCCATTGTATCGTCGAATTTCACTGCAGATTACGTGGCCAAAAAATTATTTAGACTAGCTGTGCCCGCGACATATTCCGCCTGGACTTTAGGAATAGTTGAATTTTTAGATGAACAAATGATTTTAAAAGAACAAAGGGTAGTCCCGAGACTAAATAACACTGTCGACCAAGCAGAAATAGACGGCAATTGCAGCGATTAAGAGCTGCTGCAAGACGGGCTGCTGAAACTTCTGAATCAGCTGAAGCCAGAAGAGAGAGAAACAGGCAGAGAGCTGCTGCTGAAAGATCTGTAGTATCTTCAGAACAAACATAGAAAGCGAAATAGAAGAACTACAGCTGCAGTAAGGGTTGAAGGGACGCCAGATCAAGCTATTTTTTCATTTTCATTCTATTTCCTCTTATTTAAACACATTCATTATTCTACGCTATTTTTCGTCTGCACTACGTAAAATTCACTCAGGTATACACAATATTCCAACGCGAGTGAAGCCGGGTAGAACTGCTAGAGGGCCTTAGTTGGAGAGGGCCATCCATTGGCAGCATTTTCAGTTTTTCAGTAAAAATTTTTATTGCATTAATTCTAAGTTTTTTCATGTGTTATTTTTACTGTTTATTCACATTTAGATATTGCAAACTTTCATCAAACATTGAGCCCGAGCAACGCCGGGGAGATCAGCTAGTACCTTTATAACAAGGATATGTTGCAGTTGTTGGTAGTGTAGGATATTGCTCACGAGTAATGTTGCAAATAAAATATCTGTCGGAAATATCAATAGTTTTTAATGAATCATAGTGTAAGTGAGAAGGGAGATAACTGTGATCTATGATATTGATAAAGTTACCCGTGTTGGAAAATCAGTTATTTATGAGTGTCCATAAGTAGAAGAGTTAATGTCATAGAACAGTTAAAATCACCCATTACTATATTAGTGTAGAAGAGTCAATCATGGGAACACAGTTTGGTCGGTAAATGACCAATAGTGTGTATATAAGACCGTGAATTCTTATTTTTAACTTTAGGGAATCGAATCCATTATTGCTGGAGGTTGTTTGAGCGATTATTTGTAGATGTATGTGGACATAATCAGCAATGCCTTCTCCTTTAAAATGGCGGTGAGATCTAAATAAATGGAAATTGGGTGTCGACAAAAGAAAGTTGTCTATATTGTTAAAGAGCCAGGTTTCAGCTAAAACAGCAATGTGTATGTTATTGGCGCGGAGTAGTATACTTGTTTCATCAATTTTAGGGATTCGTGAGCGAATGTTGATTTAGAATATATTTTATTTTGTAGTTTTTGAGGAAGACGAAGAAGTTGTCTATGTTCCAGTAATCAGTGTGAAAGTATTGTTTGATGGGCCAGTTATACAAGTTTAGACAATCTTCAAAGTTGTGAACTGATAATCGAATAAATATACAGGGTTATTGAAAATGAATGTTGCGAAAAGAAAACGTAGCGGTGACCAGCATAATCCAGATATTTAAAAAAAGACGGATATTAAGTGAAAGATAAACGCTCCATGTTTCATTTGGCAACGCTGAAAACGCTCACTAGAGGCGCATTTCCTATGCATAAATGGAAAACAAGGGGTTTTATGCCAAAAAGTGGGATCGAGCACTCTCTGATGTAGGATGAGCAATTCCCGACGTAAGAAGATTAAATGATCTGACGTCAGAGGAAGACGGGGTTCAGGCTCGTGTGGACAGAAGAGAGATCGTAGCAGATAGAAAGAGACAGTCAACGAGGACGGACGAGAAGGACTGGGCGTCGTTCTCATATAGAGAAGGTGCGAGAGAAACATAACAGCATTAGTCGTTTCTAAATCGCATGAAGTTATTGAGGAAAGTATGCTCAACGTATTGGCATTTATCGGCGAACAATTGATAAATGCCGACTCCGCAAACAAAAACAAAGCAAGTGCTAATGGACGTCTTTCATTTCACGAGCTAGTTCTCAATAAGTTTCCGGACCCTTCTTCATGGTAAATCTGTCTCCAGTGGTACTGTTAACGGAAACGTAGCTCTTATTTTGTAAAGATGCAAACCTGGACTCTTATCCATCCACAAGGAATCTTCCCGCACGGAATGAGAAGTTATTTACAGGAAGGACAGGAAAGGCTAGTCTGCTTGTAGCAACGATATGAAATGACTAGATCGCTTATGTGGCCGCCATCTTTGGGGCAATTTGAAGGCGGCGAAAAGTGGAACTAATCTCTATTGTTAGTGTAGGCGCCATTACTGTGGTTGGCAGAACAATATCGCCAGACAAAGCGCCATTACTATATATCCGCTTTGTCGCCAGCTGAGAAAGCACCCTCCCCCCACCAACATCGTGCTTGTAGTCTGAAGTTTCTTAAGCGACCTCTCCCAAATGTAGATGCTTTTTAATAAATGCGATATATAATTTCATAAATACCTCTAAACAATCATTCTGGTATCACTGAAACGACGGTAACATGGTTGAATATCGACATCTTTTACGATATAAAAGATGACCAGGATTTTTACAGGAGAAAAACATTTTAAGACGCAGAAAGATAAAAACACACCTGTGAAAGGTCAGTGGTGAACAAGCTGGACAAGAAATCGGCATTGAGTTTTATTGTGTTTATCTACGCAAACTTAAACATACGATGAAGGCCATTTTTTGCCAACCAAAGCAATGGCCGACAGGCTTTCAAATGGGGATGCGTTGGTGGCGCTGAAAGCAGCTCCTGAGCGATCTACTCATTTCATATCGTTGGCTTGTAGTGAAACTTATATTTTCGAAGCCTGTTCTGTCTATTTTTCTTTGCGTCCGTTTTCTGGATTGTGACCCGTAAAGAATTTATGTTTCATATGCTGAGCTTTCGCTACGGCTGGCATGAGACAGGACTGAATCAAATTCATCGGAGGTGACTTAAATTTTTATTGGGAAAGAACGTATCGTCTCGTCTAGGCCGTGTAAGTTTAAAGTTTTATCCCTACCTTAATCTTGCCTGCCCAATTGCGTATTGAGGGGCAGATGTTATGGACTTTAAGTTTGCTTCTTAAAGAACTGAACAGCTTAAGTTTTCTTGTTTAATCTTGAACAGTGATTTTGAGTTTGTGATGTTATAAGGTCTTAACTGACTTATCTTGACTCTATATTTTTGATTCTTAGTCGTTTTCTTCAACTCCGGCTAAGACGTTTTTCTGGCCCACCTGATACACAATAGGAACTGATCAGGATCTTTGAATTCGAATCCTGCATGGTTTTCTCTTCTACTGGAAGACTGTATATTTTAATTTTTTTTCTTTGTTTTGCTTAACTGGCCTCCATAATTGCTGTTTAGTGTATTATAAAAGAAAAGAGAATATTTCCACAGTGCGAGGAGGCCTTGATGTTTCTAAACTTTGCAAAGTTATTGACGTAATTTTCTCATTAACTTATTTGCATATTACTTTTATTTTTGCACTTTTTTATATTTTGTAACTGAACAGACCACGGATCGGACGCTAATTTATCAGCTCCTGGATTCTCGATATATCTCTGGATCCTATATATAACCCGGTAGCGACATTTATATCTGGTACTGTTTATTGATAAGAATATTGTGATTTTTCGACTGAGTTTTACGAAGCTCCACAATCTGTGAGTTCTAATTTTAAATCCTGTTCTTCTAATTTCAAACTGGCGAGCGATCTTTAACTTAAAACAATCAGTTAGTTTTAACGTCGTTATCCTGAATGACATTGTTATGAAGTAATCCTGCTGTTGTCCTTTATTCCATTGTTGGCTTTCTACTATCTTTAAACAGCAGCGCTGCCCATCTACAGCCTGTATACTACACTCATTCTTCCAATTTAATCTCTGACTTTTTGTAGTTTCCGCTCCCACTAGCCTACTCGCACAGATCTTATTTAGTTTACTCACTGCTCTCGTTGTATTCTATACACTCAGGTGTCCACCACCTTGCAAGTAGCATCCAAGGTTCTGTCGCCTTATAATTGCATTTATGATGGCCAGCCCATCAGTGCAATTGTAATTTCCTCTCCTTGAATTGAGGCAAATTGGAATTCACCCACCCATTCCGTATCGTTTAATTCATCTCTCCCTCAACATTCGTAGCGCATCCCTAGGTCAACGTGATCTTTACAAGTCATGCCCTTGCACGGAGAAAAGTCCAAAGGAGTGCCTGGAAAGCCTTTAACCCGTAGTGCATCTCAGATCTCATCCTCGTCGTCCTCTCTCGATGATTCCATCTATGCTGCCATAGAGAAGGGTGTCTCTGATTATTTTGAAAATTTAACCAACTTCGACAGTTTATTTGATACTCTCCTTCAGCGGCTCACCAAAAAGATTGACACTCTTTTCTTCGACCTTATTAACCGTGTATCGTCAACTGAAGCTCGCCTAGACGAAATTGACAATCGCCTAGACAAATTAGATGCAACAATTGCTCAAGACACCGTTTGCTCCCCTCAACCTTCAAACCACCTCACCACCTAACGCTTCTATGTCTGAAATGTTGCAGCACATTGATGACATCGATCAATATGGAAGGCGCTTCAACGTACGAATTTATGGTTTAACAGAGTCCCCGACAGAGAACCTCATCTCTTCATGCCTTGATCTCTTCTCCTCAAAACTCGATGTTCACCTCGAGCCTTCAGCAATTTCATCTGCATTCCGCATCGGTCGCCGAGTCCCTGACAAGACCCGACCAATCCTGCTACAATTCTCCTCACCTCTCCACAAAGATCTTATAATAATCGAAAGCAATTACGTGGTTCCCCCACCCATATCGCCGAAGACTTGACGCCCTCCCGTTATCGACTACTATGTATAGCCAAATCTAAACTCGGTCCACACAATGCTTGGGCATCCAATGGAAGGATTTTCGTGAAAGACTCTACCGAGAAAATCATCCTAATACAAAACATTTCCGACTTAAACCGTCAATGTAATCCCCCGGTCATGCTTTGTCATTAATAGTCTTAAAGACCTTTCTCAATTCATTTCACAATTCTCTCCTGCCCACACATAATTCTATCTGCATTTTTCAACTGCTCGCAGTTCCTTCCCCAGTCCAATCTGCCCCAATTCTAATCAGATCTTAGCTTAACCATGCCTCCACCCTATTCACCAACTACCTTTTCAGACTTTAACTCCGCCTTAACTAAAGATCCCTCGCTCTCTTCCCTTTCCTCCCTTTTTCTCTTAAGCCTGAATATCCGCAGCCTCCGGGCTAGCTCCTCTTCCCTGTTTGCTTCCCTTGCCCTTCTTCACACTCTCCCGCATCTTATTTCTATTACAGAGTCTTGGACGAGATCAACTTTTGAAGTTCCTCCTACAAACCACTACTCATTCGAAGCAATACACCGCCCAACTAAAAAAGGAGGAGGAATTGTTGTCTATATTTCTAATTCCTTACACCATGTCCTCAACACCAACTATACAACCATTACAGACGATTTCGAAATTTTAACAATCTTAATTAACAGCAAGCTTTACTTAATCACAGTCTATCGCCCACCTACCGGTCAACTCTCCCCTTTTTTTAACTTTTCTCTCTTCCTTACTCCTTGACCTTAGTCTTACCCCCCATAAAATCGTAATCTCTGGAGATTTTAATCTTGACTTTTCCACACCTTCCTCCAATGTTTACTCAATTCTGGACTTAACCTCACTTGCCGGTTTATCGCCTCTAATTTTTTCCATTACGCATTACTCGAATTTACACAACTTATCCTCCCTAATCGATCAATTCTTCTCGATTTTATCTGATAATTTATACAGCGGCTCCCTGGACTGTGAAATTTCGGACCACCTTCCAATATTCACCTTCCAATCTTTCCAGTCAACGGCACACCCCATCTCAACGTCCCTCAACACCCGGCTAATAACTATCAACAGATTAGCAATCTTCAATTCATTTCTGGAATTAACCAACTGGAACTCGTTATTTAACCCGGAGGAAGATATCAACACCCTATTTGAAAAATTTTTCTACCAAATCCACAGTGGTTTCAACCGATACCTACCATGTATATCTACTAGCTCCTCTTATACAAAACCCTCTTTTCTGAAGCCATGGATGACCCTTAACTTACTCTCACTTATTTCACATAAAAATGCTTTATATCGCAAATACCGCCGCTCTCCAAATGCTTATAACAAATTTAGGTTCCGATCTTTCTCCAATTCCACACGTCATGCCATTCAAAAAGCTAAATCCAATTATTTTTCTCAATTCTTTGCGAAGGTCACTAACAACAATTTAAAATGGAAAGCTATAAAAAATTTAATTCAGGGGCCCGCCTCTCTTATTTCGCCATTCTCTGACCCTTCCACCCTTGATCCCGCTCTTTTAACTAACTTTTTGAATGTACTGCTACCGCCCACAACTTCACCTTCTTCTCAACAACAATACCCTATCTCAATATTGACAGATTCATCCTCGTTTTTTTCTTCTCCAGCCTCCTCTGATGAAGTGTCGTCCATTATCTCCCGTCTCAAACCATCTAACAATCCAGACTCTCTCGGCATCAGTTCTAACATTATAATTCGTGCACGCTCTGGTTTTGCTGTTCCTTTGACACTATTGTTTAATATCTCCCTTGCCCATGGCAAATTCCCCTCCTGTCTCCGTTCTGCGAAAATTACGCCAATTCACAAAAAGGGCGACAAGACTAATTTCTCCAACTATCGCCCAATATCTATTCTCCCTTCCTTTGCCAAAATATTTGAGAGCCTTTTCTACACACGTCTATCTTCATATATTTTTTCAAAGAATCTTCTTTCTCCTTCCCAACACGGATTCACACCTAAAAGAAACACATCCACTGCCTGCTACGAACTGATGGAATACATTATCTCTAATATGGCCAAAAACAAATTAGTTGTCTCCCTATTTCTCGATTATTCTAAAGCATTCGACTCAATCCCTCATGACCTCCTTCTACACAAATTATCCCAACATTTCAACATACGTGGCCTTCCTCTTGACTGGCTTTCAAGCTTTTTATCAAATAGACAATACACCCTCCACCTTCATAATAAATCCTCCTCCACAATCACCCGAAATATTGGAGTCCCCCAAGGTTCCATCTTATCACCGCTTTTATTTAATATTTTTATAAATGATCTTTCCTCCATACTTTCTCCCTTATCTTTAATATTGTATGCAGATGATGCCACAATATCCTATGCCGACGCCTCGCTACGTACAATAAAGGATACCTTTAACTCAATCCTAGACAAACTTCTTTTCTGGAACACTATCAATCATCAATCCCTCAACCTTAGCAAAACCACTTAAGTCATCTTCCATCAACGCAATAAAAAATTTGACACGAACGAATTTTCGCTACATTACAACTCAACTGATTACCCCATCCAAATCCTTTAAATACCTAGGCATTCACTTAACTCATAACCTCTCCTGGGATACCCACATCAATTCTTTAGCTTCAATACTTAATCAGCGTTTAGGGCTTTTCTCCCGTCTCCACTTCTTTCCCCCAAAAATCCTCTTGCTATTATATAACACTCTAATCCACTCCTCACTAACTTACGGCCTTCAATTTTGGGGTTCGACCACTAACCATAATCTTCTACGCTTATTCAGACTTCAAAAATGGTTCGTCCGAATTCTATTAAAACTACGCAAACCAGCCCCTGTCTCTCATCTTTTTACCACAGTGGGTATCACACCCATTCAACAACTCTACTTAATAAACCTTGCAATCTTTATATACAAGATACTCAACAATTACATTTTAATCTCCCTCCCTCAACCCTTATTTACAATCAATAGCGCGCCTCCTTACAACACTCGACACTCAGCCTCCTTGCAAATAGCACGTATAAAGCATAATTACGAACTCAAAAGCATCTCTGTCTCAGGTAATAGACTCTGGTCTTCTATACCACCAGATCTCCGAATGTCCCCGAATATTGTAACCTTTAAAAATCGTATTAAGAATTATTTCTTAACACACACGCCTATATAACTTTCCCTTTCCCCTTCCCGCCTCACCCCCTCAACATAATTTATATTACATTATAATTTATTACACCACTGTTATACACTGTCTCTTGTTCCCTATCCAGGGACCTACCCCGTCGGCCTACGGCCATACTGGCCCTGGATGGACGATTGTAATGTTTTTATGGAATAGTTTTTAACCAAATAAACAAATAAACAAATAATAGAAAATATAATTCAGTGCATAAATTTCCTTAAGCTACTATTCTCAGAAAAATGTTGGTTTTTTTTTGTTTTTTTTTGTAGAAAAATGAAGAAATGAATGAAGAAATGTTTATTTGTTCAACCATTTGGTTGCTTATGAAGTGTCAGTAACCATTTCTCTAAAGTAATTAAAGTTTATTATTCATTTTCATGTTCTTGCGTCCGTACTTGAGATAAATTTAATTTAATCATTTTATTAATTTGTACCTGACAACCACCTACCTCGATATGCTATCACAATGGTTGTTGGGGCCAATGATGATGAGCCATTGATGCTGTGCCTCCCCCCCCCCCCATCCCCGAAATTACGCGACCAACGACCTGTGATTTCTTTCTTGTGGGGCTGCGTGAAAGACAGCGTGTTCTTACCTCATTACCATTACCCCATGACTTTCAGGATTTAAAAGCGGCGAATTTCCCAAGCGATCGACGCGATTAGTGCAGGGGTGCTGGCACGAATGTGGGAAGAATTTGAATATCGCTTAGATGTCTGTCGTGTCACAAAGCCTCCCATATCGAGAGCAATTTTGTAAATGTGCCGATTATACTGGTCACAGCTACGTTTTCTTTTTGCATCATTCATTTTGAATAACCCTGTATAAATGGACATGGTGCCTGACATAGTGATCCAACGGCTGCATTCTATTACTAGTATTTGATATTCTACTAATAGTGATGTTAATGAGGAAGTACTAACATTTTCAGATACGTTATCCAGACAAAGTCTAATAGTACGGGGTCTTTTGGTTGGGATAGACCAATTGCTTGATCTCCAGTGTAACGTTATTAATTTCGAAATGTTTGGGATAGTTGTGGGTTGAATAGTTCGTGGGTTTTGATTTCTAGGTGGCGGTATTGTAAATGTGGAAGCATTGGGATTGTAGCAGTTTTTCGAATCTATATTGCTATTTGTGGGCTAGGTATGATTTTGAGACGAGTCTTAGTAGATAATGTGGAAGGTTGGCTAGCATTATAATGTTGATTGTCTAATGTAATGTTGCATCAGACAAGCTCTCTGTTTTCAAATCTAGCTTTGTCCCCATTCTCACCTATGGTCATGAGACTGAAAGAGTACGATTGCGGGTACAAGCAGCCATAATGAGATTCCTGAGAAGTATGGCAGATGTTACCCCTACTAGATAAATTGCACAGCATAACTGTAAGAGTCTTTAGGTGTTAAGCCGCTACTACTCCACTTTGAGAAATCTCATATGCGTTGGTATGGCCACGTGATCCGTATGCCATAAACTAGTCTTCATAGGCAATTGCTACTTTCCAAGCCAGAGGGTAAGAGATCAAGGAGTAGGCCTAAAACCATGTGGATAGACTATATGGAGAATCAGAGTCCGAGTCGCTTGGGTATTACCATTGAGGACATGCGCCTGATGGTGAAAGATCCTCCTTAGGGCACGGATAAGGCGGTTTGAAATGTAAGTAGTTAAGTATGCAATGTTGTCAAATGTGTAGGTTTGAGGGGTCATTGTTTGTATTTTTGATTGTTGATGAGCCCCGGTGATTTTATTTTACTAGAGAACTACTATAAAGAATTATTCAAAGTTACTGAAAAGTTGTCAAATGCATTGGTAAGTAGTTTGGTATTTGTATTTTCAATTTATTTTCAATTAGGGTGTTGGTTAAGGTAATGTCTAATTGGGTGTGAATACCAGTTTGAAGTGGTGAAGTTTCAGTATTGGTGGTTGTTGGATTGATGTTAATTAGAAAGCATTGTGTTGCTCTATCAACATTAGTTGTTGGGATTTTCGGCTTGCCAAGCAGCTCATTTAATCTACTTGCTTTACAATCAATATCTGTAACGAATAAAACTGGATCCGAGGTCTTGATGAAGTTTGCTATCAATGTGTACGCACTTATTTGAAATTTTAGGTTCGGTTAGGTTAAAACAATTTGACACTAAATCCTAAATGAACTTATAATCGACCCGTTTTCAGTGTTTCGAAAATAATTTTTGTTTCAGTTTCTTCACTTGAAAATAAATTTTTAATGACAAGTAAAAATACGTAATAAGCAATTATCTTTTACAGTAATGAGCAGTAAAGATATGATTTAATGCAAGGCATGAGTTGACTTAATCTTAATCATTAACTTATCGTCAATTGACGAAATCCTAATTTTATCATAGCAGAAGCGAGTTATCTTTTCGGAACGGTTTTGCATAATGCATTTAGTCAGAAATAAACCGATTTATTTAGTTTGATAAAATATTTCATCATCTATGCGTTACTTGTGATTTCCTTGATAATTTATACTTAAGCCTATTTCTTTATAAAAAGCCTCAATGTATTTTTGAACTCTTGCACACATATTTCAAAATAAATTAATAAAAATACATATTTCTTAAATGAAAATGAAAAAATGCTTGTTAAAAGATGCATTGCGTGTTCTTAAAGCCTCAATAGATGAGGTGTTATCGTGGTGTTATTGAATTAGAAATAGTGTGCCATCAAAATAAAAATTTCTTTTCAATTAACCTGTTCGAATTCACTTTCTCCGTCTTTTGACATTCAGAAGTCAGGCCAGAGTCCAGGTCACGTGGAATCATTGGGGAACCTACTTAAAGGTGAATAACCTTTTAGGGTTAAAAGTGAACGCTGAAATTGAACTAGCTTCACACGGCGATGGCCAAACAAAAAAAAAATTCTATTAGAATTCGAATTTCACTTTTAGGCTCCTTTACATGTGATGATTTCGACTTTAAATGAGATTGCAAATGGGGAGGGTTGTTGGCAATGTTTACGCGACTGGCCTTTGAGGAGTCGTATATATAATGAACGACGTTGTTCTTTAAGAGCAAAATAGTGCTTTTATGTGATTCAATTTTAAGGGGAACTCCATTTACTGGACTTTTTTTTTTAACACGGGAGAAATAAATCAACCGATATAAATAACCGTTCAATGGTTTCAAGGCGGCAACGAACATGAAAAGGTTCTTTGTTGATTTTTGATAAATCTCTGGCCTTTCTTATCGCACAGTTTATAAGAGAAGCGTGAATAGGCTATCGATTTATAAATATACCACTTTCTTACTTTATTTATTTCCCCTTTCTCTCTCTCTCTTTCTTTTCTTTATTTTTGCTCCCTTGTCGGTTATGTAAGTTTACCGAATTGTAATCTTCCGTAAGGATACGACCATAGTATCACCCTGTCCATTTTAATATCTTTCTAGCAATCTTGGAACTTAGGCAATACTTTTGAAGGCATAAAAACTTTGGAATTATAAGATAAATGTTCATGATGATATATTATTCAAGAAATAAACTTATAAAATTGAATTACCAAAACAAAATAAAACTCTTTGATTTTCACAAAATCGATAATGAGACATTGCCAAGAATTACGCACAATATTAATTCTAATCGATAATTGTAATTTATGAAAGGAAAGTGCGTGTATTACGTGCAGCTGACTATCGTGTATTGGATTTGAAAACATATTTACTTTTATAAATTATGTAATAAACTCGATGAATTGCATCATTGAATTTCTAAAGAAGATCACTGCCTCACTGACAATGTCTTTGCTCTTTCTATTGCTTTCTTGTCATAGACATTTCCCACAAAATTGTAAATTTGGGAGTGAAATACAAATTTATTCTCCTCAGTTTAACTAAGCTTAGGTTGCTATATAGAGAAGAGTCCAAAATAGCTTTACAATAATTTTCTTTATTGAACCATATACGTAATCTACACTGAACAGATGTATCCCTTAAGACAAAATGTATATTATTTCAACTACATCTTAATCTGATTCTTTTTAAAACTATGATAAAAAGTAAAAAAAAGAAAAAATACGGAAAGAATGATTCTGAAGTTCTTGTCTTATGGAGGTAGTGGGTATCAAACTTTCATTTACATACTTAAAATACATTTTCATCTAATTGTTTTTTAAAAAATTAAAAGAAGAAAAATGACTTAGTTTCGAATCTGCAACCCGAAACATTGAATCATGATAATGTTTTTAGATGCAACAAACAAATAAATATTTTATACAGTATATAAACCTTTTATTTATTTATCAATGGTACATCGGTAATACTGAATAACTGAAGTATGAAATATAAGCACGACTATCGAGTCTCTCGAAATGTCGAGTAAACATATTGTCTATACTGAAGGTTCCTCTCCTTACTCGCGTCTGTGGTCACAATCGAATGCACGTATAAGCTTTTTGCAGTATCTAAAATCTTAAAAAGAGTGTATTTTGTATAACGAAAAATTAAAATTATTCAACCGTAACGCTCTTTTTAGCCGGAAAGTTGTTCTTAACTAGAGAGAAGAAAGAATTTGTAGAAATAAATTAAGCACTTCAAAGTACATAGAAATTAAGTAACCAGGGCGTAAATTATAGATAAGTTAAGACTTCAAAAACCATCAAAAGATCTAAATGTTTCAAAATAATAATTATGAATTAAATTGTGAAATATAAAAAATATTTATTGTAATGGAAATGAGTTTATTCCAATACACTAGGATTCATTAGTCTTCATTCAAAACGCTGAAAACAAAACAGTAGGCCATTACATGGCTAGGTATTAGAGCGAAGTCTAGTTGCGCTATGTTGCCACACATTAATATATTTCATATCTCTGTAGTAAAGATTTGAACAAGAATGATTTTACCGCCAAAGCGGATAAAGGGAGCACATTTTCGTGTTATAGCATCACACGTGTTATGGTTATATAGAATTAACCAACATTTAAAAATACTTTAGAAAAAATATATAAATATGAAAACTAAATTGTAAATTACTATTTATGTAAACAAATGTATAGAGAGAATTGAAACCAATAAACTTGAAGAACTGAAAGGTTAAATGGAGAGTGAAGTTATTCTTTATATATTTGAACAAATAAAAGTTCTTTAATTTGTAGGCATTCCCACATAATGTTAAACAAAGTGAGCCTCAATTGGTGAATCATTATGTGTAAGCAAATATTATTTTTTCATATTCAATTGTTAAAGTGTTTCTATGTTACCATCTACTATTGAAGCAAGCGATTAACTATTACTAATTAGCAATGTGTCTCACAGCATTTAGTTTTAGATACTATTAAGCCTAACAGCAATATGCTCTTGATACAAATAAGCTATGGATAACAATAGGTCTAACAACTCGTAAGGAGTTGATTGATATATTACACGCCATATCTTAGCACTGACAGTTACATATAGCACGATTAAAACATGTACTACCAAACAATTCCGACTATCATTATTTCCGCGTTATATTCACTCATAACACGTTGTTATGAGTTGTTTGATATACGAAATGCCATATCTTAGCATTAAAAGTTCAGACAGTAACTAATGGGATCAAATGGTACCATTAGAACACGTGCTACTAAACGAACTGTCAGTATCATTATTTACTCGTTATATTCACTCATGACACGTTGTTACAAGTTGTTTGATATATTACAAGACATATTTTAGCATTGAAAGTTCCAGTAGTACCATATGGTACCATTAGGGCACGTGCTACTAACCAATTCCCATTATCATTATTTACGCGTTATATTCACTCATAACACGTTGTTACGAGTTGTTTGATATATTACATGCCATATCTTAGCATTGAAAGTTCCAACAGTACATATGCTACAATATGGTATCATTACGGCACGTGCTACTAAACCAATTCCCACTATCATTATTTACTCGTTATATTCCCTCGTGATACGTTGTTACGAGTTGTTTGATATATTATATGCCATATCTTAGCATTGAAAGTTTCAACAGTACCATTTGGTACAATTAAAACACGTACTACTAAACAATTCACACTATCGTTATTTATGCGTTATATTCAATCATGAGAAATACACGTGCACGTGCCCCTAGACCAATATCTGCTATTTTTTTATATATTCGTTCATGAGACGTCGTGACGATTTGTATGATATATTACATGGCATATCTATATGTATAAAAGAAGAAACTGACTGAGTAATCAACGCACAGCCCAAACCATAAGGCCTAGAAACTTGAACTTTTTTACAGAGGTTCTTTACATATTGTAAGTGAGCACTAAGAAGGGTTTTTTTCGAAATTCAACCCCTAAGGGGGGGAAAGGGGGGGTTGAAAGTTTAACACATTAACTGGTGTTGCACTACATAATTAACCATATTAACCTTCTTTAGAGAGGGGGGTAACGAAATATTTACAAAGAGCATATGCAATGAAGGACATAGATAAGGCAATGTTTATCGAGGAGGCTACGGAATCACACGGGTCTCCCTTGAGCTCCCTAAAAACGTCCAGACGACTGGCAAAAATTTGTGTGTTTGGCAAAAAAAGAGAAAGAACGAGTATTGATCAGTGAAATTTGCAACAGAAAGATACGAGCATTGGAAACATCTGAACACAGAGCAGGAGCTTCTACGTCAAGGGCAAGGGAAATTTTAAAAGATAGGTCTAAAGTATCCAATAATGCTCCCCGGGGGTGAATATTTTAATCTGAGCCAGAACAAAAAGAGGGTAAGTAAAGTCCCGAGCAAAGTGTGCAATATAAGTAGGTTCATTAAGAATGAAGGTTCCATCCCACCTCTGAGAATTATAAAACAAAATGGAACTTGTAACAATACGTAGAATTCCTGTTGTGCGGGCTTTTCTTAGAAGTTAACATTTTCTTAGAAATATTTAATAATGATCCGTATCCGGAGATAATGGAGAGTTAGCAGACTATTGAGAAAGACTGAAGGATGACAGAGGACGCAATTCCTTCGTTCGAGCTACAGTTGACGACATAACCGATAACAAAGCATACATGAACTCAACTCTTCAAACCAAAAACCATATGGTGTTATGTCCTATAATAATCTTTCGAGGGATTATAACAATAATTCATATCTATTGAAATGCCAGCGAAGAAATGAATGAGTATTGGGCAGAGATGACAAATTAAGTTGTTCTATTTAATCTACAACTGTAATTATCTCGGGCAACGCCGGGTGCCTTTGCTAGTCTGGTTATAGGAAATTGTTAAGGGGGTATCATAATGGTACCATTAGAGCACGTGCCATTAGAGCACGTATCTATTCCGGCTATCTCACGTTCGTACTTGTTCGTGCTCTGTCCCATAGTAATGGATTGGTGAAAACAGAGTGTAAAAAAATTAATTCGGTTTCAAGTTATCGTAATAAATAATAAGCTCCGTACGAATAATAAAATTCTTTTGATTTAGAGACCGTTCTGCCCTTTCAATAATCATCATTCACGTGCATCCTCCATGCGCACCATCTCATTAACGTTTAGAGCACGCGCAGACCCGAACCGATGTGCTCAGTACGGGGTACCTCTGCTTGTGTGCTAATAAAAACTGTTGCTCAGACAACAATGGCCACGTGTCTTTTCAGTTCCGGCGTATGCTTCAAGCCGGCGCCAACAATGGTTAAACGTGTATCAACAATGGAAAACTGTTTCCGTAACACTTTTGACGTAGAATACGTCTTACGTTTCGAGACTAGGATGCCACGCTTAAATCGTGAATGTCACGAAAAGAGTTGATCACGAAAACTTTAATGACGTAAACACTAATAATGATAGAAGAATGATCGATATCGCATTCGATAGAGTATAGAACAAAGCATGTTTTAGACTATCACTGATTTCGTGCTGACCTCATTGTCTGACGCAGTCGCAGTGCAAAGTTGAGTCAGAAAATCTGCTTTATAGCGGATATTAAATTAGTCTAGCTCCGGCTTCCTTTGTGCTACCACGACGTTTGAGGTGTCATTTGTTTTATCTTTCTGCGCTTTATAAAATGGCTTAAAATTTAAGCCTCAGTATTTTTAATAGTGTCTAAGCTATCGGCCTTCGAAGTGTGGAAATTTCGCAAAAATTACAGAATTTCCAAATTTATACCTGATAAACACGAGAAAAATTATAGAAACCGTCACAGGAATATAGATGAGAGACTTAAGTCCGATTGAAAATTTGTGGTACAAATTGAAATCATTAGTTAAAATTAATAATCCAAGAAATAAATCAGAATTGTCACATTGTATCAAATTATGTTGGGAATCCAAAAAGACCCGGATATCCGATGTTGAGCATCAATGGGCTCAACAGGAATGCCTCAAAGTTGAACAATAGCTCGAAAGGAATGCGCCAATAACTGAAACTTCGACGCAAATAACATATCTGATGACATAAACGTTTCTACATGGAGTGATGGAATTCAACCAGTAGAAGTCCATAACGAGCCATAACCGTCAACATTAACATTATCTTCATCAAATATGATTTAAGTAAGGAGCGACATACATGCGAAAATTTCGGAGACTGAATTCATATTTCGTTTTATATTCATTAATAGTGAATTTGGATATTCATGTAATGTTTATAATAGATTTCAGTTTGAGAAGGACTTAAAGCACCCACATAAGGGTAGTGTGATATGTTTGCTCTATCAGTTTCATCAGTCCAATGCGAATGATTTCATGCTGTGCAATCATTGTAGAACAAATTTAAAACTATTAGACACGCTGCAGATGTGTGCCTAAGACGCGGGATGTAGTATCGTCTGCGTCAACCATTTGATGAGCCCCATTTGTAGACTAGTCGCCAACATTTCGACCGTTTTGCCAGAACAGATACACAAAGCTAAGAAGAGACGTGCAGTGATGGACAAAGAAGATTTAGATGAAAATTCAACAGGCTAAATCTATGAATCAAAAATATGATGAGAGACCGGCAGAATTAGATAGCATTAGTTTAGCTCATTTTATCGCATGGTAGACACCGGTAATGAATATAAGACATGTAAAAAGAAAAGATGTTGATGATACAGCTGACCATGAAGCCACTGAACAACTAAATACTGAAAATGAAAACGATGGAGCCTATGACATCGTTAGTTCAAACATCAACACATATAGACGCAGAAATGTGGGCACAGAGTGAATAGATGCCGTCATTATAGCATCGATGACACAATCAATTATAAGCCTGAAATAGTTACATTGTTCTATCTATTTCGCAATGAAGTTGTAGATGTATTAGATGTACAATGAACGGATATATATTAAGAGAAGAACGAGTCACAAGAACCCTGGTATACAAGAAATAATAGTTATTAATTAAAAATACAAATTAAATAAAAATAAGATATAATAAACAAAAATAATTAATCTTAATAATAATTAATTAGATTTTTATTTTGATTTTGATTAATTATTTTTGTTTATTATATCTTATTTTTATTTAATTTGTATTTTAAATTAATAACTATTATTTATTAGATGTACACAAATTCATCGAATTGTACGATGCGAACGAGGTGAACATTTTAGCCATAAGGAAAGAATACGAAAGTAACAGATATTGATGCATCGATGGAAGAACTTAGAGAACTGTGCAAGAAAGACGACGACATTGCAAACAACTTGCAAAGAGAACAAAATGAAAGATAAGTACATGCGAAGTATTGTTGGCGAGGCGGGTTATGAGAACAACGATGAATTCGAATACGAAACCGGCAAGTCTACCGCACTTGTAAGAAAGTGTAGAGTAATGTGAACAGAGAGTTGATCTTAGAATTTATACCCAGAATATGCACACGCGATAGCGAATGCATACATGTGTACTTGGCCTGTACTGCTGGCAAAATATTTACGATAGAAATTAATCATGGAAACATTAAACCTTAAATTGATTCGGACAACGGCAGAATACAATTCGTAAAGCTTATATAATCTGTGCGTCAAATGGTAAGGCTGCAGTGAACTTGAACAGGAAAACTCTGCACTGTTTAGAATCTGTACACGCTGTACTTAAAATCACACCGCAGAGCAAAAGGATCAGTGGGTTGACTCCTAAGGTCCTACAACAATACCATCGGCAATTCCTTTCTGTGAAATGTATAATAATTGATAATATAAGTATGGTCAGTTCAGACGTGTGATGCCCAATATCATCGACAATTCATTTCACTTGTCACGAGTGATGTGCCAGAGTAATGAAATATTCTCAACTATACTGACCAAGATCGGCAATGGTGAAAGATTGCTTCCTCAGGAGAAGGCAGTTGATTTAGAGAATATTTAAAATTAAACAATGGTGCATGGAAAATTTGCCCGATGTAGTTAGGCTGTGTCATCGCTGCAGCAGCGTTGATGCTCCCAACAAGAATGCTATCATGTGTAATAAGTTGTTGTGCTAGTAATAAAATTAATGTTTATGTTTGCAGAAGTGAATTAGATCCAGCAAGAACAAAACTACACAAGATGGGCATTGTCGAATTAGGAGGCTTGCAATATCCTATATGCTTGGCTATTGAATCACCATACGTGTCGAGAGTGAATATCGATGTGGACGATAGATTTGTAAATGGTGCGATCGGTATACTCACAAGGGACCGTAAAAAAAGGAAGCTAATTTTGTACGAAACAATGACGAGGTCCTTGGATAAGTGCGTGACAAATATCAGTTGCAGACATCAAGGAGTTTCCGAGTTATAGTCATTTATTGTTCCCATTATAAGTCTATTGAGCAAATGCGAAAATGTTCGAAGTCAATTTTCTAATGTTGTTTATTGACCCTATGCTCACTCCTGTACAGCATGTGAAAGAGATGGTTGTGAGTTCGAAAAGAAAGAAACGCGTGAATAACATCTACAACATCAGCAAAAACAATGCATCTGTCGTTTAAGGTTATAGTTGCCAAATGAAGAAATGGGCAAGAATCAAATGTAAGCCACCTTTGATTTCCAAGTTCAAAGACAACATAAATGATGCTTTGAAATGGACGCGATCACTAAACGTACAGCGAACATCAATTTATGTGGCACGATCAAATGTAAACGTGAACAGTTCCCATTGGTGCCAACCGCTGAGATCACGGCACTTAAATCCCAAGGAGCTACATTTGATCGTATCTTCTATCATTTTGACATATCAGAAGAATAAAATCAACTGTTAATGTTTGGATTGAATAGAGTAACCATTATAGATGGATTATATTTGCTATCTCGCTCCAGAGAGTCAAGCACTTTCGATGAAAAAGTACAGAAACGAATACAAGAGATTGGAATCGCACTTGCTGCTAATATTCACTAAACGCGTAAAAAATTTCATATTAAAAATACAAACAACGAAACTATTAGCTACAACAAAGATGATGATTCCATTGAACAACAGAATATTTTAAACGTTATAGTTACCAATCTCAATGCACAGTATTTAATAGTGTATGCACAGAACTCATTACATCTGATTACTTAACAATAAGTGAGTCTTGGATGAATGCAGGTGAACCTGTACATATACACTGTCATATCACTGAATTATGACCACCCGCTTAGTAATGGGAGTAGCCACCCTTCGCCGCTATAACTGCTACTAGGCGTCGTGGCATGGACGCAAGAAGTGCGCGGTATGTGTCCGATGGTATGGCAGTCCATTCCGCTTGAAGCGCTGTCCACAGAGCTTCGAAAGTTATAGGTGGAGGGTCCAGCTGCCGTAAATGGCGATCAAGGTGCTCTCACAGATGTTCGATTGGATTGATGTCCGGCGAATTAGCGGGCCAAGGGAGCACTCGAAAGTTAATAGAGTGTTCCTCGAACCAATCCAGAAGGAAACGTGGCTTGTGACAGGGAGTATTGTCCTGCTGGAACATACCATCACATTGGGGAAACATCGTGAGCATGCACGGGTGCACCTGGACCGCTACGATTGACAGATAGCCACAGGCATTCAAATTGCTCTCTAGACGAATCAGTGGAGCTAAATGCTCCCAACAGAAAATCCCCCACACGTGCACACTATCCCCACCAGCCTGTTTCCGGCCCACAGTAGCCCCCTACGTGCAAAGTCTAGGCGTTGTTGACGATGACCCCTGGTCAACATGGGTGCAGCAACCATGCGTCGACTGTTCAGGCCCATCCGTAGCAGTGTGCTTTCAACGGTAATGTCGGATACACGTCTGTTAGCACCACTGTTGACTCTGGTGGTCAGTTGATGGACTGTGGCTCTCCTGTCACCTTTTACGAGTCGTCGTAGGCGCCGCTCACCCTGTTCTTGGCTTTGTGAAGAAACGTTTCAATTTAGATTACATGCCCATCGAATCATCCACTACATTGGGTGGCAGTACTACAGATTTGATATTGATTCTAGTATATTGACATTTGTATCATATATTCACAGACCACTGATTTGTAAGTTGTGAATGAATTATAATTAAGGTTCAGTTAAAAATTACGAGTCTGGTCAAAAAAATTATGATATATTGCAAGTATTTAATTTTAATTTTTATTTAATTTAATAATAATTTATTTATTATATTTATTATTTATTATCCAATACGTCCATCCAGGGCCTGTAGGGCTCGAGGCCAACGAGTTGGATCCCTGGATGGACCTGGATTAACGACTGCTGTATGATGGTCGCAGCAGCCGGGGGGATGAAGATCGTGTCTCATTGATGGTCGCCCTCCAGTGACTAGCCGTGCCTGATGTTGCTTAACTTCCCTGAAGTTGTGTTCAGAAATTATAATTTTTAAATTGTGTTGTACAAAATGATTTCTTATTCGTCATGTAGCCACAAGACGTATTCTACGACTTAACTAGCGGCCGTGTCCCAACACAGCCCCGTACAATTTTTTGGTGTCGGTTTCGCATCACGTTTTTTGTAGATAGATGTCCAGCCATAAAACATTATCATGTTAAAAAGATACGTATCACAGGTATAGCAATTTATTTGTTATCAGTTCCCTAATAATTCTTTATTCGAGCTAGGAAAATAATAGAAAATTTAATTTGTCAAAGTCATTTTCTTATCGGAAGAAACTTCACTATTAACTATCCAACCTTCTTTTTCTTTTTACTATTGCATTTCTGTTTACTTTAAGATTCGGATCCTGTTTTTCTCTGACCAAAGATCGATTCACATTCACGACTGATAACCTTTTTTATCAAAGTCATAAAAGCGATAGTAAAATTGCGTTCTCGCCTGTGGCCTCTTTTTAAGTAGTGTATCCAAACCGAATAAAATTTTCCGTTTCGTTTTGAAATTTCGCAGCTGTCAATGGTTTTCTTTTTTTAACTCTTGTATGGCTCAATAAACTTATTAAATTTTTTTTCTCCGCTTACTCCTTCACAGTTTGGTTAAGGTTTCTTATTTGAAAACTGCTTTCACAATCTGAATCGAATAGGTGGCTTGTTTATTATATTCCCTGAACTGAATCGCTTATTTCAGATTCTGTACATGAGATGTCCAGATTTTGCATTTTCCAGAAGATGATTTCTCAACCGATAAGAGCTCAAGATATATACTGCTTTGCTAATGTAATAATCATTTCACCAAACTTCGTCCTATCCCTTCTACAAGTTACCTGCAATAAAGTAGAATATTTCTTAATCTTTTATAGACGTGAAATAATCTATACAAGAAATGTTAAATAATCGATCCCAGATCACAGAATTTTCCCTTTCGTTTTGTACTTCATATATTTACCAAATTATGGGAGTAGTTTTTCCAAGATGACCAAACACTTACTTTAACAAGAAATGTTAATAACATGACCTATGCCATCGAGCGTATTATGTAAAATATTAATCCGCCAAGTGTTAATATGTCAAGTATTAATTTGCTACTTATCAAATTGTTAACTCCATTAATACCGAAAGATTTAATCAATACTTAAATCCCTAATTGAAATACGTCTCTAAAGAGGAGATAACATTCGAATAACTCTTCAGAATAACATTGGCAACGAGTTTAAGGGTGATGGGTTACATACTGAAGTGTTAATTAATTAAGTTTAAAATGATATTTTCGATTTTCACTGTCTCAAAAGTAGTGATGACGTGCAAGTAGGCAATGAATATTTAACGATCCGAATGATTCAATTTATCTATGTCGACAGTCCGTAAGCGAGAGAAACAATATTCAAATGTTTTTTAACTGCCGGTATAGCAACTAAATTAAGTGAACTTTTATATATAAAATTTGTGCAATACAGGAAGTAGGACGAGATATGGTGTCAATTCTTTTTTAAAATGCCGAGAGAGCTATTTTTATCGAATGACTGAGATGACCTAATTGACTTTCAACCATCCCGTGATGGCACCTATTTTTCTAACGATTAATAATGAGAAACCAGAACCGAGAAATAAGTCATAAATTATACTATAGCATCAGACTGATATAATACCGCGCATATATTATAAGCCAAAAATAAAACTTTGATTTATTTTCATGGAAATGAAATTGATGTATAAGCTTCATTTTTCATTATATAGATAATAACGATAAAAAATGAATAGGTGATTTACAAATGGTAAATGAGATGCAGTTAGATTTGTTTATGCGAGATTCATTTTCATTTATTTTGCGTGTATTTTATAAATATGTGTTTACTTGCTCAGTTAATTGGATCATTTTTATTACAATTTGCATGTTTATTTGTCTTTCCTTGCTTTAATTTATAATTTAATTAATTAAATGCAGCAGGCTGTAAAAGCAGTTAAGTTTTCTAAGATTTCTCGAGAATGGTTTAACTTTTTCAAAGTCTGTTTTCATTTGAAGAAACAGGAGACACAAGATCTACTTGACCACAAAAGGTTGACATTTATTAGCACAGATGTACTACATTTCGATCACAAAGTGATTATCAATCAGATGGAAATGTACGTCTGTGCCAATAAATGTCATCTTTATGTGATCTTTGTGTCTCCTGTTTCTTCACGCAATAAGTAACCATAACCCCATAGGTTTATTTCAACTTATTTCTATTTTCATTTTTTTCCATCCAGACCTTACCTGATGAAAATGTTAGTGTAATTGAAATAACGGTTACGTGGTCATTAGAATGGAAGATGAAACCATCCCTCTGTTTTCAATCTCAAGATATCAGGGGTCGTTTGTTAATCATGCCCATAAAATTTAGGCAAAATAACGGGAACTTCTTCAAATTATAGTAATAAAACTATTCAATAAAACTGTTCAACATTGAGTTAGCACGAGAGACACTCTAAAAGATTTCAGCCAGGAACGCAGCATGCATCCCACCAAATTTATTTTACCTTCTCCAAGTACTTCACTCTATCATAAATTCGCGTGCAAGATTTGAGCGCGGAAGGCTGCATTGTTTTTGCGTGACACGATTTTAAAGCTCGCGTACTTACGTAAAACACAATGGAGCTGAATCAGCAGGCACGGCATGCTATGATTTTCTATGATTATTCCAAAGGCTTGGAAATGTCGAATTGTTTTGTAATTTGACAACAGATATTTTCTGGAAGAGCTCCGAGTAAAGCTACAGTTTCGTCCTGGTATCGCGAATTTAAGAGGGGAAGACGAATCTCGCAGTGGACGGCCGCAAAACATCCGTGCTATTTCGGATATATGGCAAATGACAATCGGGTAACCCATTCGCGGATTTTGGCAAGCCTTGGCATCGGATCATTAGCGGTCAAAACAATCTTGCATAAACACCTCAAATCAGGAAACTTTCATAACGATGGATCTCTCGTTTGTTGATCCAAGAATAGCAAGCAGCCCGAGTGCAGTAGTGACAAGAACTGATCAAAAGATGTCAATAACGGGGGATCAAAAGACGTCAACGACATCTGCACAGGTGCCGAAACATGGCTTTATCATTACGACCCCAAAACTAAAGAACAATCCAAACTGTGGCTTCCCAAAGGTCAAGGACCACCATAGAAATGGAAACTTTCTTCTGTTTCACTGGTCATGTGCACTGTTGTGCTTGATAACAAAAAGACGGTTACAGCAGAGCGGTATGTGACATCCTGAGTGTCATAAAACCTAGAAAAACGAAATGATAAGCGTCCGAAGACCGAACCAAGAGGTATGTTATGGCATCATGATAATGTCTTGAACGCTGCCATTAAGACAACTGAGCTTTTCTGTGAAAATAGGGTCAATCTGTTGACGCATCCCCCTATTTTTCAGACTTGGTACCTTACGAGTTCTTTTTCTTCCCACAATCAAGAGGAAGCTTCCATTTCGACAGTAACGATGACCTCCTAGCAGCATACAACGACTCCATTTTTGGAACTCACTGCTCAGGACTGGAATAAATGAATGGTGCAGGAGGATGAAACTTTGTATAAAACCCGAGTAAGAGTACTTCGAAAAGTGCTAAAAGAATGCTCTTCATAAAAAGCAGCTTTCCTGGTTAAAAGCTTTTAGAGTACCTCTCGTATTAAAAGGACCTCTTAACCGTCTGAGGAGACATTCTTTCAAAATCGTGCGAAATGACTGAAGCAGATTGCTGTCGCCACCCACTGTGTGGACATTTCTTAGCCGCTCCTATCCTCCAGTGACCATGCTTCCATCTTCTCTTCTTATAAGAGTCGTATTACGAAACCCTTCTACCTTTAATATTTATTGGTTTAAGAAATACCACAAAAATGCAATCTTATCACATGCAATATTAACAATATTCTCTTCTATTTTCACAAGTGCTATCATAAGTTTAATTTTATAATAATTTGACGTTTTCTGGCTGTAGGGAGGAGATATTCTGAATAAAAGAATTAGTTTCATAAGGTGAAGAGTTGGCGTCACAAGCGGAAAAATTTGCCATAATGCGAACGTACAAGGTGTGTTCGAAAAGTTCGGCAATGATCTCATAAAATAAAGGAAACAAACAAAATACCTTTACTGGCATTCAAAGTAATCGCCATTAGCTACAACACACTTTTGCTATCGCTTGTACAGCTGCTGGAAACTGTCAGCAAACGCTTCTTTCGGTATCGCTCGAAACATCGTTGTCACACGTTGATGGATCTCCTCAATGTCGGCAAAACGTAGACCTTTCAGGACTCCTTTGAGGTGGGGAAACAAGAAGAAGTCTCCAGAGGTTTCCATCCGGTGTTGCTTTTGCTCGTCTAACAGCTTGTGCGGTACAAACCGGACACACATCTTACGCTTTTGCAAATGTTCGTGAACAATGGTTCTTACACTGTCTAGACTTATCTTCAATTCTTCTATCATTCTCAAAGACTGCCGAAAATCATCCGCAAGCATCCGTCACACTCGTTGAATATTATCTGGGGTTGTGCTTATTTACTGTCGACCCGAACGCGGCTCATCCTCGACATCTTCCTTTCCGTCTCTAAAGCGTTTAAACACCCAAAAACACCCTTTTAGTCACTGCTTCCACACACCGTACACTTTCACTAACATTCCATGTGTTTCCGTCGCCGCTTTGGTTAATTTGATACAAAACTTGATGCTGACGCGTTGCTCCATTTCGCAACCATACGCTTTCTCACACTGATTGCGTTAAATTGGTCGTAGATCGCGCACTTCCTCTTAATTGTCGTGATTTGGATGCTAGGGGTTACTAGTTGCCATGTCTCTCACTGCGTCTGCGTGAGCGCAACATCCTAGCCAGCGCAGTGTTCAACTATGGGACCATTCAACGCACCTTATAGAACGTCAACAATTGTATAATACAGTGTTTTTCAAAGTGGGCAACGAGACAAAGTGTTTTTTATCACAGCGAGACAACGACGTGGCATAGAGTCAATAATTTTCTGAATAATAATAATAATCTTTCAAGTGGAATATTATTAATGCTCAGTGCTACAGTGATTGCTGTGAACAATTCTTGCTTGTTTTTGCATGTCTTGTTGCTGAGCATTCGTTTAACATCGCCTCATAATCATTCAATGGGATTCAGGTCAGGGGACTAAGAAGACACTCTAGAACGCGAATGAAATTATCACCTAACCAATCTGAAACGATGTTTAGGGTCGTTATCATGTTAGAAACTCCAAGTGAGAGGCAGATTGTCATCAGCACACGGCATCAAGACAGTTTCCAAAATATTTTTGTAGATTAGCTGATCCATGATTCCAGGGATGAGATGGATAGGACCACATCCGTGACTGCAGAACGCCTCCCCCCCCCAGACCATGATGTTTCCTCCTCCATGTTTCACGGTAGCTTGTAAACACTAAGGAGCAAACGCCTCCTTCTTACGACGCCTTATGACTTGTTTTCCATCACTCGCAAAGAGATTTATTTTCGATTCATCCGAAAACAACATTTTTCCATTGTTCTGATGTCCAATGCAGATGGGGGCGTGCAAAAGAGGCTTTTTTGAAGCAATTCTTCCGTATAGCCCAAAATAATTCAGACGACGGCCAATAGTTCTGCGACTAACAACAGAGTAGTCCTCTTGCTGTCAACTCTTTGCAGATAGAGGTTGTTGTAAATTTTCTATTAGAGAATGACGGCGGTGTATTAGGATGACGGCCAGTTAGTTTATAACTTTGAACAGCTCGAACACAAGCACTTTTACCCCACTGTTGTAACTCTATTTGTTTAAAGGTGCATCCTTCCTCATGTAAACACAAAATTGCTTCGCGTTTTTCAACACTCAAATTTGGACGCTTTCCCATTCCTCTGACTTCAAAAATCTACAATATAGTATAAGGCAACATTAATTAACCAAAACGTGAGGTTTGGAAAACAATTTAAAAGATTACTTCAGAATACTGAAGCAGATTGAGAAATTGGCGAATAAACGTTTAACTTTGAGCTTATATTTACGAAAATATTCCAAAGAATATTCCATTTTTTGATAGGTGGTTCTATCATTCTGGAACAAGAAAGCTGTCACTTTCAATACAATATAGTGAATAAAAAAAAAGTTTAAATAATAAAATAATTAAAGAATAAATCTTAAGATGTTCAGTGAGGTTATTGCACGCCAACCTCAGCTGTTCAAATTAATGATGAAAAATAGGACAGAAAATTCCGCAGCATGGATTCGAAACCAGGAACCTTTGGCTTTTCTTTCCTATTTTTCATCATTAATAAAATAATGTTCATATGTGCAAAATAGATCATTATATGTTTTCCTCATATTATTTAAAAAAGCATTAAAGATGTTACATGAAGACGTTGTTTCTATCATTTTGAAAAGGACTTCAATTTATATATCCTGCACATTAAAAATTATTTAATTCCTCCGCTGCGCAGGCAGCAGCACTTGAACAATAAATATTCCTGCTCTGTAATCTAGCATACTCATCGAAATCGTTTGCTTTATACATTTCTTGCTGATATCTTTACCTTTATGCCAAAGCAATTTCCATGTTATTTACCTCAAGAAGTGGTTTCCATTTTGCATCAGTTATTTTTGAATGTTTATTATATAGATCAAACAAATAAAATAGTGTATAAAAATTTCAAGCATCCATAAAGCCGACATAAGGAAACTTTATATTTGTTTGTTCTGGCGGATATAAAAACTCCGTATCCTCTTATTTTCTACT
Organism: Rhysida immarginata; assembly: GCA_023313115.1. Classification (NCBI taxonomy): domain Eukaryota; kingdom Metazoa; phylum Arthropoda; class Chilopoda; order Scolopendromorpha; family Scolopendridae; genus Rhysida; species Rhysida immarginata. Next base: position 1,460,929 of record JAHWFO010094270.1, read on the forward strand.
TAATATTATAGTTCTTATTCATTATTTTATTGGATTTTTATTGATGCACAATGACAATGCTGATCGTATATGTTTTTCGCATATCAAATGTAATCTTTAAATAAAAAATTTATAAATAATTTTAGCTTGATAAAAAACTATTGGTTAATCTGCCCATTCAGACTGAGTTAGTTTCTAAAGTCATTTTATGAATTAAAGCGTTTAAATTTTAATTTTTGAAAGTTGGATTTAAGCTGAATCTTCTGAATCATAAAATACGAGGTGTTTTATTTCCCGTCTTATTTCTGAATAAAAATCAGAAATGTGACCGAAGAAATACTTTGACATTCCACTCTTTCTTTATATATTGACGAATCGATTTGAATGTTTCGTGTCAATTTTGATCATTTGGTCAAGGTCGTTATCGATTCTGCTTCTCGAATACACGTTATTATGCAATAGTACAAAAAAAAAAAATGATGACGATTAATTTATCATAATTGTGCATGCAGATTACATTTATATTAATTCCTGTTTTACCTTCAATTCCATATTCCATAATCCACTTTATCATCAAAAATAAAAGACTAATTCTAAATGACAGATAGTCACATTGGAAAGAAACAAAACTTAATAGACGAAAAAATACAGCTTGTTCGTGTAATAAATTCCAGGATAACAAAATACATTTCCAATGGTTATTTTACAGTAATGTACGGATGTTATATAATATTTAAGCGAAGAATAACATTTCTAATATCTAGAAAAACAGGAAGTTCGTTTTATTTTTTTCTCAGTTCTATTTCTAAAGAGATTAGTAATTCGTGGAATACTTCAGGAAATATTCAAAAGGGTATTGTGTACTTAAACTGCATTCTTAAAAATAATAATTATATTTAATTCATGCTTCATGGAATATTGAAGAGATCTGCTTGGATGTTGAGAAAATCATCCAAATAATTTCTCTGTTAAAAATATGTTTACTATAAAGTTAGAATATTTCTCCATTAATCAAAAGTTATAAAAGGGCTGCGTCACGCATCAAGCAAATTTTCCGAATAAAATAATTCAGATATTTCAATTGCAACTAGTGAAATATTATTGATGGTGCTCTAAACTATTAACTAAATTATGTAATTTGACAAGCGATATTTATTCTTTTGGATATTTTTAATAAAAAGGCTGTTAACACAAAATGCTCAAAAATATTCTCTTGAGCAAGCAACGATTATTGTATTTACTACTTGCCTTGAAATAACTTTAATATTGGTTACTATTTTATTAATATAACCAGTACTTTATTTAATTAAACTCATATAATTGGAAATAACAAAATTCTTATAGCAGCTCAGAAAAGGGATTCTTAATAATTCCTCATTAAATTTCGAATTTTTACTTCACCAGATCTTATTCTTATGGAAAGGTAGCTTTGATCATGATTTGATCTGAATTTCATTTAATTTATCTCTGCTTTTAGTGGAATGCTTTAATTTCTACAGGAATGACAGTTTGTAATTTAAACGTCTTACTTTCCTTGAAAGTTCTTAATTTAGACCTTGTGAGCGATATTGAATCAATTTTTCATCCCAAATCCTTGCTCTAGATAATCAGAATGTAAGTAAAAAAAATATAATGGAAACCAAGATTTGAATGAAAGCCCGGAAAATGGGATAATGATATCGATATTCTTTAAGAAAATACCCCTCCCCCTATTTTAAATGAATATTTGCAAGTATACTAATTCGTTTAGAGTGGATTTTTGCCCAAAGAAATTTGACTTGTGAACTTGTCTGGTAGTAAATCGAGTTTAATTTGATTATCCAAGCTCTTCGTTAAAGTCTTGCGCGTCACGCTTTTCTTTACTAATTAATTTATTTTGAATTTAATGTCGAACATCTTTTCCGTTTTTCTCTTCATTAAACTGCTAAAGAAGTAAAGGAAAGTTCTCTCTCTCCTTTCTTCTCCTTTCCTAAAGAAGAAGCGAGGTGGGGAAGGGGACTCGTTTTGAAAACCCTTTTGCATTATCTGTCGTTGTAAAAGTGTAGTAATAGAAGATGGATCCATTAGAACGTCCTTCATCCTTGTTGTTCTCCGGGTTTCGCCTTATCAGCAACCGGATCACTTCGGTAGTTAACGGACGCTTGTTTATTATTTAAAATCGTGAAAAGCCTTTTTAAAGCTGATTGGCCTGTTTTCCCACTTCCTGTGCTTCCAACGACCTTTCAAGAATGTCCAACAACGGCAACATCACAACAAGCAATACATATTCTGTCTGCTCACAACCACTTTCATTTTTTATTCCTCTCAATAAAAATTGTAAATGAAACGCATTTGGTTTCGTTGTAAAATTTATTGCGCATTTTAAAACGAAAGAGGCTATTCTAATCAATGCATTTTAGTATAAACGTGTAATTACCGATTTGGTGTTGTAGATTATGCTGATTAAATCATTGCGCATGTTTGTTGTGCGTAATTAAGTCGTTGTAATGGAATAAGATTATAAGAATGTTTATTAGGCTGTAATATTATAAATAGTTACTGTAGCTTAAAAAATAAAATATAGGCAGTTAATTTTTGAAAAAAAAATGTAAAGCTTTTCATGTATACTAATTTTGCAGAAAACATATCGATTTCACCGAACATTTTTTATGCTAACGAGAATTTATATACGAAGAAACAATATATTCATTTCAAAATTCCATTCAGTTTTTAAGGGGACTCAAATTTATTGCTGGAATTAAACTATTGAAACAGCATATCTACATAAAATTACCATGGTAATTACGAATTCTAAGTATAATTTTGATATCCTCTTCAAGTTATCAAATTTTTTTTTCCCTGGAATCGTAATTCGCATAAACATTTCTTTAGATTTCGCCGACTTTTATTTCGTATTATAATCGTCTTATTGAATATGGCTCGCATAAATTTTTATTTGCTTTAGTGCTCTCGGGAACTGGAAATTAATAAATTTTAAGTGAAACTTAATATTTAATGTACATTTTAGAACTTTTTACCAGATGTCGTGGAAGCGACGTTCTTTTAAATTCGAAATTTCATTTTAATTTCTTTCAGCGTTCCAATAATAATTTGTAAACAAATTTTCCGTAGAAACCTATTTAACCTTGCTTCAAAGTCATTCGTATCTAATTTGTTTCTCAGAGATAAAATGCGTTATCGGAGCTTTTATTATTATTTTCTCCTATCTTTCTCTCTTTCTCTCTCTATTTGATAAGGATTGTTTAGTTGGTTAAAAAAGAAGATAAAAAGAGAGCGTCTGGGCAAAACGCCAAAAAAGCATTCCACTTGGCTCTGGAAAGAAAGAGCGAAAAGTTTCGATTAATCTTGTCTTGTTGTCGAGGGAATAGTAGGAAAAATATTACAGTGTATATTAACAAAAGAAATTGCAAATCATGTACAATAAAGACTATTTTGTAAATCGATTACTTTTAAATAAATTGAATAATCCTTTTAGTTTTTTGCTGATGCTTGCAGTTTAGTTCCAATCATTTGAATCCTATTTTTTTAATCCAAACGAGAATGCAAAACTCATTTGAAACTCAATAAAAATTATAATGGTAAAGTAATCGCAAAATAGATGTTTCTAAGAGATAATGTTTTCTGTTCTCATTGATTGGCGGTTCGCGTGAAGCGAACCTGTAATTTTCCCCTTAACCAGATAAATGAACAGACAATATATAGAGCATGAGTTTATATTGTCGTTTCCAGTGTCTATTAAAGCTTTTTTCCCTATTATATAATCATTTGAAGTCTTTGTGGCGCATTTCCTTCCTTGGTGATAAGATAGCAAATGGAGGGAAGAACACAAAACCCAAAGTGACGGCAATCGGGTCGTTTACTTACAATTTTATTTCCTCGTAATACTGGAAACGAAAAAGAATCTATTCAAAGATTGTTTTATCAGTTGCATTGACGAATAGAATAAATCCGTTGACGATATAAAAAAAAAAGAACTCACCGACTTGAAAGCAATATTGAATTTATTATTCTATTAGATGTGATGTTTTCCCCTTTATAAGATTATTTATGTTGCCAATTTTCGTTGCTGTTGTCTTTCCAAAGAATGTTGGGTGTGGTTGTTAAAATAGTTTGTTGTAGTAACAACGAGACAAAGAACTTAGTAAATTTAAGTGAACGTACTAAACTACATATAATTAATGGAATATTTGTAAACATATTCGGGCTATAAACTGATATTTATCACAGTAGTTCAACAATCGTATTGTTATAAACACAGCCTGTGCATTCATGAACAGTGTCTCCGTATTAGCTTATTCCGATAGTAATACAGAGGGTTGTTAAACGGATCTATGGTAACAAGTTACAGAGGGCCAGAAAAGGTGAAACCCTTTCGCCATCATCGAGTGTATTCAATCTGGTAGCTATGGATCGCTGCTATTGCTCCAGCGAGTGTATTTGTCCTGCATCGCTGGAGGTTGGAGGTTTTTCACCGCAGGAGGTTGGAACCTAAAATACCAAGAACAATTTGTAATCACTCCTATTGACACGCTTTCCAAAGACCCTCCATTGTTCCCTGCTTTTTAACCTCAGGAATGGCGCCGCTTCTGGTTTTGCCAATGTTATTTAGTATACTTGATATCCCTTTTTTGGAAACTACGAAACCTCGCTTCTTGCATGCTTTCAGAATATCGGAACAGCTGAATTTGACGTCGGAAAGGACTGTTATGTAGCCTTTTCAATACTTCACATAATAAATAATAATTATAAACTGGAGATGAACTTCCAAACATCGGGTGATGATATTGTTTAAAAAAATGGAAGGAAAAATTCTGTGACCTGGATTCGAATCAGGAACCTCGTGTGTCATATGCTCGAGGCCTCTACCAATTGGTCTATCGCAGACATCCGTACAGGCATGCTGTCACTAACTGTCTTAAAGATAACCAAGTTCTCATTGTGGTAGAGGCGTCGAATATATGACACTCGAGGTTCCTGGTTCGAATCCAGGTCGCAGAATTTTTCCTGCCATTTTTTTTCTCAAGACCTGTCAATTATCGCTGGCCTAACTCAATGTTTTTTGATCGCTATTCGAATTCTAACTATTTTATTACCTATCCTAGTAATACTCCACGCGATAGCTCACGTGAAATGAAAATGAGTGCCACATTTAAATATGCTAATTGTTATCATAGATCCCTAACAACCCTCTGTAGAAAGCGAGTATCGTAAATCAGTTATATAACCATTGTAGGTATCATTAAATACAGCACGCGCCAGATTTAAATACTTATTTTATTAAATATTTTACTTTTTTCAGTGGAATAAAATTACTATACTCCTCTTATGGATCAAGCGTCAGATTATTCTTATAATTCCAGAAGGAAATTCATCAATTCAAATATTCAACAATCACGAAGTGAATAACACATGAAAAGTTTTATTTCAAAGGCAGACAAGTCTGATGATGATAATGAAAACTATGAACTGCCTGAATGTGAAAAATTGAAAAATGAGGATTATGATGTGGTTGAACTTAATGCATTGTAATGTTAAATGCTACTCAGTATACAGGGTGTTTCAAAATTACACCACTAAACTTGGCAAAACGTTAGAGGGGATCAATGTGAACATCTTTTGTTAATAACGTTTTATTCTAAAATGACTGTGCAGTCAGCTACAGTACAAAGATTCCACTGTTTCATCCTGCTTATTCGGAGTCCCATTAGCAAAAAGACAGTATTGCTTAATGTTTTGAATAACATTAATTTACCCACCACAGAATATGGTTCATTCCTTTAAATCCATACAGTAGTATGCAATTAGACACATGGTTAGTACAGAAAGCAATTGTAAAGTTTAGTTGTCAATTGGAACCATTGCAAGCACAGCATGCAGACGTACTCAAATGGCTGACATGCATTTCGTGTATGGAACAGCCAACGGGAATGGGAGAGCTGCAGTTAGGCTGTACCAGGAAACATACCCCACCAGACATGTGTCTCACTATCAGACATTCGCGAATCTGCATCGGCGACTTCGTGAAACAGGATCTTTCTCCAGGAACATGGGCAACGCAGGACGACCACATAACAGGAACGTAGCGCTACAGGACGAGATTCTGCAACAATTTGCTGATAACCCAACAACAAGTGTACGTGCAGTAGCGCACAACCTGGGTGTGAACCACACTTATGTTTGGAGAGTTGTGAACGAGAATTTGCTGTATCCATTCCACCGGCAAAAGGTCCAATCATTGAAGATAATTGACTACCCTCTTCGTGAAGCATTTGCAACGTGGTAATAAGCGCAAAATCACACGGACCCTACATTCACATCACGTGTATTATTCCCAGATGAAGCCATGTTTACACGAGAGGGAATGTTTAATTCACACAATGCACACCTGTGGGCCCATGAGAATCCACACGCACGTTTTCTCCGTGCATATCAACAACGCCACAGTATTACACGCTACAGTTTGGTGTGGAATTGTGCATGAACAATTGACTGGCCCATACATAATGCCCACTTCCTTAACTGGGCATATTTACAACATGTTTCTTCAGCATGTGTTACCAGAACTCTTGGAAGACAAACCACTGAGAGTTCGCCGAGACATGTGGTACCAGCATGATGGGGCTCCACCCCATTTCTCCCGGGAAGTACATGATTACCTTGATGCAAGATTTCCAAACAAATGGATCGGTCGTGGAGGTCCTATTAACTGGCCACCCAGGTCACCTTACCTCACATGTCTGGACTACTTCCTCTGGGGACATATGAAAAGTGTGGTGTATGAAACTCCTCTTGAGTCACAGGAAGATCTCGTGGCACGTGTGGTGGCTGCTGCAGCGATGGTAAACGAGATGCCTGGAGTGTTTCAGCGCATCAACCGTTCCATGTTACGACGATGTGAGACTTGCATTGAAACAGGTGGTCGACAGTTCGAGCACATTATGTAGTAATAAGACATTACTGACTTGTCTAATTAATGTTCTTTGTAATGATGTGAATAAACGTGTTAAAGGTTAACAGTGTTTGAACAATTAATGTTCAAATTGATCCCCTCTAACGTTTTGCCAAGTTTGGTGGTGTAATTTTGAAACACCCTGTATTTACTTATAAGAACACAACACTTATAATTCTGTTCGATAAAAATATATTGACATCATTCATTTGTTTGTGAAAATTTATTAAGACGGTGTCATTAAGTTTGCAATATAATTTCAGTGTCGATTAAGATGTTAACTACGGTTAGTTGTTGTTTTAAAAAAGAGCAGTTGCAGATTAAAGGTTGCTTTAATTCAAAAAGAGACAACGCCACTACTTAGTTTCATAACCACTTAAATATTTCTCGAAGCTCAATTTCATCATACAATAGTTATTTTACAAATTTATAACTAAAATTGTTTTATAAGACCCTTAAAAATGTTAAATTTTTTAGCATTATTGTAGTGATGATGCAAAACAATGTGGCGTAACTGACCGTAAAATGATGAATTATATCACGTCCAAGATTTTGTTCGAAGTTGGTGAGGTTTCTAAGAAATTCGTGATTGCTACGGGTGAATGATTCTTGATTCTCTTTTTTCTTAATAAAATATGAAATGAATAAAACCTTACCTTACCTAACCTGGGATAAATAAAAAATGAAAATTGAACACAGGGTGGCAAGACCCTGAAAATTCAATTTTTTCCGTGAATTTTTTACCCTGTGTTCAATTTTCATTTTTTATTTTATTCCAGGCTTCTCGTGTCTCGTCCTTCTTTTCTTATACATCCATCCTTTTTTCTGACAGGCTATATCTGTAAGGAGATATCTGAAGAAACGAAAATTTTTCAGTATACCTGCACAATTGGCTGTACAGCAATTAAAATTTTTGCAAATGGAATTGGGCAAGTTGACAGTTACAATACTGGAAAGCAGTCATAGGTAGTATGACAGTACATATTATTCTTATCTTGAAAAATTTAAGCAGTTGAATACTTTTCATTTCTCATTGTTTCCATGATAAATTAGATAAAATGCGCTAAAATTATTTTTGGTGTGCTTTAAAGGTTGCAGTAACTGGAATATAGTTGTTATCCACAATAATGTATGAACAGCTGAAAATATGAAATGTGTTTTATTGATGTCTTGTATTAATTTATGAATTTATGATCAGGAATAAAAATTTTCTTAAATTCAACATTACCATTTTAAATAAATATATGCAAGTTTGATGAGAAAGCAACATCATACGAGATTTCAGAAAGTAAAGCCATTTATTTTTTTCAAAGGAAATTGACAAAACTTACTGAAAATCAACTAAGTGCAGCTGAAACTACACGTCTTTATCTACTTTCTTACTAGAAACTTTGACGATTTAATGAGCCGAATGCTGCACCAGTTTCAGAATACTGATGCAGGTCGCCCAGAACGCTCATAGAACTTCGTCGGTTGTAAATACAGCCAATGGCGCACGGCAGATTTGAGTTCGTCGTCAATCTCAAACTTCTGATCTCTCAGATACGACTCTATTTCGAGAGCGCTAAGTCCGGACTGTAGGCTGGGTGGTCCAGAACCTCCGAACCGAAACGGACCAGTTTTGCTTGGACGACGCTGGCCACATGCGGGCGTGCATTGTCATGAAGACGTCGAAGAGCATTTCCTCTTTCTGGTCGCTTATCCCAAATAGTACGCCGCACTTTAGTCAACGTTTCACAATAGGTGGCGGCGTTAACGGTTAACACACGAGGCAGGAAATGCGACTAAAATGCCTTGCTTATCCCAAAAAACTGTAAGCATAATATTCCGAGTCGAAGGAGAAACTTTGAATTTTTTGCAAACCGGAGATTTTGGAAGTTTCCACACCATCCTTGCAGTTTCAGGCTCAGGTGTGAAGTGCAAGACCCAGGATTCATCTCTTGTGAAATGCCGTTCAGAGTCGCGTTTTTTCCTCGTTGTACCGCTACAGATGTTGCAGACTGCACGTCATTCGGTTGCCAGTCTGTTGAGGTGTCCGACTTTCTGGAATCCAACGCGAACAGACTTTGCGGTATCCAAGCTTCTCATGCACCGTATTCCATGCAGATCCATAGGATATGTGAAACGTTTCACTCACTTCTTTCAAGGAAATATCACGGTTTTCTCTGGTTGTGTTGCTAACGTCCTTGATAATGGCTGGTGTTATCGCTGACGCAGGTCGCCCAGAACGCTCCTTATCGGCAAGGCTAACTCTTCCTTCCCGAAACATTTTACACCATTTGCACACATTGGAATAATCCAGACAGTCGGCACCTTAAACTTCTACTATTTCCCCATGAATTTCCACGAGTTACTTACCTTTTACGAAAAGAAACCTTACAAGAAACCTTTTACGACTGGTAGCACGTAGTGCGCGTGCACAAGAACAATTCTTATGCAATGTCTGTGCATGTACTCAGCCTTCTTTTTAGCTATGTAAAGTTTTCACAGCGACTACCGGTATATTTCTTCCGTTAAAAAATAAATGGCGTTACTTTCTAATCTAGTTGACAACAGTTTACTCTAAAAGTGGATTTATTTTTAATTGTATGAGTACACTGTTTAAATAATAAATACATTCCAAAAGAAAAAAAATAAGAGAAACATTTTTTGCTTGGCCTAAAAATAATCCATGAGATCATTTCACATATGTTGAGAGAAATCTAGATGATAAAGGCTGAAAGTTTATCAGAGATCACAGCGATCGGCACAAACCTCAAGGAAAGATTACGGTGATAAAAATGAATGGCCATATTGAAGAGATAGGGAGAATGTAGCTGACGCTGACGAGAACCGATTACAACATCGTATAACGGGTACCTCAAACAAAAAAATGTGTTAATCAATACCGAAAGCAGAAAAAGTTAAAAACTGCTTTTATCCCCTTAATGTCTGTTACTTGCTTGGTCTGATAATTTCCCCAATCTCTTACTTAAAGGGGTGTCTGTTATCTATCATCGTAAATAGTTTACAGCGCACAAATTTTAAAAATTCTCCAGCATATATAGTGTACATTTTATTGACCATTCTAATTAGGAATGCTCTCATCAATGCCAAACACAGTGCGGTTTCGAATATTTGCTTCAACTAAATTAATATTGGATCAAAGGTGTTAACTATTTGTCGAAGATCTGCTCAGTTGAGCTGATGTTTTTTTAACGTTAAGAAAAAACATAACTCAAGATCTTCAATAACACGTTTTTTTTTTCAAATGCTTCATTTCGGACGCATTAAGAAATTTATCTGTTAAAAACAAACAAAAAGCAAACAATAAATAAAAAATATTGGGAGAAATACCAATTCCTACGCAAGCACCAGAAGACTGCAAAATGTCTCTTACCTGAAAGCTTGTTAAAGATTTTTGTAAAATCAAAGTTTTCGACTTTGAAATATTCGTTCAGTAATGTAGTTCTTCTGAATAATCATTCGGGTCTATTCTTAAAACATAATTTGTCTCGCAATGGGACGTAAACAAGAAATTAACAGCCCACAAAACTTGAGTTAAGGGTAATTGAACACTATAAGAGTAGAGTAAAATAAGATTTGAACAGCTCCTTTTTAAATCTATTTATTAACCCCACTTTTTTCTCCATTTTTTTTACTTCAACTTTACACATCATTTTTATGATAAAATGTTCGAAAAGGCTGACGTTTTCGAACGTAGTATTTCGAAAAACGAAAAGAATGCTCTATTCTACGATATTTGCCACGTGTTACCTTTTGAAAAATGTTAATGGTTTATAAAGGTCACTTGAATGCCAGACCCTCATACGATTATATTCAGAGCAGCTCACCTACCTCCGATCCTACTGGGATAATCTGATCTAAATTGTACTAATAATACAGGTCTTGTCTAGAGAGTCTAGATATCAAATTTCACTCCTTTACTTACCGTAGGAACAGGGCCGGCCCCGCATAAGTCCGACCTCATGGGCCACTCCGAGAAAACTGAATTAGTAAAGTAGAACATGCCCGCAGCAACTTACTGTGTATACCAAAGAGCAGTTCAGAAGCGGACTGACAGACAGACAGACCAATATATTAAAACCAATAAGGAAGTCCACTGTTCCGTTACTTAATAAAATAGTGTTGTAAGCTAAATATGTATTGAAATTGCATGCCATTTTCTCAATTTATGTAAATGTGTTTTTGAATGAGAGAGAGAGAGAGAGAGAGAGAGAGCGAGAGCGTGAGAGCGTATATATTATAACGCTCCAAAAATTTTTGAATAGTTTCTTCGATTTCCGTCAATTTCCCGTGATTACCCTCACTGTGACCCGCTTCCAGCAATCGATGTTTAACAAAAACGAAATGAACAATGTTTAGTCTAGTCTTTTATTGATCTATATTACGACAATTGTAAAAAAAAATTACTATTTGACAATCGATTCTTGTAGAACTTTGACAATGATGCTGGAAGGATTATTTACGTTACCTTTGGTATCTTGAGGCGTCGACGTCTGTACTTAGGATTCGTAGCCCATGAGAACGACAGGCCGGGGCACTAAAAAGTCACATGACCAAAGTAGATCGAGTAACAATCCACTCTTCATTGTTTTCATCTTGGATTTCAACAATCAGTGTTTTTTCGTTTGTTGGAAACAATGAAGATTTCGGAGAAGCTGAGTGCCAAGAATGAAGAAACAAGCGCAAGAAATGATGAAGCGCGGATCGAGCGTTGAATACGTGGGTATAAGTTTAACTTTTTCCTTTCTCGGCCTGTCTCTGTTGAAGCGATGACGATGTTTTTCTGAGAACTGGTGAGACAGAACGTTTTTCTGGCCGCCATGATATTAAAAGTATGAATGCGGTAGGATTCCACTCGTATTTCTTGTGGCATTCATCCACCCGATGAAATGTATCTGTAAATAGTAAAGAGTTAGTCTAAGTTAATTTCTGTAAAATGATTAAAACCAAATTTGAATTTAATAAAAAATGAAATATGAACCTTACCTGATGCGAATTGGAAGTGTTGCGTCCGTGGATAGAAATCGGATTTAGAAGTCGAGTCAGATACTATACTTCCTTCTCTTGATCCACTGGCCTGGGTGCAAGCTGAGTATAACCACGCTCTTAAGAATCAGTCGTTTCATATAATTAGATTATGCTTACGCTATTGGATTTTGTTCTTATTCTCTGATTTAGGCTTCCCTTATCGTATCTCCAGCTGTTTGAGGAACTCGGACACGTCCATTTGGCGATGATGAATCTATGTGAGAAGCATTTTGCCACGACCAGGCTTATGTTTGTGGTAGGGCAAGCCGAAGACGACTTAAGGTCGCATGTATAAAGGGTAATCCGTATTTCACTCCGCAACCCCCCATCAGTCGTAATTGTCAACAGTTCGTTCAGTGCACGTCTTCCATGCATCATTTTCCCCTAGGAGGTCACGAGGAACTTTCTGATGAACTATCCCCTTATGGAGAGCCTTGCTCTTCAATTTTTACGCTAATATAATTACCTCGTTAATGTTAAAAGAATTCAGGAAAGAGTAAGATGTCAGTTTTGTGTTGTAACTTGCAACCCACCCCCCTGGACTTTGGAACTAAGACTGTTCAGTGAATGTTAAAAAAAACCCATACATTATCACAATATGAAGACGGTAGTCAATAATTATCAGACGTATATTCCACTTTTGTTTGCGCATACTTCGGCTAGTAGAATAATTAATAAAGGGGAATTCTTTAACGCTCCTTGGGGCTTTCAGTCAAGTCTTTCTAGCTACTCCACGTTTTTTTTGGCAGCTCATGGGCGGATGGTATATGGTAATCAGCGAACCGGGCGTAACGCTGTGGGTGTTACAATAACTGTGTGTGTGAGTGTGTGAATCTGTACGTATGTTGGCACGCATGCACGTAATATAGTTATTTTCAGAAAACAAGCTATGGTGGCATAAAGAAGTTATATAACGATATTTAAGAAACTATTAACGGAAACAATAGAATTACATGCACAAGATAAAATCCAAAAGATTTGGAAACGAACCGTTTTACCAGATGTAAAATTCAACTGTAAATCAGTTTCATTAACATGTTCCCGTTATACTGTATTTATGGCAAGCGTCGGATTTATTTTGCGCCCTAGGCAAATCTAGGCAACGCTAATGTATTGCGCCAATGGTTCAGTATTGCGCGCTCTAGGCAACTACCAAGTTGGCCTATATAGTGGTGCTGGCCCTGATTGTACTTGGTAAAGATCTTCAAAATCTAGTTTAAACTGTATTAGTAGACGCACTCGCCTTGCTCCTACAATACGCCACCATTTTCTTGAATTTATCAAGATAAACATCAAGCAGGACGTCCTGCAGCACCATCAATTCATCATCGCAACGTTAGGAATTTTACAATTACAATTTTTACACCAAAAAGATCAAATAATCCAAGAGGCCTTAATTCTTCTCATTACAGAATCTCCTGGGAGTAGCCATTATACAGGGTGATTCTGAAAAAGTGTAAGCAATGACCAGAATGAACATTTTCTTTTAATACAATGTGGGTCCGAATTTGAACGCTAACTAAGATATGAACAGAAATAAAAATGCCGCTACCAAGATCAACAAGTAAATAACTCGGGTTCTGCAACGCCTAGAATAATGAACTTTGGAGGAATAATAGGGTACATAAACCTCTGTATACCGTTAAAGTTTGATCGAATACTCAACATCGTAACAGTGCTCACACTTTTTCAGAATCACCCTGTATAATACAATTTCTAAACTGATTACGTATTATTTTAATACCGTCACCAGAGTTTCAAACTAATCACTTTCGGCTTTATGATTACCCAAGATTTCCTAGGATCATTTCAACAAAGCTATTCCAAGCCATTTCTCTTTATCGGCCTCGGTGGCTCAGGGATTGCGTGGTCGCCTCTGATGCCCGAGGACGCGGGTTCGACCCCGGCCGAGGACGACGAGGATTTTTTCAGGGGGAAAATCCTGAGATCACGCACTTCCTTCGGAAGGGAAGTAAAGCCGTTGGTCCCGTGTAGTCGTTTGCCGGCTGCACGTTAAAGAGCCCTTGCGAGGCAAAATTTGCGGCCCCTATAACGCCGTCCTGAAATGACCATGGTAGTTGAAAAGGACGTTAATACCAAACAAACCAAACCAACCAACCGTTTCTCTTTGCATGGCACCTGAAATTATCCAATGACCCCTTTATTTGCATGGCAGTTTTTATTACTGAAAAGTTACAGAAAGCCGTAGAGAGTTCTAGAAGTTACACCAATAAAAATTTCCTTATTCTGCATTAAATCAATTTGGAATGTTTTGAAGTTGAGTAAATATCCAAATTTCCTGGATCACAAAAGCAAAGTCTGTGATAAATAAAAGCATTTTCTATACTTCTGAGGTTAAATAAATAAGATAATTCCTACAAAGAACGATCATTTCATTTAATTAGAGAGAAGAAATTACAACTGATATAAATAAAATAAAGTGTAAATGTAAAAGAATGTTCTTTTTTTTAAATTTACAACATCATCAAGAGGTGGAAGTAAAAATATCATTAAGAAGTGGAAGTGAAAGTGTAAGAGGATATCTAAATACATATAAGGAGAAAGTGCATAACATCGAAATAAAGACATCAATGAAGGGTGTGCCATCTGAGGAAAATAACAACAGAGAAGTGGAAAGCATAAAGAAAACCTAGGCGAAAGCATGTCAAACTCGTACATCTTCTGCTTTATTTTATTAACATTGAGAGAACTTAATTATAGTTTGTTTGATTCTTAAAAAATAAATAATAATAAAAGTATCTAAAAAAAGTTAAAAATTTAGAATTATATTAAATTTAGAATTAGAATTTATTAATTAAATTGATATTCGAAATGAATTTATTACTTTTTTGAAAATGAATTTGATTAAAATCAAATTTCTGTAAAATATTAAATTACTGTGGAAAAACAGAAGGAAATACCATAAATATTCATGACACTCACTTTTCATACGTATTAGAAGAAAAATTACGAATGGCAGGGGGGGTCTAGAAATTTTGGCATCGACTACTAAGATCATTTTGCGCCTTTTACATAATGAAGACAATTCTAGCAACAATCCAAAATTATATAAAAAAGTATAACTTGGGCAATTGTCCACAAATGAAACTAAAACTAAAGAGGTATGTGGATAATCGTAATTAAGTGTAAAGAAGGGCTCTTTCACCACAACAAAAGATTTGAAGAAAAATTTTTGTTGTGGTAAAAGAGCCCTTCTTTACACTTAAATAGGATAATGAAGTTCTCTACTATGTTCACTACTTAATCGGAAACTACTCGTTGGAATTCGAGCAAATTTTAACGGTATACACAATTTTATGTACTCTATTATTTCTGTTCATATCTCAGTTATCGTTCAAATTTGGACTCATGTTCATATGAACTTTTTTGCTTAGAATCGCATATTCCATCACCCCTATCATTTTTGACATGAAATTTAACAACACCATGTATGGAAATATTCTATGTTAAAGAATAGCTTATAATGAAAGTTATAAATAAAATAGTGGAAATATTGCCAACTTACTTATTCCCCTCGTGTTATTTAGTAGTTGAAGAATGGGGTTACTACTTATTGGTTTCGCCGTGTCCGTCTGTATGTATGTCCATTTGTCCGTTTGTCGTTTGCCACCTTCATACCAGGTAATCACAAAAGTTCTGGCCTTTTTAAATTCCGGAAAACAAAATGATGTACACAAAAAGTAGCGTATCGCTAGTCCTCAAAGTAATCCCCATTGGTATCTAGCACCTTCTGCCAACGTGCGTCTCCAGTTGATCAATCCTCTGGCTGTAAAACTTGCAGGTCTTGGACTCAAAGAAGTCCGTGAGTGCCTTTCGCAGTTCTGTATCATTGGTGTAGGATTTTCCACGAAGATGGTTGTCCAGAGAATGGAAAAGGTGATAATCCGTTGGAGCAAGATCAGGTGACTAAAGTGGATGACACAAACTTTCCCAGCCAAGCCGCTCTATGGTTTCCCTAGCCACCTGCACCACATATGGCCGGGCATTGTCATGAAGGAGGACCCCTTTGCGATTCACCAATGCTGGCTCCTTCTGCTGCAATGCCTGTTGCACACATTTCAACTGCTGGGAGTACAGGTCCGCAGTGATGGTTTGACCAGTTGATAACAGCTCGTAGTGTACCATTTGGCGTCTAGTCTACCCGCCACAGAGCATGATCTTTCATGGGTGTAGGGGTGGATTTGAGGTGTGAGGCACGGTGTCCCGGGGTGACAAACAATGTTTGGAACGCTTAGGAGTGTCATACAGGACCCACTTTTCGTCATTGGTAAGTATTCTATTAAATATGTGTGCGTTACGATGTCGAGAAACCAACGACATGCAGGCTGTCACTCGTTGATTCTTGTTGGATTCCGTCAATGGATGGGGTACCCATTTCCTCAACTTTTACGTCTTTCCTAGGCTGTGCAGGTGACGTCTAACTGTTTCATCAGAAGCCTGATACCGTCTGGCAAGTTCACCACATGTTAAACTGTTGTCTTCCTCTACGGCCGTTTTCAGGGCCTGTTCATCTAAGGCTTGTGGTCGACCACTGCGGGGTTCGTTAGAAATGGCAAATTCTCCCGACCTGAATTTCTGGAACCAATGCCTTGCGGTGCGTTCATTCACAGCATCATCCCCAAACGCAAGACACATTCGGCGACTTGATGCTGCTGCTGACAAGCCCACCTTGAAGTCATAAAGCAAACAACACCTAACCATCTCCTTCGATATCTCCATTTGTCTTGACTTCTGCACGAGATGTGATAGATGTGAATGCCCAACAGCCCTGTATTTATACATGCTAACCTTCCTGCTCCCCCCTGACTGATTTTGGACCACACTATACACTCATTTGCGCATCTTCTATCACTTCCTTTTATAGCAACATAAAAAACGGGAAGAACTTTTGTGGTTACCTGATATTTCAGCATCCTTTGATGTAGAAGTCGATATTTTTATGACCTGTCGTGATTCACTATCTAAAGGTTATAACCTATTTTCGTCCAGGAACTCAAAAACTCTTTTTCACTGAAGGAACTGAAAAAAGAGAAGATATGTCAAAATTTGCCAAAAAAAAATCCGTATATCACGTGTACGTGTGTGACCAATTTGATGCAACTACATTATCCGAAACGGCAAACAGAGAACCAAATGAAATTAATACGCGCTTGGAGGATTCCTTAAAATGTGCCTTGACGTATTTTTTATGGCAATTGGTTAAGAACTTTTAAAAGATATTAAATCTTTCCTAAAAATAAGGCAGAGGTTTTAAATTCGTAACAGCAAACCGAAAATTTTTTGAATGAATAATTTTAATAAAAAGACGGTTTCTTTACAATATAAAGAACCTATGGTGTCATTTACGAAAATGAACAAAAATCAAATTATGCAATTCAACTTCTGGAAGAGTACCTTCTCCCCTCCCCCGAAAAAATAGACGACTCCATGAAGATCGTACAGTCCAACAATCCAATGAAAATAGCCATAATCAAAAGCATAAAGATATTCAAGGCCCAGTCAGATTCACCGACAGATGTCCTTGACACGCATCTGTTATTCGAGATTTATTAAGTACCGAAAGGTGCTTTACGCTATCAGTGTGGGGAAACGTGTCTTTCTGTTTGTTTGTCTGTCTGTCTGTAACTCCTCCAAGGCTATGAGATTTTCAAACTCTGTTTTCGTCAGTCGATGAATATGGTTCATGGCACGAACCAGTAACAAATATTATCTAATTCGGTTCAATGGCAAGTGCACAAATGGTACCTTCATGACCCCACCAAGCAATTTTCAATGGAAGAGATAGTAAGTAATATATCAAACAAATCGTAACGACGAGCTATAAGCATTTATTAATTACTGCTTTCACCAATTGATAAATATGGTTCGGCGCATGAACCAATTTGAAGAAGGTCGTAATCGATACAATGGCATGTGCTCTAATGGTACCTTTATGCCAACCTCAAAAAATTTCACTGCCAAGATATGGCATGTAATATATCAAACGACTCGGAAGGACCTGTTATGAACGAATATATAAGAATAATTACAAAGTTCGAAGATGGTCGATATTTATTCAGGAGTACTTGTGCAAACTATACCAGCATTGTACCATTGGAATTTATCATTGCTAAGATATGGCATGTAATATATCAAACGATCCGGAACGACCTGTTATGAACGAATATATAAGATTAATTACAAAATTCGAAGATGGACTACATTTATTAAGGGATACCTGTGTTAAAGATAACACTATTGTACTATTGGCAATTTTCACTGGTAAGATATGACATGTAATATGTTAAACGACTCGGAACTACCTGTTATGGACGAATATATAAGAATAATTACAGAGTTCGAAGATGGTCGATATTCATTCGGGGTACCTGTGCTAATGATGGGGCATGTAACATATCAAACAACAAGTAACAACATGCCATGAATGAATATATAAGAATAGTTATAAATTTCGTAGATTATCGAATTTGAATCAATGGAACCTGTTTTAAGATTTTCAAAAGCAATTCTAAAATTTTGAAATTATGTTTCAAATCGTTTATGTGCCAGCGCTTCGTTTCGCCTTTCGGTATTTGGTTATGTTATTCCTTAATGGTTTATTCAATATTAACTTCCATTCGTGATCAAGTGTAGAAAGATTAGTCCACCCATAGTTTGATATAATTGTAAAAATTCCATCCAATCACAGCAATTGTTATGTTTATGAACCTGTAAAAATGGCGAAACTAGTCAGTTTCTTTCCTTTTCTTATTACTTTGAAAAAGCCAGGTATAAACGGAAACTAATCAGTTTCTTCAAACTAGGTATTATGTATTATTAGACCTCCATTTCTCATGTTAGAACAATACAACGACCCAACGAGAAGTATATTATAATTTTAGTAAATAATGCAAATTGTTGGCTCTGCTAAGCCATTTAGGCGTTATTAAGGTTTTTATTGCGCCCATCTTCTCGATAGTTCTACGTGCATCAATATTAAAACATAAACATGTTTTATAAATAACTAAATAACTATCACACTAAAAGAACCCCGTCTTCTCTTTGGGCGATTCCAACTGGCCTGATAGGAGTCTCACTGAGCTAATTCGGTTTGAAACACTCGGGCCAAACCAGGCAAACTGGTGGAGGCAAAGGTGACCACAGATTGTGCATCATTGGTATAGAAGTCAATCCGTTTCAAATCACTCAGGCAATATTGCTCAACATTTTAAATATTTATTATTTTTTAAGTGTTCCCTATGACTTATTCGAATTAAAAACTATGGTTTTCATTTTTTTTTGACAATAGTTCTTTTTGATGGTCATTTGTAAATTGCCGGATATTCTTTTAGCTCTGTTAAAGACATCAAGACGAATAAAAAACCGAAATGTTCATCAGAATATGGCCTTAATTTTATGTCCGTACAATTTTTCCTTAAGTAGTAAGGAACATAATCAAGAAAATTACAATATTTATTACAATATTGTTGTGGTTAAAGAGTTTTTATTTGTATTGTTGTATTCAATTGTATTATCCATGTTTTGATTTACAATAATTACAATAGAAGAAAACTAAAAAACGGTTTTGAAGCCAGTGATTTTTATGAAGGTAAAGAGACTTGCATTGAATATTACTTGCACAGATGTTCTTATTTAACTCTGAGAGTCCTTTCGTTATTTTGTAGCGCCTTTCAAAGTGGGAGAAGGCCCGTTATCCGTCATTTCAGTGATGAAACTTCAAAAGGAAATCAGTGAAGAACTATGAAAATTTAACAGAATAAACATCTTTGTAGTAGAAATATACATTTTCTTGTGAGTGGCCAATTTATGATGACTTCAGTCCTTCGTTGGGCCATCTTTCGCGTTTAATACTGAGTCAATTCTTCTTGGCATGGACTGTATGAGATGTTGATCGATGGTTTTTACCGTAACTTGCTGCACTGTTGTCTTTTACAATTCTAGATACTCTGTTCTGCCCGACAATTCACTAGTCGATGATGAAATTAACTTGCACGTTGAGACCCAGTTTTTTGGCTGACAGTCCAGTCTTTAATCACTTTAATAACAACTGCTTTTGAACAATTCACAAATGTGTCGGTTTCCCTGATACTCACAATCATCCCACGTTCGAAGTCTGTGAAATAGTGTTATTCACCCTATCTTGACGAAAAAATCACTTCTACTACCGGCATAAGCATTACGTTTTCTTTTTTATATCAGTCTGGCCCTCTAGTGACAAAGGCGTGATGGCATAGCTAATTTGTTTTAAACTGTCAGGTGGTCATAATAAATTGGCCACTCAGAATATAATATTAGTTTGATGACTGAGACTCAGCTGGTTTCAGACTAGAAACCCTGTATATGGATGGGAGATTACTGAACCATTTGCAAGATAGAGGATTTATTTTACAAGGGTTTTAAAGAAGACACTTTTAGCCTTTCCGCTCTTGGTTATGTCACTCCTTAATGCTTATTTCTTCATTAATTGCAACGCTTCAAGCATATGTGCTTATTTTAGTCTTCCTATCATTTTTGTTTTATCATATCTGAGTCGAATTAAACATTTAAGAACTATAAGGCTCGTACAAATGAAAACAAAAATTATTTATTTTATCCAAAGTGTATAAAAGGAATTTAAAAATACTCTTCAAATGCGTTAAGACATTTATTCCACTGTGTAACAAGGCGTAATTCCTTTATGGAAGAAGTCTTTCGGTTGCGTGTGGAACCATTCCAAAAACTCTTCCTTCACTTCATCGTCCGACTGAAACCTGCGGCCTTTCAGATGTTTCTTGAGATCCCCAAACACGTGAAAGTCACATGGGGATAAGGCAGGGCTGTAAGGTGGATGCTGCATTGCTTCCCAGTTGAACTCTTTGATGAGGTCTACCGTTGCTTTCGAGGTGTGAGGTTGCGCGTTGTCGTGGAGAAGAAGCACTCCTTCTGCAAGAAGTCCAGGACGCTTGCAATTGATGGCCGCGCGCAGTGCCTTCAATGTTTCCCCATATCGTGCTGCGTTAACTGTGGTGCTTTTTTTTAAGAAAGTCCAGTAAAATCAGGCTTTTGCGATCAAAAAACATGGCCAACATCACCTTCCCCGTACTGTTTGGGATTGCTTTTGATTTTTTCGCGATTTGACTTTGATTTGTTTGCGATTGCGTATTTGGACGAAGCGATCACTCGCAGAGCTTCGAAGCGCGAGCTATCGTTCTTTCTCACGTGATGCAACACCTGCAACCTATTGTTCAGTTTGCACGTGGGGTTTCGCAATTGTTGAAAACAAAAACTTACGATACTACACGTCGTCTTTTTTTTCTTCCCCCACACCAATTTTCGTTTTCATTTGTACGACCCTTATATAATTAAATAAATTTATTCCACCCGATTTATTTGGGATTATCGTTTATTTTGTGAAATTTTTGGGTTATTAATAATCTCTCCTGGAAGTGTTGCACAATTCTATGTTATAAAGTCTTTGAAGAGAAATGAAGCACAAAACGTTAAAAACGACGCGGCGTTAATCACACCGAGTGGTCACATCTTATTGTTCGCCACGATTAAAGAAAAGATGAAGGCGTGTTCAAAATCTGCTACATTATGAAGATTAATTCAAGTATTTTTAAATGAATTGAAAGATCATATGAAGAACCAAAACAAAATTAGGAATTAGGTCAGATTGGTTTAGGTTATGACTAGAATGTAAAGGCGATAATTCAATAGTCTCAGTTCCGTCTAGGAACAGAAAAGATATTTTCATCATTTAAACTTAATATTATAGATCTTCTTAAATATTGACGAATATACAAACTGATAACGTTCGAAGGTGTGAGCGTTCATTAATTGATGCATTTGGCTCTACATGTAAACGAACGCGAGTGATTCGTATATATGCTTTCACTATTATCTTTGCTGATCGAAGCTTCGCCTCCTGTTGAATTGCAGGTAAATGTTGCAAGATGAAGATAAGATGCTTTGCTAAAATTTAAAGCCACCTACTTTTTTCATGATTTCCATGCAATATGTAATCAAGCATTAAAATAAATGAACATATGACTACCATGGATTGTTTATTACATATTTCTGCAACATAACTATGATTATTTAAAAAATAAAATAAATAACCCACATTTTATGATTTTGCCTGTTGCAAAAATATATGTATAATCAATTGCAAAATGAAAATGCATTTGAAAAGTAATCATTTATTAGGAATTAAATGCGCTCACGTTTGATTAGGGTGAGATAACAGCCTTAAGGGCTTCTAGAAAATCAGCATGTGAGCTAAGGCTTTAAAACGCTCAAACACATTTATGGACAATTACCGTATTTACCTGACTAGAAGACGAGTTCGATTATAAGACGACCCACTTTTTTTTTTTAAATTTTTTGGATTTTTTTTAATGAACAGGGAAGCAAAAATACTTATTTGAAAATTATACAACTTTAATTAAAATGTTTTTGATTTAACTGATAAAAAAATAAGAAAAATGATTTCCGCGTCGATCTATACCTTAAGCTTGAAAACTTGCTGCGATATTTTATTTTTTTTATTTTATTAAGATTACAAAATAAATATCTGTCAGGGTCCATATGGTCAAAAAGGTCAACAAGTAGGGTCTCTGACAGATAATACGTACAATCAAAGTCTGATCGATGTCGCAGACCGAGTGAGATGAATATGAACTTCGTTGTGATAGTGTATAGTGATGGGAGAAGACAGGATAAATTGATGCTTAAGTGATTTGTAAATAAAAGAGCACATTTGAATAAAATAGATTTGGCTAATAGTCAAGATTCCCAGAGGTAAAAAATGGTGAGAAACTGGATGGGACTTGCGTAATTTCAAAAGCGTACGAAGGAACCATTTTTGTAATTTGAGAAGTCTAGTAAGGTTTTAGGAGTAAAGGATCCCCAGGAAGAATGAATCATTGTGTAGTACAGTAGCAATAATATGCGGGTAGAGAGAAATTGTAGTGAAGTTTTTGTTAAGTTTTGTAAGCAATGTATCGACATGCAAGTCCCAAGACAAGTCATGAGTCCTTAAGTATTTATATGAACTGGTGGTAGTAAGAATTTGCGAGTCATAATAAATAGATGAATTAATGGGAATGTTACGTTAGTAAAATAATAAAGGTTTTTTCTACATTAAGTGTAAGAGAATTCGCGAGATTCCAATGCTTCAAATTAGTTAAAACTTGATTAATTGCAGTGATAAGGTGAGAAATATTTAAATCCGAAAATAAAAATGTAACATCATCTGCGTAAAGTATTCAAGGTGTGGAAGATAGAATAATGGGTAAATCGTTGATAAATAAATTAAAAAGCAAAGGAAAGAAAATAGATCCTTTTGGGAAACACCTAAATTCCTTCTCAAAATGGATGATGATTTATCGGAAAGAGGGTGATCCAAAAGTGTAAGTTAAATCTAAATTCGATTGTCTATAAATAGTTGAAAAGTTTCATCGGCTACTTTAAAATTTTTATATTTTGAGTATATGTTGTAAAAATGTAAACACTCTATCGAATAGTATTAAAAAGTATAACTTAATGTCGTCTGGCTTTTATTAGATTTTCGATGTTCGCGACTTTTGGGTCACTCTGTAGTGACAGCAATTTGTTAATAGCTCGATCAACCAGGAAAGTGGTGACCGCGGATATTTTAAAAACGAAAATAATTTGAAAAACAATAAGTGAAGCGGAATAAAATCGAATGCTATGGTGATTGTGCAGTCCTTCCCTCCCTTTTTTCGCTCTGTGTATTTACACATGATAGCTTTTTCTCGTGGAGCTGATGTTTGGTTCCACATTTTAGCTTTTTCGTAATATTCGTGGATCTTTGCCCTCTGAATATTTAATTAAGCCTCTCTTCTTGTTTAGGGCTTGGCTATTCAGCGGGAGACCTTTGACTTCGTTGGGGGTGGTTTTCCCCTTTGCTGAATAGCCTTTCGTTGCCATGTGGGGGTTTTATGACCCTTTTCCGCTTTTGGACAGAGGAGTCAGCTTAATTTTCGCGTTTTTCGTTCTTTGTGAGAGAGTGACTCTTTTTTGGATCGGATGACCCGGGATTCGACGGGTTTGGCTGTCAATTAATTGGTTGATTGACTTGTGTCGGCTTCTTTATGAAGTTTTAGACAGTTTTTCTCTCCGAGTTTTGGAGAGGTAGATAGTGACCGGCCGGCCAGGGGAGCAGATCGTGAGACCTCGCTTGCTGGTCGGACAGAGAGATAGTGACTGATCGGCCAGGGGAGCAGGTCAGGCAGAGATTGCTACTGACCAGCCGTAGCAGCAGGTCGTAGACCTCGCTCGCTGGTCGGGCAGAGATTGTCGCTGGGCGAGCGCTGAGGCGAGATACCTCGGAATTGGTCGTTCGCCGATGGTCTAAGGCTTCGAGTCTTGTCGTAGACGGATGGGTTCCCAGTCTCGTTCGGCATTGTTTGGGTGCGGCTTTGCTTGACACCTGGTCGATCCCCTCTCTGTCTCCTTGGTCTCCGCCGTCTCTTTTCCTTACGCCGGGTCCTCGCTGACTTTCTCCATCTCATCAGCTGTTCCAGAGAATCATCGTAGCTCCGTTGATAAGCTGAGATTTTCGTAGGCAAGTTCGCACTGATTTGTATTTTACGGTCGTACTTTGCTGTTTCTACTCGCTTATCTGTCTTCTTGTCTTCTTCGATTCCTACTTTATATCCCTGTTACCCAATCAAACTTTCACTCTGTCTAATAAAGGCGTTATCTATGGCCCAGGCAGTTTTCTTTCTCTTTTTCTGCTCACGAGTGCGCCCAGCCAGCAGTACTCTGAGGATGATTGTCGCCCTGTGTTAGGTAGTGTAATTGTATGTAACATTTACTTTTTTTCTGCTTTGTGGGTTAAAAGCCGTGTTTTTGTTACGTTGTTGCTTATTTGCTTATTATGATTGATTGCTTTGTTGTTGATTGTTATTTACTTTTGTTATTCTGTTTTGTTTATTAAACTGTGTTGTTTTGCTTTTTAATGCCTTTTTATTTGATGCGTTATTTAAGTTTAAGTCTTGTTTTAACCTTGTTTTTTTTTCTTTTGGCGTTTTTTGCTCTTTCTTGTCCTTCATTGCGAGTTTGGTAGTGGTTCAACCTCCTGAATTCCACTATACAACTCTACCATCCTTAACACAACGCAAATTCAGGGTCGTTGAATCGTTCGCCAAAATTGTAGTGGTTCCCTTTTCCCCGTTTCCCACATAACTGACGCCGTGATCCTTAGCATTCAGGATTTCTCCTGATCGTTGCTGCCCCGTCCTCCATAATGCTTTTGAATAATCAATAAAAAGAGAAATTACAAATATGAGAATGGGAATGATATTTTTCCAGTCTCTCGAGCGCTAATGTAAAATCTCGTGTGATCTCGTTATGATCATTAAAAGAACTACAGCCGAGGTGGAGGATTATAACATTAACTTGCGAAAGTCGGCATATTTTTGTAATTTGCGATTTTAAGACGGCCCCCCCCTTTATTGTCCCTTTAATTCGGAAAAAAACATCGTCTTATAGTCAAGTTAATACGGTATATTAATCAAATAATTTTTTGATTTTTTTAGTTTTATTTTGATTTTACTTATATATTTATTATTTTGTTATTTGTTAATTATTATTTTATTTTTCAGTTGTATTTATTAACTATTTATTGCATTCCAGGGTTTTTGTGTCTCGTCCTTTTCTCTTATAAATATCCATTCAAGTTAATAGAAAATTGGACTAATCAAAATTTCAAAATTATTTCAAAATCTGATCATTTTATAAGTTACTAGAAAATGTGGCTTTATATTTTTGCAACTGGCAAATTCATAAAATGTGATTTATTAATTTTATTTTTTAAATAATCATGCCTATATTGCAGGAATATGTAA
The DNA here is from genome assembly GCA_023313115.1 of Rhysida immarginata. Lineage (NCBI taxonomy): Eukaryota > Metazoa > Arthropoda > Chilopoda > Scolopendromorpha > Scolopendridae > Rhysida > Rhysida immarginata. The sequence goes on from JAHWFO010094270.1 coordinate 1,486,768, forward strand.
TAAGAAGTCCATGGTAATCATATGTTCATTTGCTTTATTGTTTGATTACATATTCCATGGAAATCATGAAAAAACTAGGTGGCTTTATATACTGATTGGAAGAAAGTAATCAGACACTTTCGATTTTAGACGTTTTGTCGAATATCTAGAAAAATACTTGACGAATTATCCTGAAATTTCAGGGGTGTAAAAAAGGATGCTACACCTCATATACTTCAGCGAAGGTTTTCTCCCGAAGGCAAATAGGGGACCAGCAAAGAAGTGAACCAAAAAAATCACCCTGTTTTGAATCACCCTGTAAAAATAATGCTTGAAATGCATTGTAGCTGTAGCATATGCTTAAGAGGCTTGTTTTACTTTTCTGTGTTCATTTGTATGAGAATAGCACGTATATTCGTGGACATATAAAGGTTTCTTTAAAAAGGTCGAAATGTTTTTGTAAGTTTTTTGTTTATAACACGCAGGATTTTCAACCCAATGCAATGCCATTTTCAGGAAACTTGAACTACAGTACAGACAGCACCTTGCAATCAGAATAGAAAAATATTAAATATTTGATGAAATATGAGCATTTTTACTAAATAATGTTTAACTGCGCATGCGTTACCAAATTATCTTTTGCATAATTTATTAGCCAAATGTATGGAGCTACTCTTATAAAAAGCCCAAGCAAATATTTTGAAAATTCAGAAAGATATCGTCGATAGAATGAGTTGAATTTCAGTTGCTCTCAAAAATAAACAAAACGATAAGGGGTTTTCTCCAAATTTTTATTTTTGGATTGGACACCAGTACCAACTTCTTCTCCTTACGCTGACATGAAAAAATATTGACTTCATATTAAACTTCATATTGACTTCAGAATCCTTAACCAACGTAATTGTCACATTACTCGTTCATATTACATCGCACATTATTTGCTGAAATTTTATTCTTCTTAATATAAAATTTAATACTGATATAAATAGAGTTGATAAAATACTTCATACGTAAAGTAAAAATGTAAAAGAGTGTTTTATAAATTTCTAAATCATTGCGCAGTACAAGCCCAGAACAAACTCAACTGCAAACCTGTAATCAAAATTTACTGCCATTATTAATTTTAACTGGTGTTAAAGGGGACGTGGAAGCAAAAAGCCCGTTGGAAAATAGATGTCGACGTCACAAGTACAAGGTATACAGGGATTTGACAAAACCTTTATTGCCATGACGAGACGAAAATAGCGGAGAAAAGATTCTACAATTTCCGCTGCATTAGGAAGCACGAAATGTTCAGGAAAATTTGCTTAAATCATGAGATTTTAAGCAAGGCTTACTGGGAATTATGTAAAAGTACTGGAAATCCTGCAGGTCTCTTAAACTAGTAAAGTGCTTGTTTAGAGAAACTTTGACGGATTCATCTCTTACTCCCCTGAAAATTACCGTTGCAGTTGATGAAGCCATAAATTAAGTTTCCAAAAAACGATTCTTAAATCGTCTAACAAAATCGTCCACCTTCCCCTCCGTCATCATGAATACCCAAAAATCCATCTAACTGTTATCAGAGCTTACTAGTCAACTAGACTGTTATCAAATTGCCTTTAATCTTAAGTATAACAGCACATAGTTTTATTTCTAATAAAAAGAATGTTCATTCACAATTAAAGAAATAAAAATACACGGTTACATTAGTAACTTACTTAAAAATACAGGGCTGAATAAAAGTTTTTCAGTTGTTTCTTAAATAAGAAAATATATATTTTTAAATACTATGGGTTTAAATATTGTAATTTTTAAAGCCTTCTCATTATGTATTGTTGTAATCATTTAAAAGAAATTAAATCCAGTACTATGATTAGGTAGATTAGACCTAATGGTAAAATTATATTCTTAATGTAAATGTGAATTACGATTAAAAAAAAATCACAACTGAATATTACACAAGTCAAAATTTTACAATTTTTTTACATCTTAAAAAAAAACACGTTTATTTATATCTTAACTAGAAGAGGTACCCGGCGTTGCCCGGGATAATTACACTTGCACAAACTTTTCCTTTCATTGTTAGTCATGAGATATTGATTGTTGGTCCATGCAGAGCGTTTGTGAATTGCGTGTTGATACCATTGTTGATACCTATTGTTGTACAAACTTTGCCTTGCATTGTTGGTCATGAGATATTTCTCATTAATATGCCTTGCCATAACCATGAATATCGATTTTTTATCGATATTTATTATTTTTCCGAGATCTGAGGTAGACAGTGACCTTCCTCATGCTTTGAAGGTCATGTATGCGAAATTTTATCAAGATCGGAATAAAACTGTAGATTTGTATAAAAAACGTACACACAGATCCACAGATCCATCTTGTATTTTAACAATCAGTGTTTTTTCCTTTGTTGGAAACAATGAAGGTTGGATTGTTAATAGACCTATCTTGGTCAGGTGACTTTTCAGTGCCGGAGCCTGTATTTCTCGTTAGCCTCGTTCAGACCACTATGATCAGGTGACTTTTCAGTGCCGCGGCCAGTTTTTCTCGTTGGCTGCGTATGTGGGCAAGGTTGCGTATACATTGTTTGATGGCATTCATTATTATTTATTATTAACTAGCTGTACAGTGGCTAAAAGTAATAGTGTGTCCATTGAATACTAAATGCAGCCATGAGAAGGTAATGACGACTGATGGACACCGCCAGATGGCATGACAATCTAATGCGCCGACAATGTAAGTTTAACAGCATTAACGCTTTAAAAATACTTGTTTAATAAAATAAAATCAGATTGTAAACTTGAAATAATATGCAGATAAACCAATTAAATTAATTTCAAAGCAGTAATCGTTTTATTTATTATTTAATCAAATAGCCATTTTCTCATTTCTCGGTTGGTTTACATTTGCTTTACGGTTTCGTTGTGTCTCTAAATTAAAATTTAAAATATAATAATATAATCTAGGACGATTATTTCTAATTATAGAGTGGAATTAAAATGCCGAATTATTTGATTTGATTTTGAAAATGGAAGATGCATTCACAATGCGAAACAGAATTGCATTCAGATATGCTAAATAATATTGCAAAATGTTTGGCTGTGATACGTATAAATCCTGTCGGATGCAATCTCCATAACACTGCAGTAACAAATAGCATTATCAAGTTCTACGTTCTTACGCGCTTGCACTTTCTAGTAAAAACACTAGATATCGATGGCCGCTAACGAGGTCATGTAGGTTTCGAACTCCGTGGAGCACACAGTTAATTTTTTAATGCAACTGTTTTACAGTATTATTTAAAATTTGGCGATGCTCTTGCTGATGTTGCATCTAAGTTGATATGGCATAATTGCATTTTTTTTTAAATTTTGACTACCATCGTTTTGATATTCTATTTGGCTACCGCTCGTCCCAATGAACTCGTCCGGGCTTATACATTTCAACGGGAAAGCACTTGTTATTAATCCGTTGATCTGCTTCTTGGCATCTGAACGTTCTTCTATATTTAAACTGGTGAGTTTAGACTTATTCTATCTACTACTAAGATAAACATGCCTCATGATACTGGAAGGACTGCTACGGCGAATAAGCCGAATATTAATCACCAATTGGCATCGGATTTGCCTAGTAAGTCGACTGACGAACGAGTAGCATCTATGATTGAACAATCAATTCTTAATTATTTCAAGGACCCTACTACTTTGGATAATATTTTTTCTACAATTATGGCTAAGATATTCTACCAATTGAAACTTAAATTCGCCGAAATTATGGAAAAGTTTGACTCCTTGTTGTCCAAGATAGAGTCGACCGTAACTCGTCTTCGCGAACTTGGCGAAGACTTAGCGTCTTTGAAAAACAGTGTCAGCGCTCTTCAATTTCGTACTATGATAGTGGTAAACCGGTAGTTTCTGTCGCCCTTGATAATATCGACGAACTGGTCATATCCGTATTATCGGGCTGCCCGAGAATGCTCTGGAGGACCTGCCGACGGATTTTCTCTGATATTTGCACAAATATACTCGATGTTCACTTACTGCAACCGATATTACCGCCGCCCATCATCTTGGGCCCCGATCAGCATCATCTCCTCGCCCAGCGCATAGTACGATTTGCATCCATCACTTTAAGGGATCTATTAATCAAAAACAGGCGCAAGATACAGTCCTTCCCTTTCGTTGTCTTTGTAGATTTGACTGTTAGAATATACCAGCTTTTACGCCAGGCTAAAATTAAGCTCGGCGTGCAAAATGTATGGTGTATGGGAGGGGGCTTCCAAGACTTCTGACGGAAAGCCTTTTCGTCTTATGTCCATTGATGATATTAGTAGGCTCCCGGCATGAGTTTCACCTCATTTTTCATATTCCCGTCTCTGTGGTAATTATGTACAATTTCCTAATTTGCTTATTGATCATTTTGAATGATTGATCTTTGCCATCTTAATTTGGAATTCAACGGTATTACTGTTGCACATTTGCTTTTGATATCGTTTTTAATTTGACTTTTTTTTATTTTATTTATTTATTAATTTATTTGGTTTTCTCTTTTTTCGATTTAATTTCAGACCTATGAAATTTCAGACATATGATGATCTCCTTTGACAAGTTTAAGTATGATTAATATCTGTATGAATGTCTTCACGGTCTCCTGTACATCTCGAAGCGTTTTCTTTTCCGTCGTCTTCCCTTATTTCTCTTTCGCCAGTATGTTACGTAATGGCGAATGCCAGTTTTCAACCTCCTGTCACGTTAGGCAATTTAAACTCATATCTGATGAACACCCCCAAGAATAGCAGTTCTTTCTTTATTTTTCCTTAATGTCTCTCATCTAATATGTCAGTTTTGAGTGTTAATTTAAATACCTTGTCTTTTTCACATGACTTGTTAATTTTTGTGGAGAAATGGTGTCGGGATGCCTCGGAGGTCATCAATCAGTTTCTGTAAGTTGTGTGAGTAAAAGAGGTGGAGGTATATGCAGTTATTTAGCTTCTAAGTTTACCTATACCGTTGTTTTCCCTTATACACTTGTGTCAGTAGACTTTGAGTTATTGTCGATTATGGTAAACAATAAGTTTATCGTTATTTCTATACTGTCCGCCTTCCGGTAATATTATCGCTTTTTGTTCCTTTTTTTCGAAGTACTCATGGATCTCCACCTCACTAGGAAAACTTTAATAGTAGTGGGGGATTTTTTAACCTTCTAACGCTCTTGCTAGACTGTTAGATCCAATTTTACGATCTGGATTATCGCTAATCACTAATTCTCTCACACATTACTCAACATCAATCTTACTCAGCAATTGACGGGGGTTTTTCGAGTATAGAATCTGTTCAGTTTACTTGTTCACTCGAAATGGCGATATCCGATCATATTCCTCTATTGGTTATTCCGTATAGAATCCTGTCCCAGGAACGAATCATTATGTTTTGCTTTTTTCTGCAGCTAACTGATTGGTCAGTGGTTCTTACCAAATGCCTCGACCCTAATGTTCCGTTAGATAACTTTCTCCGACATTTGTTACTCGAGTACGAGCGCTATTTTACGTTGAAACACCCAAAGCGCGTTACTGCGAAATACTCGGTACCTCGTAATCCTTGGATTGCTCCTTATCTGATACCATTAATAAATAAGAAGAACGCACTGTAGAATCCTACTCCTAAATTATTGCGCAAATATAAGGACTTCTCAAACCGGGTAAAACATCTAATTTATCAATCTAAGCTTGGCTATTTTGCTGAACTGTTTCGTAGAACGCGTGCCGGTAAGGACACCTGGCGGTTAATTAAAAGATCAAGCCGACAAAATTACTTCCGCACATCTTACCGAGTTTCTACCTCCAACACAGCCCGATGTGACCAATGGCATTAATCTCCGCTGGCCTGATTCAAAGCGTTTCTCCGGTGCCTTCTTCGCCAGTCCGACCACCAAAGAGGAAGTGACGGAAGTTATCCTTAGGCTGAAGTTGTCTTCTTCGCCGGACCCTTTGGGATTAAGGTCTGACGTTATCATGGCCGCAGACTCTACATTGTTGAGCCTTTGGTCTTGATTTTCAATAGGCCTCTGTCCTCAGGTATTTATCCGTCCTCCCTTAAGCTGGCGAGGGTGGCACCAATTTTTAAGAAAGGTGATTCACTTCAGTTTAGCAACTATCGTCCAATCACGGCTTTAACAATTCTGTCCAAGATTTTTGAAAAACTGTTTTACGTACGGTTGTCCCGTTTTATATATATATAAGTTTCTTACCCCATGTCAACAAGGAAGAGTGTTGAAACTGCATGCCACGAAGTAACTTGAGTTCGTTTCCTCAGTCAAGGTAAATGGCAATTTTGTTGCGGCAGCATTCACCGATTTTACTAAAGCGTTCGATACTGTACCTGTTGATAAATTGGCCACTTACTACCATATCTTCGGCCTCCCTTTGGCTTGGCTGGGTGATTTTTTTGCGATCATATCCTATTGTGGGACGTTCTCTGCCAATTTGTGAATGACCTTCCCCATGCTTTTACTCTCCCTCGTGTCGTCGTGTATGCGGAGGACGTGGCTCTTCTTTTCGCATACAAGCGTGTATACGATTTGTTGACTGCGTTATATACCTCATTTCAGCACTTATACGATCGGAGTACCGGCACTAAAAAAAAAGGAAATAGCGCATGTGTAAATGAATAAAACCCGTTCAACCAATCAGAAACGTACTGGAAACGAGGTATTACTTATACCTGGCATCAGTAGTAAGTAATGCCTTGATTCGTGTCTGTTTCTGATTGGTTGAACGAGTTTTATTCATTTTCACATGCGCCAGTTTCCTTTTTCTTTCGTGCCGGGCACTATAGAAGTAAATGTGGACCAAACAAAGGTTATTTTTTCTATCAGCATAATAAGCGCGATATTCCCCATTTTCCTTTATTATTCTAAGGGAGCCGAACAGTTGCTGTTGTTAATACATTTAGATATCTGGGACTAACTTTATCCCACAATCTAAACACGATAACTGCTTAATGACCACACTTAATATTAAACAGGGTGTTATATCCAAGTTCTACTACTTACCATGGAGTATTCTTATGCAATTATATTATCCTGGATTCACTCTTATTTGTGTTACGGAAAAATACGAGTTTTTGGGGAACTACTTCTGTTTACACTTGAAAAGACTCCGGAAATTGCAAAAATGGTTCCTGCGCTCTCTGCTAAACATCCCTAAGTGGTCACCAGTCTCCCACCATTTTGCACTTTCAGGTATTCTTACGGTACATCAACTAAACCGGCTATAACTCGCCTCTTATCTGTATAAGTCCTTCTTTTGACTCCTGTCCCATTTGATATTCACCTAAATAGTGATGGGCACATATACTCGACCAGATAGGCGGGTGACATTTACTTGCAAGATTGCGCTCTAATTATCGGAGCAACAATTTATCTATTGCTGGTGTTAAAGTATGGGCTGCTATTCCTATGGGAATTCGGACTCTGGCTCCTTTCTACACCTTTAAGAGAGCCGTAAGTAGATTAATCACCAAGAATTGAGGAAACGAGCGCAGAAAATTCACGACATGACTAGAAAACTTAATGATTTTTGGAGAGGGTACGGACGAGCACTTTCCAAGGCGGGATTTAGTGATAAATCATTAATAAATTATGGGATAATCTTCTTAACTAAGTTTATGTTGCGTACCTTCTTACTATGTCTAATGTCGCAGCGCCTATTTTATACAGGGTGGCGTAAAATTAATCACTCTATCGGAAGATGGCGCAATTATTGCAAATGGCGTCGTACGTCAACCATATTTGACATTTGTGAACTAGACAGCTGCAGAATACAAACAGACAAGCAATGGAACGCTATACTCAGCATGAGCGTGGAATAAGTGTGTCGATTTTTTTGTTACTGGCGCACGCTACAGGGCCATGATAAACGACTTCTTACTGCCAGAATTGGAGGAGCGGGGCTTGGTGAACATGTGGTTTCAACAAGACGGTGTAACCGCACACACAGCACGAGCCACAATGGATATTGTGAAGGATGTGTTTCCTGGTCGCGTAATCTCCCGTTTTGGCGATTTGGCATGGCCAGCAAGATCGCCCGATTTAACCGCCCCGGACTTCTTTCTTTGGGGCTACTTGAAGTCGCGGGTTTATGCCAACAAGCCTCAGACAATCGCAGCCCTTAAAGAGAATATTCGACAGGAATGCGAACAGTTATCACCGGAAATCTTGCGGAAAGTCATGGAAAATGCGATAAAACGGGTACAAATGTGTATCAACACTGGCGGCAGCCACTTGACGGATGTCATCTTTTCCATTTAACAAAAAAAATTGTAAAGGTCCTAATAAGGATTTCCATCACTCAAAATCATTTTTTTTTATTTAGTAAAAAAGTTATACAAAAACAAAATTGGATGATTAATTTTGCGCCACCTTGTATATACCCTACCTAGATTTTAGCTTGTTTTGGTAGTATTTAATAAGGTGTACGGCAGTACAAACGATCATTGTTTTACCTTTGTTTAAATAGATGGTCACTGTTTGATTTTGATCAATAGTCATTAAGCATTTTTTCGTTGCATTCTTATAGTTATTATGCATTTTTTTTATCACGAGTTCGTAGTAAAGTGCTTATGTGATCGGTTTTTCCAGCTGTCCGTTAGACGAATTTCCGACAATACATTGCGTTTAGTGAATTGCTGGAAAAGACAAATTATCCCTGCATTGGGGAAAATGAGTGCTGAGCACTTCGGTTCGGCTTTGCGCGTGCTCTAAAAGTTAATGAGATGGTGCGCGTGATTGACGATTATTGAAAGGGGAGATCGGTCTCTATAGTTGCCGCCACATAAGTTGAACGACATGATGACGTCATTTCTAATGCCAGCCAATAGACGTCAACGGGAAATAAATCGCTTAGCTATTCCATGAAACATTCGCTTTCGTTTTCGAAACATTGTTTTCGTATTTATATTTAGTTTCTATTTTCTTTTTTTTTTTAAATAGATAAATGAAATTAATAAATTTAAAAATGACGCAGAATAGTCGACTCGAAGGCAATTTGTTATAAAATTTGTTTTTATATTATGACGTTTAATAGGCTTACCACGTCTCAATGATATATTATTAAAGTAGAACAAGTGCATCATGGGTAAAATCCAGATAAAGCATAGAGAAGACTTACTGCGCATGTCAAAAAGATCGTTCAGCTTACGTGGCGGCAACTATAAATCAAAAGGGAGCTGATTATTTATTACGATAACTTGAAAACGAAATAAATTTTTCACACTCTGTTTTCACCAATCCATTAATATGGGACAGAATAGGAACAAGTTCGAACGTGAGACAGCCGGAATAGGTACAGTTCATTCAAAAAACGTTTTCACTTAGGTGAATGAAGTTCGGCTTCCTTGCAATACATTAAACCAGTGATATTAATCAGTCCAGGCAAGAAGTCGAGTTCGAATCACGTTGGACGATGCCATTTATTGTTTCTTAGCAACAGGGATAGATAGGCATAATGAGTGACGTCAAACTGTTTTAATTGAAATCTGATTTTGAGCTTTTATTAGGAAAGTTTTTCTTTATTATTAATATATCAATGTATATTACTATTATTTTAGCAGAAATGCAGTATAATAACGTGAAAACTACACGAGGAAGTAAGCGATAAGTTGGCAAAACAGTTCAACAATATAATGGCGAATACACGAATTAAATCATTAGATGGTTTTCATGAAATAACCAGTAGTAGAAAATTAAGTTTAAGTTTGCTGCACATTTAACAAAATAATAATATACAGGGTGATTACAAAAGAACTTAACATTTTTAAAAATTTATTACATCAAAGCTATTCAGAATATAGACACACCA